>CM077208.1:4362692-4547692 GCA_039654625.1 Rhinogobio ventralis | reverse complement strand
CATACATACACACACACACACACACACACATATACATATATATATATATATATGCTGTGAAGACATCAGTGTGAAAGGTAACTGCATATGGAGAAATCATAAAAAATCAGCTGGTGAAGATCTGAACCCTTAAAACAACAGTATGGGATGTTCAGGTTGAAGGACGTGCACTCAGACATGCACACAGTGAAAACAGCTGAAATTAGATTACAGTGTTGCAAGCTGGACATGTGACGGTTTAATGCTGGTGCAGTGCGGAGGCTATCAGCCCAACTCAACCTGTGTGTGTGTGTGTGTGCATGGGCCAGTGCTGCATGACTTCCTCTCTCCTCCTCTCTCTCCTTCTTCCTTTTTGTCTTTCTCTTTGTGCTCAGCCGACCGTTATCGTGGGGGAAATGGAAACCCTGAGGGAAAGGAACTCTGTTAACCCGACGCTGTCAAATCAACAGCCGCCTTTGTTTTCTATCAAAGACGTTCAGCCTCTTCACAGCCCAGCTATCATCTCATTAGATGAATATTTCCCATCATCCCCCAGAGCTGCATGAAGCGCTGTCTTTGATGAGGTTCTGGACATGTAATACAAATTATGTTTTTCCAAAAAAACACATTAAACACCCTACCAGCAGAAACACATAATAGCACAGTGGCCCTGAAAACTAATTGTGGACGCTTTACATCTATTGCTTTAGCGTTTCATACAAGTAAAGTGTGTATGCATCTTTCTTTACAATCAATGAGACTTGCGTTGATTTTTTGTAATGCACAGACATTTTTAAGTGTGACTCAAGTGTCTAAATACATTTTGAGGCCGGTGTACATGCAAAGACACACATATTGACATAGAAAGACACTTTCATGCACATACAAAGAAAACAGGGTCACAGTTTCTCCCCGACAGAGACACACACAGTCCTGGGAAAGGCAAATGTGGCCCCAATCTATACTATTTGCTGTCTGGCAAGAGTGTAAATACACTGGGAAAACGCCTCTGGAAAGACAAATGCAAAAACACAAAATGAGATGAAATGACTTTTGCTGAAGGCTCCTGATTCTCAGATGTTTTAATCTCATATATGGCTCCTCTAGAGTTCAAATTTTCTCAAAGTCTCAATCAAAAGTCACTGATTCTCATATGAACTCAAATGATCTGAGCTGCTCTACGTTCATTTTATAGCTCCCTTATACTGGGTGACATATTTCAGGAGAAACATCTGTGACTAAGATACTTAAACGAGACATTACTGAAAGCCCATTAACTCTCCTGAGCTATGCAACAGAAATCTTCCTTCTGCTGGACTCTGGCCAGGTGCAAAATCACATGCTGCTTTGATTCAGAGAGCAACTGTGCCTGCAGCATTAAAACAAGAGACAGAGACCAGCGACTTTATACACAGATCATACTTTGAGAGATAAAGAGAAGGAGGGATAGTGCAGACAGCGATAAAGCAAACTCTGTTCAGTCTCTCTGTTGAAGCATTGACACGACTGATCTCCCAGTGAGGTCTGGATAGTGTGTTATTAGATCAGTGGTTTCTCTAATAGTGCTGGTTGAATGTTTAGCATGCATGCATAGACACAAATATAGTTTTAAAAATCAATATTAATTAAAAATCTATAATATTTATTATTTTTTTATATATTTTTAATTATATATTCTTTTATAAATCTCTCTATATATCATTTATAAATTATATTTTTTTTTATTTAATGTAAATACATTTTAAATAAATGTTTATTTATTTTTTTTCTTAATCTTTTAATTAAATTATGATTACAATTTAAATCTTTTGTATATTTTAATGATACATTTCTAATATATATATTTATATATATATATATATATGTGTGTGTGTGTAAAATGAATGATTATTTTATTCCTAATCTGTCAATTAAATCAATTATTATACAATCAGGAATATAATCTGCATTCAATTTCAAAATGTAATATTATAAATCTATAATATTTGTTCTTTTTTATATATTTCTAATTATAAATATTTTGTATATATATATATATATATAAATTATTATATATTTTGATATTTATTATTTAATAAATATGTATTTTCAATATATGTATTGTATTTTTCAGAAATATAATCTGTATTCAAGTTCAAATTTCCATATTATAAATCTATACATTTTTAATTATTTATTTTTTACATTTAATAATTTTTTTGTTATAAATCTCTATGTGTTTTAATTATGAATTATTACATATTTTATTATTTAATAAATATGTATTTTAAATATTTTAAATATGTATAGTAATTTAATTTAATTTAAGAAATTAGGAAATGTTAATTTTATTTTACCATTTATCATTAATTTATTCTTTCAATTAAATGAATTATTACACAATATCTCAGTAATTTCAGTTTAATTACCAAAATGGTGATTTATTTTGTGCTAGCCTGTGCTGAACTGACTTCACCTGAACAATGACACAGTTTTCTTTTAGATCTGCTGTACAGCCGAAATGAACTCTGATCATTAAATAATTTCCCTGTTATCACCGTAAAGCTGCTTTGAAACAATAAAGCGCTATAGAAATAAAGCTGACTTGACTAGACTGGAGTCATTAAAAAGCACCAAGGCGACAGTCAAGCATTTAATATCATGTATAAATGTGTCAAAGTGCAGCGAAGGTCTCACGGTTTACAGGAAGCTGTCAGCTGTGCTGCTCACACACACACACGTCTCTGATTAAACCCGCCATCTCTTTACCATTCCTGCAGCATCTCTCCTGGGATAAACAACATGTAACCTTCTCCAGCAGGGCCTTTTCATGCATTTGAGTTTGGGAATAGTCTGTGTAATAGGCTACGAGTACAAGTACACACACACCCAGAGATTCTGCTGAATTGTCAGAATCTAGTACTGTCAGTGTTTAATGTAACTGCTACATCTGCTGAACAGCACACACAGACTTCTATTGCTTTACAGTAAATATAATTATAACGCCTCCAGTCTGTCCCTAACTCTTCCTTTTGCAGTATGTACACTGTGCACAGTATGCACATTTTCTGCATGACATACCCAGCTGAGCCACATCATTTGCCCAAATGTGCAGTGCACAACCCCAGGTACTGTATTGCACAATGCAATTCGCCAATTCCCTTTCCAGTGTGACAAATGAACTGAAGGCTAAATCAACTGTGATTTCTTTCTTGATCAATTGCATAATCGAACTGACAAACATTAAGACACTTAATTGAATTAATAATGGAACATAAATGCATGCATGATTCTAGTCGCTAAATAATGTGCAGAATACTACTGTTTGAAACATTTTTAGTATACATTTTAAATTACAAATATAGTATGAACTATACAAAACAGTAATTGATACATTAGTAGGCTACTTTACTTTACTCCTTTATGTGTAAAACATTTTATGTGGGAAAAAAAATATTTAGTAGCCCTTGAAAAATGTAAGAGAAAAGCAAAAATAACCAGTGAGTGTGGTGCTGTTCATCTCCAGTAGGAGGCGGATGCGAGTCTGGACCCCTGAACCCCCGGCATAAGGAATCATTTAGGGTGGGGACGGAATTTCTCCTGCTTAAGAGCTGGTGACTCACTGAGCACAGAGAATGTGAGTGGGAAAACACACACACACACACACACACACCACACACACACAAGAATAGCAAACTGTAGTAATTTTGAATGACTGAGAGAATGTTTCACCAAACAAGCTGTTCCCCCTTAGGGGAGAGAGTGCATGAATTTAACATGCTGTGGCAGCCCTCTGTGCGTGTGTGTGTGTGTGTGCGTGTGTGTTGTGGGTGTGTTTGCGTGTGGGTGTGGTGAGTCAGCTGTCTGGTTGTAAAGTTGGTTATAAGTTACAAATGTTTTCATCCCAATCAATTAAAGGAGTTTATACGGAGTATTGACAGATTCAAATAAAATAATGTAAAATATAAAACTATATTTTGTATTATTTTTCTTTTGAACGCTTCAATTTAATATTTCCTTATTAAGCAAATTAATAATGGGTATGTTGATGTATAAAAAAAAAAATAAATAAATAATGTAATTTGTTTTCTTTTTAGTGACTCAAATACAGAATTTTGTATTAAATAAATTATTAATGACAATTATTAATCATTCAAATAAACAGTGAAATGCATGGGCCGTGTTGACAATAAAAAAATGTATTTTACTTAAAAAAAATTCTTTTCAATGCTTCAATTAAATATTTTTTATTAATTACTAATAATATTACAACTAATGGTAAAGCATGTGGAGCATGTTGAAAATAAAATAAAATAATAATAATAAATAATAAATACACATCTACTCTACTAGTGTCTACACACTCAAAAACACACACACACACTCTTAAAAATAAAGGTTCCAAAAAGGTTTTTCACAGCGATTCAGCAGAAGAACCATTTCTGTGCCATTTAAGAATCTTTCAGTGAACAGTTTTTAAAAGAACCTTTTCCACTATAAAGATGTGGAATGAAACGATTCCATGGATGTTAAAGTTTTTTCATGAAACCATCAGTGCCTTTATAGCCAAACGCTCATTTAATGAAACCTCATCCGTGCCCAGATTGAAACATCTCTCAGAATTACACAATCCCTCCGTGCAGATGAGTCTCGGTTGAGAATGACTCGGGTTCGTTGAGTCACCATGCATAATTACTCCACATAGCATTAGCTAAACATAAACATTAAACTCTGATGAGTCAAAGGAGCTATTTTGCTTCGACAAGCCAAAGATCTTTGCTTTCCCATGTACAGTAAAGCACCTTTGTTTTTAGATTATGCAAAACCTGAGCCCCTTATTGTGCAAAGAAAGAGGAAAAGGCAGCGCCGCTGATTATTTAGTCTTTTCATGAAGCTAAATCAGTTTATTGTGTGCTTACAGATAACTGTGTATTACTGTGAGAATTCACACTGCTCAGATGGACAGGGTTCTCACCGATCAGTAAAGCCCCGTCAACACAATCTCTCAGATTAGCATCAACCCTGGCCGTAATCTGCAAAACGTGAGCCTGCAACGCGGTGTAAACGCACATATTACCGAACGATTCCGGCATTCTAGAACTCTGGATGACCCTTTGATTGACTGGGCGGTAAGTGTTAGGATTATTCTGGAAGTCTGACACTGACAATTCACGACTGCAATACAAGAACAGATGGCAAGATTATTCTAGAACCTCCACCCTCCTCCATTCAAAACTACTGAAGTCCTCTGGTGGAGATACACTACTGGTCAAAAGTTTGGAAAACTTATGATTTTTTGTCATTTTTGTAAAATGTGATTTATTCCTGTGATCAAAACTGAATTTTCAGCATCATTCCTCCAGTCTTCAGTGTCACATGATCCCTCAGAAATCATTCTAATATGAGGATTTGGTATTCAATTATTGTTATTTTCATCAATTTAATGCATCCTTGCTGAATAAAAGTATTAATTAACATTTGAATAGTAGCCTTTAACGGTTTCCCCAACATATTAAGCAGTTTTTGATAATAATAATAAGGATCATCTGAAGGGTCATGTGACACTCAAGACTGGAGTAATGATGCTGAAAATGTGACTTTTTTCTTTTTGGTGATTCAATTAAATAATTTTGTATTAAGTAAATTATTAATGATAATTATTAATGATATTTAAAGAAATGAAATAAAATAAAAAATTAAATTAAAAAAACTATTGTTCTTTTTAATGCTTCAATTTAATATTTTCTTATTAAGCAAATTAATAATGGGCATGTTGACAATAAAAAATAAAATTAATAAAGAATGTGATTCAAAATTAAATAATTAAATACATTATTAATGATCATTATTAAATATATTTAAATTAATGGTAAAGCATGTGGGGCATGTTGAAAATAACATAAATTTGTTTTACTTTAATTCTTTCTCTTTTTAATGCTCCAATTAAATATTTTTTTAATTAGGTAAATAATTAAATATTAAAACATACAGTGAAACATGTGGGCAGTGTTGACAATAAAAAATAAAAAAAAACGTGATTTGTTTTACTTTTTTTCTTTTTAATGCTTCAATTAAATATTTTTGTATTAATTATTAGTGATCAAAGGAATAAATTACATTTATAAAAAAAGACAAAAAATTACAAAAAAGTATTGCAAACTTTTGACAATTCAGCAAGGACACATTAAATTGATAAAAAGAACTTATAATAATTTAACACCAAATCCTCATATCAGAATGATTTATGAGGGATCATGTGACACTGGAGACGGGAGTAATGATGCTTTGATCACAGGAATAAATTACATTTTATTAATATTTCACAATATTCCTGTTTTTACTGTATTTTTCATCAAATAAATTCAACCTTGGTGAGCAAAAGAAACTTCTTAAATAATAAAATGAAGTGAAAGTGAGAAAGATAAAATGAATAAGAAAGAAACCATCTGTAAATCACCTAGAACAGCCGTTCAAAACTAAAAGTGAAATGCGTGACGTATTTAATCTCACACGCTGCTGTTTTAACTAGCTCGTTACGGATGGACGTAAAGCATTTCTCAGGTCTGCGTCAGCTCATAGTTAAACATCTCCGGCATCTTCAGCTTCCTCACATGCCTCAAAGTCCACTGTTCACGCACAGGCTTTGTGGTTATGTAATTTTATCACCAGTCACATGCTGAAATCCATGCTAAACAAAATTCAACCAATCTAAACCGGATGCCATGCCAAATGACTCATTGAGCTCCGCAGAACCAAGAGACATGTCTAATTCCCAGCCGTGCCTGGCTTTCCGAGGAACACTGCTAATCTGGAGCGTGTGTGGGAAGAGGAGGAGTTCTGCTGAACTAATGGAGGTCTTGATGGAGATCTTGTGGTCTCCTTCATGGGTCTTATGACCGAAGCAGGCTCTCAGCCAGAGTCAAAACACATGACACAGCCGCAAGGTCCATACAGCCCTGACTGAACAGGGCAGAATACCATAATAAACCTTTTTACAGGAAACGGACGTGTACGTTCGTGAATTTCCCTTGGGTATCTATCTCGGAAGAAAGGGTCGTAATCAATTATATTTTAGATGAGGCCAAGAACTTTAAACTTCAGGAAAATATGATTTATAGCACAAAGATCTGTGCATCTAAAGCCTTGAAGTCATGTTGGAATGATTTACAAGATATGCACACATAAACGCCAAAACAATGTCATATTTAAGGCTGGAATACACTACTACTTAAAATCTGAACAGTTTGTAAGGGGGTTGCAGAGGAAAACTGGGTATTATAGACTAAATGACGGAGGATCATACAATACCAGACTTTCCACACACTAGTAGACACATTGCATACAAAATCAAAATGTGTTCTAAAATCGACTCAAAATATCAAACATGTTTGATATTCTGCAACTAGATGAAATCATAGTCTGAAGCTAAAATATGAAGTCCGAATGCAATTTTCTGTGAAATTTTTCAACTACGACTGCCTAAAATCCTTTAGCGTCTACAGTGATCAGACTGAAATCACATCAGAAATATTTGGAAGAAAAGGGTTGTGCATCCTACTAGAAGTCTAGCATACACCACCAGAAAGAAGACCCATTTATGACATAAAAAAGGAAACATACATGACAAAACGTTCATAATAAAAAATATTACATGCATTTACAAAATAGATAGGATGAATTCTCATTTCATAACAACTTCCTGTGTGCTGTGGCCAAATAAACTCCCAATTTTCCCAATTTCCAATTTTTTAAATTCTATATTTCACCCAACCCTGCTAAGTAGGAACTTCCCAAAAAGACATTAAGTACTTTAGGAAGGATATGTGACAAATAAACCGAGCTAGAGATCTGTATTAGCAATCTATATGATGACTCTGTTAGGAAGCATGATACTGGAGTTCAATGAACATTAACAGCTATTGTAATTTTAATAATTGCAAAGACAGGAAGTGAAAGAGTTTAAGACAATGTGGGTGTGCCTGTGTTGTAAGACCCGTTGTTATAGTCATGACTAATAAGATCATGTTCACTTCATTGCCAACTGTGTCTGACTCATGTTCACATGAATCCTTCAATCCCATGATTAAGACAGACGGGCACAGAGATGGAATGTGCACTGCCTGCATCTGGTGTGTTCACTGTGTGAGAGGTGAAGAAATACAGAGAGAAAGATAGAAATAGAAAAAGACTAAATGAATGGCACTTTCACAAACTTCCCACTGATATTTGAATTTCACTTGAAGCATATTAGTAAAAAACAGATATAAGATCCATACACTGCTCAAAAAATAAAGGGAACACTTAATCATCACAGTATAACACAATTAAAGTCAATTAAACTTCAGGAATATCAATCTGTCCAATTAGGAAGCATAAGTGAGTGTGAATCAGTGCAAATGAAAGTGACAACAGATGCACTGGAGAGGCAACAGCAAGACAACCCGCAAAAAGGGAATGATTTTTCAGGTGATGGCCATAGACAATTATTCTCTCCTTATTCTTCCTGACTGATTTGTCTTTAGTTTTGTCTTTTGTTAGGGTCCTTGTCACTACATGTAGCATGAGGCAGTACCTGCAACTCAATCAGGTTTCACAGGCAGTCTGCTCCTCCAGGAACATCAATACGTGCCGTCACAAGGAGGTTTGGTGTTTCTCCCAGCACAGTTTCAAGAGCATGGAGGAGATAGCAGGAGACAGGCTGTTATACAAGGAGAGGTGGACAGGGCCGTAAAAAGGGCAACAACCCAGCATCAGGACCGGTATCTGCTTCTTTGTGCAAGAAGGAACAGGAGGAGCACTGCCAGAGCCCTACAAAATGACATCCAGCAGGCTACTGGTGTGCATGTTTCTGACCAAACTGTCAGAAACAGACTCATGAGGGTCACTCGACATCCTCTATTGCGACCTATGCTCACAGCTCAGCACAGTACAGCTCGACTGACATTTGCCAGAGTACACCAGAATTGACAGGTCTGCCATTAGTGCCCTGTTCTTCACGAATGAGAGCAGGTTCACACTGAGCACACGTGACAGACGTGAAAGTGTCTGGAGATGCTGTGGGTAACGTTATGCTGCATGCAACATCATCCGGCATTACCAGTTTGGCGGTGGGTCAGTGATGGTCTGGGGAGGAATATCCTTGGAGGTTCACACAGACCTCCACGTGCTAGCCAGTGGTTCCCTTACTGCTGTCTAGGCCATGGGTCTCAAACTCGCGGCCCGCGGGATGATATTTTGTGGCCCCCTACTTGACATCAAAGTTTAGTGTTAGTGCGGCCCGCGCGTTGTTCTGAAAAGCACCTTTTTGCTGAGTTGTTGCGTGTGCCGCGCTTGCCACGCTTTTATTTTCAGAAATGCAAGCTGCCTCACTTTGTGTGTGTGTGTGTGAGTGGGCTCGGCCCTCCCTCATGCAGTATAATTAATATACAATCATTGATGAACATCTTTGATTTTAATGAAGAAGAAAAAAAAAACTATATGAGAGCAGATTAGAACCCGGAACCTTTGACACGGTTTACAAAAATTCTACCACAAGACCACTAGAGTATGTATTTATTCACTCATGCGAAGAATCTCGGGACTAATAATATATTTGACGCAAATTAATGCAAATATTGTTTGCAAATAGTCCCAAAAAGATTATTTCCCAACTAGAATTAGACCTAGAATTTCGTTCACTGTTCTGTTTGACCTGGTTACGGCCTTGCTTTGAATTAGTCTATTATTTTAAATAAAATTAAAATCATTCATTATTTCAATATTTAAATTCTTTAGGCTATATTTTAAAAAGTAGAGTAGGCAAGAGAAGCCTATGTTCTGAAGAACCATTCATGTTCAGAAGGAAAGTTCATGAAGAACCGTTCATGTTCAGAAAGGAATGTTAAAACTCAGAGGAACAGATCATGTTCAGAAGAAACATTCATGTTGAAGAACTGTTAATAATAAAGATTGAGAAGATTGGATCAGTTGTGCTACTTTTTTTTTTGAATACTTGAAACACTTTTTTTTTTGAATACTTGAAACACTTTTTTTGTGGAATACTGTCTGACCCAGAGTCTACCTCCAGCAGCTCCCAGTTAAATTGAGTTTGAGACCCCTGGTCTAGGCAGTTTTTAGATGACGAAGGCATTGATGCCATTGACTGGCCCTGACATTCCCCAGACCTGAATCCAATTGAGAACCCCTGGGACATTATGTATCGGAGCATCTGAAGCAACCAAGTAGCACCACAGACTGTCCAGAAGTTTAGGTCTGGGAGGACCATCCACCATCTCATCAGGAGTATATATAAATATATATATATATATATATATATATATATATAGCCTACTATGGACTTGCTACTGCTAACAGATACACAGACATGCTGCTGTGAGCATGTAAGATATGCTACTGCTGCATTAGACAAATATAAATCCTGTAGCAGATCTAGGCAGGTGGAGCTGGGGGAGGCGGAGGGGTTCGGAGGCGTTCAGAGGGGTACTCTGCGCTGCATGACTAGCTTACAGCAAACAATGAACCAGACTATTTAAATCTTGAGCAAGCATCTCATTGGCAGCAGGATCAGCAGAGGCCAATCATCTTGTGCCATGAGGTAATCATGTGATTGTTTGCAGATTGCATGTAAAGGACCTATCAGCTTGCGTCCTCTTTCATGACTGATATATATATATATATATACAGTATATATATATATATATATATATATATATATATATATATATATATATGCTAAACACTGCTTGAAAAAGCCTAACCATCCATCCATCTAACCTTCTACATCTTTTTCATCCTGACATATTCGTTCAAATCATCATACCTCCATAGAGATGCATCCACTGATTCACCTTCATCCATCTGTAACATCCATCAATCCCCCTTTCTTCTTCAGCACACAGCCACAGTGTTTCAGATGAAGGCAGTTCACTCATACCTATTAGACAAAATGTGAATGAATGGAAAGTGTCAGGTACATTTTATGGTGGGGCACTAATGCTTTGCTTTTGATATGCATGTGTAACCTTAATGGCAGAACTAATGAGGTGGTATCGTTGTCTATAGCATTAGAGTCTATGTCATAGACAGAGTCCTCTTTCTCCAGTTAGCAGAGCTTAGTGGAGTAAAGTGACCTGAATATCTGAGCTTCGGTCACAGGGGAACGATGCACAGCTAATGAGCACAACTGCTATGAATGGAGGATACTGAGCACTGATCACAATGATTGAACAAAGACATTTATCAGTCGTTTGTAAGATGCACACTATAATTTGTCCATCCATTATAAGGCAAAATGCAATTTTACAAAAATACTGTGGAAGTATAATCACTCTTTAAATCAACATCAGCTGCTGCCACAACTATACAAATATGTCAACACCTCAAAAACATATGAGTATTAAAATATGAGTAATTCTTGCATGTGCAGACCACACCACCATAATGCTAGAGTTGCAGTACTCTTGATAAGGTGTTCAGAGTGGTTCATGCATGCAGTTGCCAAAGTCCAAAAGGCCTAATAATCAGTTATTAGCCACAATAACTATATAAGTGCATCCTTCTAATGTGTAATATTTGCTTTAAATAAAGCCTTGCTTTATAGGGTAAAAATCAAGTACAATGCATTTTGACAGGATACATACACTGATCAGGCATAACATTACAACATTATGAGGTGAAGTGAATAACACTGATTATCTCTTCATCACGGCACCTGTTAGTGGGTGGGATATATTAGGCAGCAAGTGAACATTTTGTCCTTAAAGTTGATGTGTTAGAAGCAGGAAAAATGGGCAAGCGTAAAGATTTAAGCAAGTTTGACCATCCAGTTGGGCCAGATTGTGATGGCTAGACAACTGGGTCAGAGCATCTCCAAAACTGCAGCTCTTGTGGGGTGTTCCCGGTCTGCAGTGGTTAGTATCTATCAAAGGTGGGCAGCCAAGGCTCATTGATGCTCATTGTCGCTTACCTGGGGAACACATGGCACCCGGATGCACTATGGGAAGAAGGCAAGCCGGCGGAGGCAGTGTGATGCTTTGGGCAATGTTCTGCTGGGAAACCTTGGGTCCTGCCATCCATGTGGTTGTTACTTTGACACGTACCACCTACCTAAGCATTGTTGCAGACCATGTACACCCTTTCATGGAAACGGTATTCCCTGGTGGCTGTGGCCTCTTTCAGCAGGATAATGCTCCTGCCACAAAGCACAAATGGTTCAGGAATGGTTTGAGGAGCACAACAACGAGTCTGAGGTGTTGATTTGGCCTCCAAATTCCCCAGATCTCAATCCAATCGAGCATCTGTGGGATGTGCTGAACAAACAAGTCCGATCCATGGAGGCCCCACATCGCAATTTACAGGACTTAAAGGATCTGCTGCTAACATCTTGGTGCCAGATACCACAGCACACCAGGGGTCTAGTGGAGTCCATGCCTCGACGGGTCAGGGCTGTTTTGGCAGCAAAAGGGGGACCAACACAATATTAGGATAAGTCATAATGTTATGCCTAATTGGTGTATAACAGAGAATGTGCTAATGCACTTTCAGTAAACATTTTATGTGTATTTTGAGAATCGGCTTTTAATATTTGTTTACTATAACACACATTAGTATGTGATCATTGTATATCTATCGTTCTCTGTGTTTATTCATTAGTTTTCCCACAGCCTTGAGCTCAAAAATGGAGCTTGCCCATGCCAAAACTGCCCATGCCAAAACTGCACATGCCAAAACTGATGAAACTTAAATGCAATACTTTTGATACATTTCTATCTTTTTGAACAATGTTATCATGGCCACAACCTTGAAGTGAATATTTTTTCGATATATGTGCATGTTTTGAAAATCGCAGGCTCTGTTTTTTTTAAGTACAAACACTATTGTGCTTGATTTGTAGCTCATTGTCATGTGTGATGATGATTCACAAGTACACGCTCTCCACCAGAGGTCAACAGGAAGAGGAAGCGGGTCACACATTTCTGTTTGTTTAGCATTTATATGAATCTGCACTAAAGGATTCTCCCATCTACGTCATGCTTTTTCCCTAAATCTGGTGTGTCAAAATTTGTGAATTTGATGAATATACCTGTATTAATATTGCCAAATTATTTGAAACTCAACTTCATAGAATACAGATCAAATTGAAACAAACACCAAAACTCTGTTCTATTGAGAATAAGTGCATTTAAAGGCACAATATGTAATTTTTCGCCGCTAGAGGTCACCTATTCAAAACAAAGCCATAGCTTGGGACGGGACTCAGGCAGAAATCATGTTCATGGATGAGATTATTAACGTTACTGTAGTATGAAGCAGAGCAGGGCCGAGTGTTGTGGAGCTGACTGAACGAGGTCGCTGGAGTGATTGCTAATGAGTGATGAGCGTGACACACAGCTCAACAGCAGCGGAGCTTTTATTATGCCACAGTCGCTGCTTCTGCTTCTTCCACTCATGTGTATATGTGGCAACGCAGCACTGTTTTATCATATTAAGTACATTATTTGAGTGTGTTGGAAATGACGTGTTTACCCCGTGGCTGCTATGAGACACGTGTTGCACACTGCAGTAAATTAAATTATATTATTAGAATATCATATTAATAAATGTTGGATGGCTGTTGTTGCTAAATGGCATGCAATTAATTTTATGGAGAAAATGCTGTATTACTGTACAATAATTAGTTTTCTGTCTATAAATGTATCCAAACAGTTGTTCCCTTGTCTAATAAAACATATAATATATTAAAGTGTCTTTGGTGTTTCCATGGTTTCTATAAAATAAATCCGGTAACGCAGGTATGATGTCACTGATAGGCGATGCATGGTCCGTGTCCTGGTTAAAATAGCTTATTTCTCTGGATTTAAACATTCTTGGAAACATCTAGGATAATGTAAGTACACAAGTCAACAAAATATATAACACTGTTCTAGTGGTTTTTACATATTGTGCCTTTAAATGATCTCAAAGCAAAGCAAAAAGTAAACGGTCAAAGCAAAACTAATTTAACAAACCACATTTATATTTCATTATTTGTAGTGTTTTAAGTCAAGCATTACTATCATTATAGCTCATTTTATGGTTAGTGATTTGAGTAAACTAGTAGTAAACACCCTAGCAACCAAACACAACACACGCAACCGCATAGAAACATGCTGTCTTTGATGCCGATTGTTTACAGTGGCGTTACCATGATTACCTAGAGCTATTTTAGCACTTAACCGATCAATATTTGTTAAAAACAAACGTTACCTAAACCAATATAATGACAAAATGATAAATAATTAATGTTTACATGAATTATTAACGTTATTGCTCAGAATATTATTGATATTCACCCAAATGTTGTAAGCTGAGTGCTTTCCAACTGTCTTAACTGTCAATCTTTTCTAGAGAAAAGGCGGGGCAAAGTTTCCATTTAAGGAAACGAGGTTTTGGTGACGTCATACACTAGCCAGCGCCCCTTGAGCTGGAGGTAGAGCTGCGAGCGCGCGCCTCCGCGGTTGAGGATGACGTTGGCGTAAAATGAGGAAAAAATAAAAAAGGCGATATTATTTTTTTTTTCGAGCCGTTCCCGTATTTTTTTGTTGTTGTGAGTGAGTGTAATCTCTTTTGGCGGCTGATTTTGATTTAGAGGGCGTTTTTTAAGAGGGAGAGAGGGAAAGAGAGAGAGAGAAAGGGGGCGGGTGTCTCTCGCTCTCGCCTCGCGCAGCCTCACGCGCTCACAGACTCGCATGAAATCAACACACGGACGGTTTACTTCCACATTTATCGGTTATTTTCTGGATTTTCTGGATATACAACATCATAATCGATGCGAGGCCTTCTAACGGACATTGATCGCTGATATTAGGCCCACCTTTCTTTTGTTTTTGTCGTTTTTTCCTCCTTAGTGGAGCGTTCGTGCGTTCGTTATGAATTCGAGCCCGCTTCCTAACGGCAGGCTCCTGCCGGACAGCCAGAGCTGGAACTCCTCCGGTTCCGAAGAGGATCTGGACGGCGAACCGGGTCCCGGACCGCACGGAGGGGTGTTGGAGTTCAGCGGAGTGCTCAGTAAGGTGGGTAAAGATCTCTAATAACGAA
Source organism: Rhinogobio ventralis (assembly GCA_039654625.1). Classification (NCBI taxonomy): domain Eukaryota; kingdom Metazoa; phylum Chordata; class Actinopteri; order Cypriniformes; family Gobionidae; genus Rhinogobio; species Rhinogobio ventralis. The sequence goes on along the minus strand of CM077208.1, from coordinate 4,532,659 downwards.
TCCCGAACCGAGAAAGCGCGTGTTTTTTGTGTGTGTTTCCACCTGATCTGATGTAAACAAACGCCAGTCAGTTGGCTGAATGTCACGAAACCTGTCAAGAACATGTTTAAAATCAAAATGGAAAAATAGTAATTATGCATATTTTAGGAGCAATAAGATATTTTGCATGGTGACATTGTTTTCATGACATTTAAACACATTTTTATGTTTTACTTCTGATCTGTTCCTCAGTGGTGACTCTCATTAGATTCTCATTACTAGATTTTTAAAATAAATAAATAAATGAAGTCAAACGCAGTGCAACAAATACTACACATATCATTATTTGTTTACATTTCAGTAATGCTATTTTGGTTTTATTTTTTTCATGGTGATTTACAGTGCATGGTGATCATTTGCTGACAGCAATCCCCAAGGTTATGTTAACCAAGACTTTAATACTTAATATGTAATGCATAATATCTTTCCTTATGCATGTATAATCAGTATAATTGAGGGGGGATGCAGCAGGTCATGAGCTGAAGCTCGAGTTAGTGGGGGTTACTACAGTTCATCTACTCTTCTTTTCTTCCTGATGGGATTAAACGAGAAAACCTCTCCTCGTGACTCAGACAGCTGTGATGAGAGGAGCATTTTCCATAAGAGATTACTGAATTATTCCACATGCAATTATCTAAACCCCTCCCCCATGGAGGATATGTATACATCATTTACTAATATAATCTATTATTGTATTGTGCATCATGTTTATTTTCATAAGGCAACAATATGGCTGTGTGCACGCCAGTGTTGTTTTAGTATCATTGATGTACTAGATTTTGTTAATATTTTGAATTACATTTGATTTTTAGTAATTTTATTTATATAATATGCCTATCTCCGTACTATATAGTGGGCGAAAAACAGTATGTGAGCCGAGTAGTATTTCCGAAATCATATTATTCATAAAACAGTAGGTGAAAAGTACCCGGATGATCTACTACTTCCGGTGAGATTCTGAAATGTGCATTTGATGGACACTTTGATATCCCATGAGGCCACGGGAGAGGATTAGTGAATGGAAGGGAAGCGACGCAACTGGCAGCGTAGGTCATGAGACATTAACAACATGGGGAGTATAGTATATTATGGTTTTAGTTAAATGATGATAATAACCCCGGTGCACACATATTTGTTCACTCTTTGGTTTTCTCATAACAATGTTTGATCTATTGTGCTCCCTCTACAGTGGACTAACTACATTCACGGATGGCAGGACCGCTGGGTTGTGCTGAAGAACAACACCTTGAGCTACTACAAATCCCAAGACGAACGAGAGTTTGGCTGTCGTGGTTCCCTCTGCCTCAGCAAGGCTGTCATCACAGTGAGTATCCTGGGGAAAGATCCCTCCAGACAGCCGTGGGAATTTCAGAGACGAGCCAAATTTAGAATGATGGTGTGCATTCAAAACGGAAGCTTGAATTGGTTCAGATTGGAGATTGTTATGCTGGGAGCTCTAGAACTGGAGTTTTGTTTGGATACATGATATTTCATTCACTATTGATCAATATTAGTCAGATTAGTAGGGGTGTGAATCGTCACTGGTCTCACGATTCAATTAGTTTATGATTATCATGTCAACAAATTCGATTCAATATCACGTTGTGTTGCATCCTCAATTTTCAATATTACTGCACATGGCTACATTTTTGTCAATGAATACAAGCAGTCAGATATATGACCTCCCTTTTTATTTTATCTGCTCCAAGAAACTACACCTCCTGAATATAGCAAACATCAAACACAACTTAAGTCTGAACACAGCAAACGACAGGAGCATTTAGAACTAACAAATACTAAAAGTGCATGAAACTGCAGTGTACTTAAGTTACAAGCATAGTGTATTTAAGTTACAATAACGCTCACACACTCGCACACACACGCTTGCAGCCTCGCGCACACACACACTCGCACGCACACGCATGCAGCCTCGCACACACACTCACACAGAGTAAACGTTAAAATAGTGGGTGAATTTTTTTATTACTCGCTTTTGTGTTTCGCCACCCTCCGCCATTTTATGCTAGCGCGAGAAGCATGTATGTGACGAATGATGTCAGAGAAACGTCAGTAGGTTATAATCGATTATGGTCTGTCACTGCCTCAATGCAGAATCGCCCACATTGTGATGCATCGATGCAACAATTAATTTCAACACTCCTACTGATTAGGCAGATAATATAAGGCCTCATATTTCTATTTATCTCAGCTATAGTAGTACTAATATTATATTGTACAATAAAAATATGTATAGCTATATTTTCTATTGTACATTATAATATTTCAATGCCTGATTACTTGGCTTGAGGCATGTGATTTCACATTAATAACCCTGTGGAAATGTCTGTTTTTGTACATTTCAGCGAATTGATTAATTGTTTTGGGCCATCGTCGGTCGCATGGGTAAAATGTCTGTTTTGCTGCATCTCTAGAAATCAGATTTGGTTTTATGGTTGTGCTTTATCTAAAATGATTAGCGCTGAGGCTGTAGATGTGCTGAGAGCTCTTTTTAGGGCAGGGGAGAGCAGAAAAGAGATTGACGCAGGACAGACACGATCCTTTGCCACAGGCAGTCGGCCAGGCATAGACAGACTGTGGCCTATTTTCCCCTATTCATGCTAAAATCACGCTTGTGCACCCACACCTGCAGAAGTCCAGAGACACTGTGTACTTTGCTTTTTAAAATGTCATGTTGGACTCCTTACTTAGAGCTCCTAACAGTGGCGGATATTGCTGAATGTATTCAGTATAGGTGCTCAGGTAACTATTAAATGCATAGTGCACGGTTCAGGTTGATTGCTTATGATCTGATTTGGCCCAGATATAACACACACACACACACACACACACACACACAATGAAATGAGAATTCCCTGCATTGCGTTGAAGATTAACTCATGACCACACACAGATTTCGACATGTGCTGCAACAGTCTATGCCTGAAGTATCTTGCGTCACCACCGAAAATGAGGAAAGAGGGCGAAGGTTGTGTTGTTATGGAGACCGCTGGAGAGGTCCAAGTGCTTATGGTGACCCTGTTACCACTAGTCCTTCAATGATTAAACCAAAACTCTTACCAAAGATACAGGGAAAGGAAAATACAAACTGAAGACGTTTTAGTGATTTGGCCAAATATGAAAAGTGAGTCTGAAATAGTCAGGCATGGAGAATGAAGGGTTTTATAGGTTTGCACAGCCTGTGCTCAGGTAGTTCATGTTTAAAGCTGCCGGTAGATGCTGTGAGCTCCACATTCTAATGTGATGTTTTGCATTTTGGCTTTAAGCAAGAGAAAAATGGCCCCTTTGTTTTGAGACTCTGTGTGATGTAAGAGTGGCTTTTTTCAGCTGTGTATTTGTTGAACTCCAACCATTATGGTTTAGCATAAATATTAACTTTGGTATTGAACACAAGCGTGTGGACTGGAAATGTGATATTTAGGGAACAGAATTAACTTTTTGCCACACCAGCCGATGGTGAGAGTGAATTGACAGAATTTATCAGCCTTAAATATTCCTTACCGGCTATGAAACCTTTTTACAATTTATTTATTTTGCAGCCAATGGGAATCTGTGGGAAGAAAACTGTTCCAGTTCATTAAATGACAATCTTATATATTCATTTTTGAAAAGGTGCATCAAAAACAGCTTTACCTTGTGCCATCTCGCCTGTTAGACATTTAAGTTTTAACCCTTCAAACTTATAGCGGGACCACAGCTACGACGCTAGCGCGCTAGATCAACTGCGCTAGTCAGTGGAGCGAACGGCAACTTTGTTACATATATGACACCGCTGTCGTTTTTTTTAGCCCTGGTCGTGCATTCGTTTGACCGCCGTGAAACTTTCATGGTTGCATCGATGCGTTTTTTTTCTTTGTAGATCCGGTGCTGTGTTTGTTGAAGGCTAGCATTTCAAGCAGACGTTGGCTGTGACATACATGTAAACAAAAAAGGCAAAATGTGAGACTACAGATATTTTCCTCTTTGTACAGTAATAATTTGATAGGAATACAATGTAAAACAAACTTTACCTTCAGGATGTTTCCCCTCAGGACGTTTTCTCTCAGAACAAAACACAAATTGACCGTTGACAAATGTATGCAGTTTTACCTAATTTGGCACAGACTACCCAACACTGGGTTACACTAGTCTCAGCCTCAGACGTCACGCTCTCGGACTGTTGGCTGAACTTCTGATGCATATGGCACTTTAGGTGTTTCGAAAGTCGTCGTCTGATTGGTTGAATTCTACACAGGATGTCCGGGAGATGTGTGTGTTGCGTTCTTTAACGGTCCGCCTAGAAACAAATGCCCTGATGCCAAATTCTCTTGTGGAAGAAGAACGCCGCTGTGTTTACAACTGTGACAATGAGCACTTACCAGGATCAACTAAACGCTGGCTACATTGTTGCAGTAAAGTTGCACAACGCTCTTGAATGAATAATTTATAGATGCACGTTGGTCTGTTATTGCAGGGACATCGACTTTACATGTTCACGCTAGGGCTGGGAGGTATATCGAGTTTATACGATATATCGATATACGGCAATACCGTTTACATCGATATACAGTAGTTTGATACGAGCACATCTGAAAAATAGCGGATTACGCAGAATGAGCTCATGCAGGGAAAGTGCATGATACAACTTGTCCTCAACATGACACATGCTTTATATTAAGGGCTTCAAAATAACTGGTAAGATATAGTTAACATGTATAGTTTAAAGCAGTTTGCCCTGTCAGATGCTCTGAGAGATAGGCTGTTTGTGCTGACAGACAGATAAATACTTGCAGAGTTTAATGCGTTTGAAATGTGGTGCTTTCCTCAGTGCATAACTTACATTTCACAGGTATATTCTCCATCTGTAAATGTTAGAAAGTCATGCAAATATGTCCGTTTTGCTGTCCAGAGAGGACGAGCCTTCTGCAAGTGAATCGCTGCTAAAATTCAGGCTTCCGTGAATGAGCGCCGCCATGTGCATGCGCGGCAAACAGACGGAGAGCAATAGAATAAGACTAAAATATTTGAAAATATAAAATATTTGTTGTGGGACAAAATATGTGGAATTTAAAACCTACAAGTAAGTATATTTATATGAAAGTGACCTTTATAATGGGGTAATGTAGGCTAATATGCTTTTGTTTTTAATATCAACATTGTTTTTAGGACGTCATTGGGCAGGATGTGAAATAAAATTAATTATTAAAATAAATACAGATTTTTTTTTTATCCAAATAGAAAAACACAGAAAATACAGAGATATATACCGTGTATCGCCATTCAACCAAAAAATACCAAGATATGATTTTTTGGCCATATCGCCCAGCCCTAGTTCACGCCCCTAAACATGACACGGAACAAAATGAACTGTGATTGGTTGCCAGTCAAATGTCCTCTTGGGCGGTCCTTGGCCAATGAAAGCTGCGATAGAGTCCAGACCTTCTGAAAAATGACCCAGAGTTACAGAAACACTACCCAGCACTGGGTAAAAATATTAAAAATAACCCAATAAAATGACCCAGAAGGCTGAACCCAGCATTTTTTAGAGTGTAATATTTTGTGGCTTGTTGCAAGGAATATTCCTGGTTTTTCAAGAAACGATGCACAAACCATGCTGAAGGTTTTCTTCAGTTGACAGACATGCAAACTGTGTATTGAATCGCTTGCGTTGCTTACATCAGCGAGGAACAGACTCGCTCTAACCGTTCGATTTCAGCCATGTATTATGTTGCAGTTCCTCATAAATGTACCTGCCAGTTGGCCACTGTGTTAAAACTCATGTTTTTGGCTCTTGGCTACTGTTAATTTTGGACCCTGATCACTGGACGAAGTATTTTTTGTGCATAAACACATTTTCAGCATCCGTAATGCATCCAAACCTATTTTTTCTTTCGCAGTAAATCTGTTTCTTTGAATGCCGTTCAGATTGATTCAGCACGCACACGGCAGCAAATCTGTCACAAATCCTCACAAAAAACAGGTTATTGTCATACCACTCTTCCTGCCTGCGATTACACTGTCCTCACATGACTCACACATACTTAAATGGCTCACACATCACGGTTTTAAGTGTCTAAGACCACAGGACCACCCCAAAATCAGACCGGCTTAACCCTTGCAGACACAACAGGATTATACCATCCTCATGAGTATCTGATTCAAACCCAGAATGCCTCATTGTGTGTCCCTATAAAACTGGGTCTCACTGCTGCAGCGCTTAGATCAGCACATTAGTTGGAGACGGTTTTAATTGTGCTTTTCGTGAGACACTCGGGCTGTTGAATTGGACTTGATTAGATTTGCGAATTTCAGACCTCAGGAGATGGAGACGGATCGTGAAGGATCAATCAGTGTGATGACAAAAACAATTTCACAGACACTCAGTCTGATTTAATCGCCCTGTCAACATCACTTAATGAATCCAACATGTTAGTGATGCTCTACATAGGATTTGAGCAAACCTCTACGTTTTAAAGGAACACGCCGACTCTTTGGGACTTAATCAAGGAACTTTGCTGTCGTACCATGGGTGCAGCAGGCGCAATGATATGAACTTCTGTCAACATAACCAGCGTGACAACCTTCTTGCACAGGGAGCGTACTGGGGACTATTTTCAGGCACTGCGTAATATCATTGCTCCTGCTGCACCCATGGTACGGCAGCAATGTTCCTTGATTATTACACAGGAATAAGAGTATAGTTCCTAGCCATATTGGTCTAGAAAATCGCAGCGTTTAATTTTCCGTCGGTCTTAGTACACGATATAACTATACAGATCACAACATGTAAATAGGAAAATGTTGGCGTTATTTTGTCACTTATTGAGGAGTAGGCTAGTTGGAGCCGTTTACCTCCAGTCTTTGTGCTAAGCTAGGCTAGCGGTGGGTGCGTCAGACAGAGTTATGGCACGCACAGAGATGAGAATGGTATGTATGAACTTATCTAACTCTGGGGGATACAGTAAATAAGCTAAAGTCCCAAAAAGTTGGCGTATTCCTTTAAAGGATTAAATTTAATGTGCCACTTATCCCGCAAAGTTCTTTTCTGCATTTTAGTTTATAGTGTTTTGAGCTGGATCTGTTATCAACAGCCGTATTCAGCCCAAGAAAAAAACATCAATAAAGCGACCACGGCACACAGCTTTCAGCACTCACAGTGCATTGAACTTGAACTATGTGCTTTCGTCTGCCAAGTTTTAGCCTCACGTGAGCTGGATTTTTCTCTCTCTCTCTCTGTCTCGGCCTCTTGCTCTCTTGCTAAGCTCTGTTAAAGCGTGGCCTGTAAACATGCACATTTTTTTTGAGCTATGCTGGACCTGGACTATGTCATGATCTGACAGGAGCGGAGGGAAAGCTCTCTCGGTGTGTCAGGGATATGCAGGAGGACAGGTACACACAGGTACAGGTTATTCTGGTCCAGGGCGGGTCATTGCAGATGTCGCCGTGGGATCTAGCGCATTTGGCGCATGTCAGGACAGGCAGAGTTCTTAATGGAGCTGAGTTTACAGAGGAAAGGAGATGAATGCTGGAGAGGAAAGGCCAGTGCTTGCATTGCACCGTTCGTGGCATTTGTTGATCATCCTTATGTGTTTTTATTTCTTGCAAACATAACATTTGTGGGGCAAAAATATATTGAAAAACGATATTGAAAAAAAATAAATGACTGAAATTGCAAATACAAAACAATATGCAGGAATTTTCACCAGATGACTTTGCTATATTTGTAAGGAATTATTCATTTCTGGAGTGAGTTGGGTGATTTTGCATAGAAAATTAAAAATACAGGGCTCCAGACTGCGACTAAATCGGTCGCATTTGTAAACAAAAATATTAATTTGCAAGTGATATTTAGATTCTATAATGCGTAGCCCATCACATCTTTTGTTGTGTTGATGTAATAAAATGAGATGGCACGCTACAACGCTGCAGTAGAAAAAAACCTCACAGTTTGAACGCTAAAATACAAACGGGCACAGCGAGGATCAGCTTTCCGCGTCAGAAACGCATGTCAAACGAATATCAGACTTTTTCAAAGCCCTCATCTCTATCAAGCAAAAACACTGACGGCTGTGCCAGCATGAGAGAGATAGAAAACGACTGTAAAAAAACTATATTTTTAGTACAAATTTACTAGCAAAGTAAAAAAAAAAGTAAATCCTACACCAATTTGTTTTCTAGTGCTGAAATGAAAATGTGTGTTTGTTTTCTTTTTAAATCCGTAAAAATAGGGCACAATGTATTGTATGAATTTGACAGAATTTCGATTTTTAAAAAAAAAATTTTTTTTTTTTTTTTTTTTTTACAGGTGTTAAACCTGTTGTGTTTTAGGGTTAATGGAAATGTCTGTAAAATTACTATAACAAGTAATAACCTGCCAGTACTTTTTCTGTTAATTTACGGATTTATTTTTTATAGTGTAGTTTTAATTTAGATTTCTTAAGCCATATTCCTTCTATTTTTAAACATTCAGTAAAGCAATAATAAATTATGATTTTTTTTGTGGCTATTATTAAAAATACAATATATTTCTTATTTTGTTGATTACTTTAAGAATGCTATTGTTATTATTTTACTGTAAAATTGCAATACTAATAGTTACAAATAAATCCTTAATGTTGAGCCTTGTAAGGTCGTTGGATGAGTGGGGAGAAGTAAAAGCAGAAAAGCAGAGACCATAAAGGCGATTTGAATGTGGACAGTGTGTATCGTGTTACTCTGCCATTTTGACCTGATGGTTTTTGTTTCTTTTTGCTGGTTTTATTAGAGATGGATCAAACTGAGGTCTTCCTGCCGTGTGTGTGTATGCTTTCTTTCGTGTCCAAACCCTGCAGGTCCCGTGTGTATTCTGCTGTGGTTTCTTGAGAATTCATGTGGGTTTGGGCTGAATATTGCTCAGATTGCTCTCTCATTTATTCCAGTCCAGAACTGGTTTCATTTATCCAAGCCTAAACCACAAGAGAACCTGATCAAAACTGCTACCAGATGAGTTGCCGACCTGTCAGTCTTCTGTAAACACAACCGTCTTGATTCGCGTGTAGCCTTGCGGTCTTGTGCTGAACTGCTCTGGCGCCACAAAATGGGAAAATGGTGATTTGCATGCCACCTTTTTATTATAAATCATTTACGCAGAAACGTCTCATCAAATGAAGCGTAGTTTAATTCAGTGGTGCAGGTTGTAACAACGTTCGTATCTTCCAGGAAGAAGGAGGCGGGAAACCGGCGAACTTTTAAAACTTTAATAAAATAAATAAACAAAATGAAAGTCGCCGCGGCAGTCATTTTGTTTATTTATTTCATTAAAGTTTTAAAAGTTTTAAAAGTTCGCCGGTTCCCCCGCACACACACAAAATAAAACGTAAACAAAAACACAACATAAGTCCAGGCCTGGTCCTCTCTCGTCTTGCACTGTCGTCGCTCCTCCTTTTATGCTCCCGTCACTCCTCCGTGAGACGAGACCGGTGTGGCGCGCAGCTGGAGCTCATTATCGCTCGTCACCGGCCCGTTCTCACAGTCCCTCACCTCACCGCTCGCCACACAGGTATAACTAGATTCTTACAAAGATTGTTCTGAGGGTGTTCTCGTTGGCCCAGGTCAAAGTTAGCCCATGTATCATGATAAAACAGCAACTGCATGTTCTCATCAGTTAACACCTGTTTACAGCAGCACTGAGACACAAATGAAGAGGAGCGTTTTTATGGGGGTGCATCTTTTATTAACGCTTAGTTCGGCAGCGGTCACCAGCTTCAATAAACGGTACGTAAAAGCCTTTCACACATTAAATGAAATTGTTCTCTTGTGAAATAAAACAGCAGTATTGGTGCTTTTTGTCATGGCAAAACATTGATGAAAAATATGCCTGTAGTCCTACAGCAAAGCTTTCATTGCAAACTGGATTCAGAAATGACACAGCAAAAAAAATATTTTCCTCAAGTGTTTTAATGTCTTTATAACTGTTATTTCAGAGAAATTGAATCTGCTGTTCTTTCTAAAACTATCCATGCATGCATGCATCTTTTCTGAGATGTGCTACAAATATATCCAGGGCTCTAGAGTGCGACCAAAATTTGTAAGGGTGCGACTAAAAATTTTCCTAGGTCGCACCGGTGCACCTAACGTCCTCGCATCCGCTGCCTCTCCACGAACGAAGCGTTTGTTCTCCTTTGACGGAACTCACACTCATGGTTGGATCATGTCATGGTCTAAACCAATCAGAGACAGAGATGGGGCGGGTTTTTGCCTCTGATTGGCTGTGGTCCAGATGTTCCTGCAGGCATACACTGTTCCGTGCTGTGTGATTGAAATTGCGACCTTAGCACCAGAGAATCAGTTACGGCGATCAGCATCAGCAAAATAAACGCGACGCTGAAACGGTTTGAGATTCCATTTCACTGAAGGTGTGTGTGTGTGTGTGTGTGTGAGAATGAATGTGAACTTGTGCCGCCCTAAACTACGTCATTGTCATGACAACCGCCTGTCAGTGTCAGCTCAGGCGGCGCGAGAATCAAAACATCTAGGAATAGCTCCATATGTTTTAGGCAAATTTAAAAAATGTCTAACGTTACCATTAAAGTAAAAGCTTCCTGTACTCACATCATCAAGCAAACCACCAAAACAAAATGGTTGTGTGTAATCATTTGGCGTTCCCCGTTTGTAATCTTCTTTTGAAGAGACATTTCCCTCAGATACAGTAAATGCTTAACCCAGTCTGCATCACTGTGATTGTGCATTGTTATATTATATTCCAAAAATAATCTCTTTGAGAACAATATTTGCTGATATATCTACTGTCCTACCTGAAACGCTAACGTTAGTATCATTGTTCATTTGTTGTACTTTGGACCACTTTTAATCCTGCGGTGATCTACCCGTAATAATTCATAATTTCATTATAGCATTTGTTCCAGCTGGCACAATTTTATTAAGAAATATAAACAACTGTAGGCTACCGTAGCCTACAATAGCCTATCAGTAACGTTACCACATAATTATGACAATCATCAAAGCGTGATATATACACTCACCTAAAGGATTATTAGGAACACCATACTAATACTGTGTTTGACCCCCTTTCGCCTTCAGAACTGCCTTAATTCTACGTGGCATTGATTCAACAAGGTGCTAAAAGCATTCTTTAGATATGTTGGCCCATATTGATAGGATAGCATCTTGCAGTTGATGGAGATTTGTGGGATGCACATCCAGGGCACGAAGCTCCCGTTCCACCACATCCCAAAGATGCTCTATTGGGTTGAGATCTAGTGACTGTGGGGGCCATTTTAGTACAGTGAACTCATTGTCATGTTCAAGAAACCAATTTGAAATGATTGGCGCTTTGTGACATGGTGCATTATCCTGCTGGAAGTAGCCATCAGAGGATGGGTACATGGTGGTCATAAAGGGATGGACATGGTCAGAAACAATGCTCAGGTAGGCCGTGGCATTTAAACGATGCCCAATTGGCACTAAGGGGCCTAAAGTGTGCCAAGAAAACATCCCCCACACCATTACACCACCACCACCACCAGCCTGCACAGTGGTAACAAGGCATGATGGATCCATGTTCTCATTCTGTTTACGCCAAATTCTGACTCTACCATCTGAATGTTTCAACAGAAATCGAGACTCATCAGACCAGGCAACATTTTTCCAGTCTTCAACTGTCCAATTTTGGTGAGCTCGTGCAAATTGTAGCCTCTTTTTCCTATTTGTAGTGGAAATGAGTGGTACCCGGTGGGGTCTTCTGCTGTTGTAGCCCATCCGCCTCAAGGTTGTGCGTGTTGTGGCTTCACAAATGCTTTGCTGCATACCTCGGTTGTAACGAGTGGTTATTTCAGTCAAAGTTGCTCTTCTATCAGCTTGAATCAGTCGGCCCATTCTCCTCTGACCTCTAGCATCAACAAGGCATTTTCACCCACAGGACTGCCGCATACTGGATGTTTTTCCCTTTTCACACCATTCTTTGTAAACTCTAGAAATGGTTGTGCGTGAAAATCCCAGTAACTGAGCAGATTGTGAAATACTCAGACCGGCCCGTCTGGCACCAACAACCATGCCACGCTCAAAATTGCTTAAATCACCTTTCTTTCCCATTCTGACATTCAGTTTGGAGTTCAGGAGATTGTCTTGACCAGGACCACACCCCTAAATGCATTAAAGCAACTGCCATGTGATTGGTTGATTAGATAAATGTAATTGAGAAATTGAACAGGTCTTCCTAATAATTCTTTAGGTGAGTGTGAGTGTGTGTGTGTATATATATATATATATATATATATATATATATATATATATATATATATATATATATATATATATATATATATATATATATATATATATATATATATATAGCAGGCAGAGGAAATTAAAAATTCCGTATTTTTATTTATTATGAGTTGTATTTCATTGTTTATTTCATTTTTTTTTTTATTCATGTATAACACTTTGTTAAAACTGTAGTTTTAAAATAGTAATGTTCAAATCATTGTTTTCCTTGATTTTAATTCCTGTGTAACTGCATATATTATGTTGTCATTTACATAATATATATGAATGTATATGGAGCGTGATAAAAAGGTGACCTTAAAATCGTGGCGTTAAAGGCGACGCGAGCCGGGGAAATTTTTGGGTGCACCTAAATAAAAAAGTTTCAGTTTTAAAAAAATCACCAGTGCAACCAAGGCAAAAAGTTAATCTGGAGCCCTGATATCAGAGCTTGATATTATCGCTTGTCTGGGACTAGTGGATTTTTTGAAGTGGCAAGTGAAAGAGAATTTTACTTGCCTGACCTAGCCTGAAAAGGTCAATAACAAATAATAACTGGGGAATAGGGGTGGGTGATATAGCCTCTAAATTATATCACAATATTTCAAGAATATTTGTGATAATGATATTAATGACGATATAGAAAAAAATATATGGAACAACGTTTTATTGGTGATTGCAGCTGGCAGGGTGCAGTATTTATTAGTGCAAAGAAAATGAAGGGAATTTTCCATCCTTTTTCAATGAGCTACTGTCATTGATGACAGAATACCTAATTCGAAGTGTAAATCTATTGTCATAAGGTGGCAGCAGCAGTAGCATTATAGTGCAATAGTAGTGACACAGTCACACAGCATGAGTCAAATGTAAGCAAAGTAAAAAAGTAGCCTTAGTACAAGTTGGTAGTGTTTTCACTGGAAATCTTCAGTAAAAGTATAACATAACTACTTAACATTTTAGTCTAACCCTAACCCATTCAAATAAATGTAATCTTACGCACTACTTTATCTTTGTGTCTGATTCAAAGCGGGCAGAATGTCTCATGAGCCGTAACTGATGAAAATAACCGTAAATTTTACCCTTCCGGTCAATTATTGCGCTGCAAACATCAATAACAGCTTTAAGTTGTCAATGCTGGCAAATGACCAAGGAATAAGCGGGATAATCCACGGCTAGCTGTAAATAAAGCACGGCCAGCGATGCTCGGTTGAGTCTTGCCAACACCTACTGGTGGTTTAGTTTCAAGTTTAAAAGTATCATTCTTTCCAACATTTCTTAGTTGTAAATTCAAAAACTATTTAAAACAATCTCATAACATTATTTAATGCAGTTGTAATTTTTCTGTGTAAATTATTTAATTTGATTAGTAACAGTCCTAAAGTATCTTATTATTCTTATTTAATATATTGATCAAATTTAAAATGAATCATGAAGCATATTTTAAAACGATTAGGGAAAAATGCCCTTTATAAAGGTTAAAATATCATAAATATGCAGATTTAAATATGTCAAAGCTGACTGAACACTAATGAGAATATTGCTTCAGAATAAATTATATTTACAACACACAAAAAAAAATGAAGAAAAATTCTTAACAAGCAAATTTTCTACTCGGACAATTGAATGACCGATTTACTTGTCCGAAGGATAAGCGCATGAAAGGGCTTAATGTCGAGCCCTGTATACTTCATCACAAAGTTGTATTTGCATGCCTGCCGCTTTTTATAAAGGCTAATTCTTAAAGTTTATAAATATATCATCACTAAGTAGTCATGCCTATCATATGTACACACACACACCTGCTAAATATTTGATAAAGGCAGCGTTTTTTGTAGTTGCAGCTGCCAAAGAGAGAAAGGGATTCAAGTGCATTTTTAAAATGTCAATGACTTTGTGTCTCTGTGTTTGCATTTGCATTTTCGATTAGTGTGCTAGGCTAAACCCTGAGGAGTGCTATCAAGCGGCTTGTTCTCATTCTCACAGCCATTGTGTGCATGTTCTCACCTTCTGTCACATGGAAAACTCTGGGCTCGAGTCACCATCTGAAACCATGGCTGTGTCGTGACCTGGTTTGGACTCAAACCCCAATTGAGTATTACACAAAGTGTGCTTGCTTGCATTTCCTCAGACAACACAAGCAGCTCTTAATGTCTGAAACAGATGGCCGGACCAGTTTTCCTCTCCTCGGCTTGATAAATCTTTTGTGAAACTGGTTTGAAAACAATCATTATTTTTACAATTCCATTTAGTGATGCTAGTATTTTTTTTACACTTCATCTTTAAAAGGGTCATGAACTGCATTAATTTATTATTTTAGTGTTTGTTGCGCTTATAATGTTAGTATGATTAGTATAATTTAATGTTAGTATAATTTAGAAATAAAAGGCATTTTTCCTACCCTGATTTTAGCCCTCTGATTTGAACGCTCTGTTTGAAGGGGCGTGTCTGCTGTGAGACTTCAGTGTAAACACCCACTGCTGTGATTGGCTTCTGTGAGGCTTCAGTGTAAACACCCACTGCTGTGATTGGCTGCTGTGAGGCTTCAGTGTAAACACCCACTGCTGTGATTGGCTGCTGTGAGACTTCCGTGTAAATGCCCACTGCTGTGATTGGCTACTGTGAGATTTCAGTGTTAACACCCACTGCTGTAATTGGCTGACATCTTTGCATATGAAATAGCTAAGTATTACATGTGGAACTCTCTCGAAAACTTTTAGCACATTTTTACTATTACGCCTCTCAAGGTTAACTAATCGTGAAAAGTGTTATATTTAGATATATATCATTGTAGTCGATCACAGATATGTTGAGCGCATGAATGCAGTAATCTCATCATTGCAACTCGATTTCTGCACACTAACAGATGCTTTCATCATAACTAACGGTGCAAACACAATGTAAATAAGAGATTTGTTGATTATAAAGGGAGTTTTGGCACAAGTCCAGAACTCGGTCACTGATAAACTTGCGCTGTTTGATTGACAGCTCCAGCAATTAAAGGATTGCTTTCTATATATAATCACGGTTTAATTTGGGTTTTTTACGCTACCGGTGCCAAACCGATACTTTTACAATGGTACCAGTGCCTAAACGGTGCCTGAACCGATACTTAAAAAAAAACAAAAAACAAAAAAACGACAGTGACATTAAAGAATGGCTTTTTTTTTTTTTTTTATTAATTAAAAAAATCTTTAAATTGAACAATTTATTAAAAGTTTAGAGTATACTTACATAAATAAAAATAGATACAAAACACAATTTACTTGACAAATTCACAGTAAAACCTAAGTCACCTAACCCAACTACAATAGGCCTAATTTAACACTAAATAACAGTTACAGTACTAATAACAGCAAAGTAGTCTGTATTCTTGGTATGCTACAAACCAGCTTCAAGTTTCAGCATTATTTTGCAGAAATTTGACCATATTCTCTGGTTAAATATTTTAGAACGCATCGCCTTATTATTTCCATGGCGCCGCGTTATGCTTCTCACGTGACACACAGCAGCCACGATAGTGCTGTATGACAGCTGTATCGGTTTGATTTAGTTTTTTTTTTCTTTTTTATTTAAAATATTCAAAAACTTGTTAACTATGTCATGAACTATCTGATATTCTGTTTTTCAAATATGAATAAGTGAATGTGTGTTAGTTGATCTATATTGCGCGATGGGCACCGCCATGTTAGTTTGCGCCACAATTCAGAGAAATCACGTAAATTCATCCACACAAAATGCATGAAAGTAAGTGAACTGGGAGAAGAATAGAGTAAACTATAGAGTTACTATATACTGTGTATCTGATATAAATAAGACACATAGTCAAATTATAACTGAAAGGATTGTTATTGCTGCTTCCATAGACATCAGTGTGTATTTTTTGCTAGTACTTATGTGCATTTAAATATCTGGAACCTAAAATAAAAAACACTGAATAGTTGTGATACATGACAAACACTGAGTGCGTCTTTCTCTGCGCCAGCCAAAGCGCGAAAGCACACTTGAATTTAAGTGGCACCGAAATGAGGAACCGAAATCTGGTACCCAACCCTACCAATTAGTCACTGGTTTGATTTACTAACACATAGACAAAGAACATCTGACTGTACATGAATCATATCAGAAATCACTGGTCACAGATCAGGCATTAGAATTAACATGGTTACTTACTTGTTGTGTCATTACTGCCGAGTCCATATCGTAAAAGTCTGTTTGCAAAGCCTGCTCTGAAATCGCGACTGATTTACCAAAGAATCCACAGTGAAATATACCGAATACAAATAAATAATGTTCAACTGAGACATTCACATTGTTGAAATTAAATAACATTAGCATTAGGATCCTTTGGAAGGTAATGTTATTTGTAGTCCATTGATCCTGTATCGCTCTTCTCTCCTCGTCATCTCACTAACACGCCAGTGGGTGGGGCCAAAGTTATAATGATGAAGAAGTAGGCGTAGATTTTCTTCTGCAGAGGCGGTCTTTCACTGATCTGTAGATAGGCACCTTCCACACGAGTCGTTCTATGGGCTTGGTAACGATAAAAGCTGTTTTTGGACTGACAAGGAAGTTTTCAGTTCTAAAACATGCAGGATATTCTTATAGTATGATGACCTCTTACATGTCAAAAGCTCAAGGAAAATTTGATTTCTCAATTCATTGCCCCTTTAAATTATGGTAAATTATTAGGCACTCAGAGGTATTCTATAGCTTTATAAAACTTCAAATATAGTTCAGTTTTTCATAACTGTATTGAATATATAAAGTTTCTAGTATTACATGTAATGAAACTTTTAATGTTTTATAAACGGGATGTTTAAAACCTTTTTCATTTTTGTGCCAACAATCTCTAATGACATCCCATAAACAGATTAGTTTAGTTATGGTTGGTGTAGAACACAATCATTGTGATTGTGAAGATGGACTGGGGGTGTTTTGTCTCTTTAAATCTTGAGGCAGTCACTGCAGAGCTGATGGGAAGTTCGATTAGCCCATTTCTGCTGGAGCCATTGAGCGCCTCAGGCTTTCAGAGAGCTCTTGTTGAAATGGGTTTGAGTGAATCTGTGTGTGAAGGTGTCAAACGGCCTCCATTACAGGTTAAAATAGTCAGTGAACCCTGAAACATTCTGTAAAGAAAACCGCTGGCAAGGAGGGGGTGGCAGCATGGAGACACTGGGATGTAGGAGGGAAGGATCTGTGATATTTTAAATACGAGTGAAAAAAGAGGTTGTGTAGATCTGAAATAAAAGGAAAAGTGCTAACGAGAGGTGTATGGTGGTCCTGTTGTCTGAAACAGGAAGTTCGCTCCCTGCTGATGAAATCCTGTTTGGTGACCCCGGGGTCAAGTCAGAAAGTCCCGGTGCTCATCTCTCCTGTCTTCTACTTCCTTCCTCCTATGTGTGCTCTAACCATGGCTCTGTAGTCACATCTAGACACACTTATCGATAATAGCAGGTCCTTTGCATCCTGTGTCCTAAGCTGTCGGTCAGCATGGCCTGTGTTTCCTTTGTCTTTTCCTCTTGGATTCAAGCTGAAGTCCCACCTTCCTGTGTTTCTGATTTCCCAAAGCCAGATCCAAGACTGAATTTCCCAGTAAACAGTGATTTACTCATGATCCTTTTCTGTCTCTGTAAGAGAAAGCAGCATGTAAGGGCCATGTGAGCTGTAATGCCCATCTTTATCCAGCTCCTGAAATCAATATCTGCTGGTTAATCAGATCCATGCCACTGATACTAAGTTTCCATACTGCTTTGCTTTTGAGGAAAGTGTGGACTTCAGCACAATTTGCTGCTTATTTCACACCCTGGAAACATTATCATCATGGTCATTTGTGATTTGACGCACCTCACCTCTGTTCTTTAAATGTAGACCTTGAACTTTTGTTGGTTATTAATTGACATACAGATTATTATGATTAATAATTGAATTGTCTTTTTGGTTAATACACCTCAAAGTCTTAATTTATGCATTGAACATCAGGTTGAGCTGCAGCTGATGAGTTTGATGAGGTCTTAGTCTTTCATCTGCTTGTTTTTTAATCAGGCAAAAGGAATGGGCTGTTATTTTTCATCACTGGTGCCATTGTGTTTGGCTTTAAAACTAAAAGCAGGTTTTTTCATTTTAAAACTCCCCAAGAACTACTGGCAGACCATTATTCAATAAACATAAGGCACATTGTGATGTTTTAACGTTTGCTCTGTGGCACATTGAATAATTTAAAAGATGTTGTAAAACTGTTGTTGACGGGCTAGAAAATGCATTTAATTAGGCAACAGAGCTTTTTAGTCCATTTGCTCTAGCATCAAATGACTGACTGTAAATAAACATACTCTAGTATCAGTTTTTAATGCCACCTTAATAGTTCACCCAAAAATGAAAATTACTGCATGATTTACTTACACTCAAGCCGTCCTAGGTGTATATGACTTTCTTCTTTCAGACGAACACAGTCAGAGTTATATTTTTAAAATAAAAATGTCCTGGCTCTTCCAAGCTTTATAATGGCAGTGAATGGGGGTTGAGACTTTGAAGCCCGTAAAAGTAATCCATATGACTCCAAGGGGTTACTAAAGGCCTTCTGAAGTGAAGCGATGTGTTTGTGTTAGAAAAATATCCATATTTAAAACTTTTATAAACTAAAATAACTAGCTTCTGGCAGACGGCCTACGCAAGTCGATTTACGGCAAAAGAGTAACCCCTAGCGCGATGTAGGAGTAGCGTAAGCTTTGACGCCTCTTGCGGTTTAAACCAATAGGGCTGGGCAACAAACTCAAGCCCCTCTTTAAAAAGCAGCTCATTTTAGATTCACTTCTAATTTGTGATCAGTGTTTTGTCTTGCTCTACCCTCTGCGCTTCCGCATTCGTCAATACGTCATGCGCCAGGTCAGAGGTTATTCTTTCGCCGTAAAACGATGCATACGGCCGTCTGTTGGAAGCTAGTTATTTTAGTTCATAAAGTTTTAAATATGGATATTTTTCTTACGCAAACACATCACTTCAGAAGGCCTTTATTAACCCCCTGGAGCCGTGTGGATTACTTTTTATGATGGATGGATGCACTTTTTTGTGCTTAAAAATCTCAACCCCCATTCACTGCCATTGGAAGAGCCAGGAGCCAGTTTGACTCTGATTGTATTCGTCTGAAAGAAGAATATCAAATACACCTAGGATAGTTTGAGGGTGTGTAAATCATGGGGTAATTTTAATTTTTGGATGAACTAACCCTTTAAATGATTGCAATCAGCTAGTTGATTATGCAAATGCATATAATGGACAGTGAAATACAAATCATAGATTGGCTTGTATAAGTGTTATGAGATAATAAGACAGATTTTGTTATAATAGATATAGGATTTAGTCTGGATCCATCTGTGTATTCGATAAGTCATTCCTGTAGCTGTACAAAAGCCATACAGCTGTGTAATTACTCTCTGGACACATTATATAATGCATCATTCTTATGTTGCCGCACACCACATATTAATTGTTGTCCTATTACTGGGACACTGAATGTGTGAAGTTTCATTTAGTTGTTTTACACGGTGCTGTAAATTTCTCTCTCTCCTGACTTTGCACACGTAGGCCTGTGTGTGTGTGTGTGTGTGTGCTTGGAAGCTGATCTTTGGAGAGAGATTGAATGTGTCCACCAAGAGTGTTTGAAGTTCAGCTCACGTGTGCGATGGAAGATTTCCAATAATTCAGTGAGAATTCTCTCTCTCTCTCTCTCTCTCTCTCTCTCTCTCTCTCTCTCTCTCTCTCTCTCTCTCTCTCTCTCTCTCTCTCTCTCTCTCTCTCTCTCTCTCTCTCTCTCTCTCTCTCTCTCTCAGTAATAATAATGAGATTCATGTTTATCAGTCTCAAAGGAATGACAAAGTTTTATTACTCATTATATATTAATTTTACTTGTGTCTTCATGGGATGATCGGTAGCTCTTTACAATAAGGTTCCATTAGTTAACATTAGGTAATGCATTAACTAACAAAGAGCAATACATTTATAACCACATTTATTAATCTTTGTTAATGTTAGGCCGATCCGGATCAGCACGATCCGTTTGATGTAGGATGTCATGGTGATTCGTAAAAGACGGTGGCCATTGTGATGCAAGAATCGACTGTTTTATCCCATATAGTGTGTCATAGTGCAAATGCAACGCTTCACAACGTCACGACAGAAAGGCTAGAATGGTTAAGAAGCAACGTGTTGTCTGACATGTTTCTTGTCCGCAACACAAGACTTTAGGAGTCATAATCTGACACTGTGTTACTTTATTAACTCAGTATTAGTTAATAAAATAAACTGTTCATTGTTAGTCCATGTTGGCTTTTAATTTAAATTACAACTTTTAATTTTAAAGATGTATTAGTAAATGTTGAAATTATTGAGATTAATAAATGCTTTAGAAGAATTTTTCATTGTTAACCTATTGTAAAGTGTTCTCATGATCTCATGATCAAAGATGTGTGTTCGTATTAGGTTTTACACCTCTACCACAGCTCTGCACTGTTTACCCACAATGCAGTGCTACCTGATATGGAAACACATGAATAAACAGATGTCAGTTCTGTTTAACATCTGCGTGTCGTGTGTTGTGATATGTGTGTTTGTGTTTGTGTACAGTGCCGTGCAATTGATGGTGTCTCCCAGGTTAAGTCAGTCCCACAGTGATGACTTTTGTGTTTATTTTAGTGTCTTTTCTCAGTACCCGCTGTGACCCTCTTGGGGTCCCTTGCATTGCCCACCGTGTCTCGATTTTCCATTCCCAGAATCCTCCTCGAAGCCTTTCCCATGCAGGCACTGTTCCCATATCAGTCTGTTGCTTCTGTGTAACATGCATAAATATAAGCACTCTTAAATTTAAAGTGACATTTTCAACATCATAACAGCCATTTTTCAAAGACTGACATTCTAAATGCACTACAGATCCAACCACTGAGAACATCCGAGGCTGAGCTTGTTGAAGTGCATTCTGGGATTGCCTTCTCCGCAAGTGCATCTTCTAAGGCAGCATATTGTTACTGCGCTATGAATAGTCTCACGCTGTGAACATGCCTATAATTCCTTAAAATTAGGGCCCTATGAAATCCATTTTCCAAATTCCCTTTTTTCCGTTTAAATTTTCTGGAGTCCATTTTAATGCTTAAATTAAATTTAAGTAATCAAAAAGCATTCATGAAATGTATACAATTTAACAACAATTTATTAAAAGCTTAACTAAAATACATTTTTTAGGGCCCTGTGAAATTCCATGTTTTCCATTTAAGTGGTTTAAATAGGTTTTAATAATCAAAAAGCACGTCTAATCAATTGAATTCATAAAACTTTAATTTATTAAAATTTTTGCAATAATAGGGGCCCTATGAAAAGTTTTTGTGTTGTCTGATTTCATATTTCTGGATTTATTATTTAATATAAATTTTTTTTTTTTTAAATAACTGTGGTAATCAAATGAAATAAAGCATTACCAATTTAATTACCTTAACCCTCTGGTGTTCTTCAGTCACTTTTGACCCCAATTTTTTATTTTTTTAAAATGGTAACGATTGGAAAGGTCAAGTGGTCGTGAAAAAACACATATACAGAGAATCTTTGCAATCTATAAATCAGCCACAAATCCCACAATGCAGAAAAAAAGTGCATAGCAATGAAGCAGTGAATAGACACACACACACCACAAACACACACATATGAACTGGTGTGACTAACACAGAGCAAGTTTTTGCAAATGTGTGAAATAAAAACAATAATTCAGCCACAATACAGGAAAAAAGCATACCGCAAGGAAGGAGTTAAACTCTAAAACATCAAGAGTGCAGAACAGACACACCCACTCTCTCACACACATGTGTTTCATTATATTATTGAGTATATTACATAGACTTCCATTGATTTTATATCAGGTTAATGATATTTCCTACCCTGACACCTATCCCTAAACCGACCCATCACAGAAACACTGTGCAGAACACTGTTTTGGCTGATTTATAGGCCTTTTTAACTAGTGAGGACATATGGATCTCCCAAGTATAGTTAAACAAGTACACTAAACACACACTCACACAAACACAGTTATACACACAAATTAACTTGTGTGGCTAAAACAGTATAGCAAAATTGAGCCAGAAGACTCAAATAAGAGGTTGAAATCAGATCAGATCCAGGTGGATTAAGCTCTGAAAAAGCATTCCTGTTCATTTGTTACATTTCTTTATTACATTTTTGATGCAAAATGCTTTCTCTGTGTTCAGGTTTGACTAGTAATAATACAAAAACTGACACATCAAGTCAACATTTCAAACAAAAATTATTTAAACCTTGACAAAAAAGTAGACAAAAGTCTAAATAAATAAATATATATATATATATATATATATATATATCTCCACAACCTAATAAAAGTAGGTAATTATGTCTAAAAACAACTAGGGAATTTACAAGCATCTTTATATAAAAATTTACAGGCATCTAATGGTTACACCATGGCATTACATATGTTTTTCTTTTTTTCTTTTCTCCCACCAGATGGCACTAATATGCCTTCAAAAATCGGGTTTATAGAATTTAAGAGTTCTAATAGAGGCCTTGTCATGAAATACTGCATTAATTGAAAATTTGTATTGTTTTAAATGGGGAAAAATTGAATATAATTATTGCGATACAATTCCATCAAAATACAAAACATTAAAGAAAAAATATAATTGGACAAGAATATATAATTTTACTGAAAAAAATAAGTTATATTTCAGGTGTTCGGCCACTTTTGACTGGGAAGACCATGAGTGTGACTCCCAAATGAGGGGAAACAGTCAGGTGCTAAGTAGGCAAGACACTAAGTTTTTCATCTCACGGTCACGGTCTCCTTTGAATTTGGGATTTGTAGTGGAAAGATAATGTGTTTCTAAGTAAAGATTGTCTGAGTCATGTCTCAGTGTTTAGCACATCCAGGCCTCTGGCTCTGTGTGTTTTGTTTTGTGGTGTGATAAGTGTCCATGCTCAGATGTGAGCGATTATTCTCTCTCCTTTAAGCACATGCAGTCTCATTAAAACAGCCTCTCTGTGTTCTCGTGTGTCCTCCTGTCATGCCTCTTCATATTGTGATTCGTGTCAGGCTTTGAATGAGCTCGTCACGCTTCACCCAGAAGACCAGGTGTCTGTCAGAACGTTTGCGCTCTGTCTCTCTTGATGCAGTCTGATAATATCTCTTTGTTGGGACTCTGATTATTACTCATGTGAGGTTTGTGTCAGACAGCATTTTCTGTAAGTGAAATCCAAATTTAGATATTAAATAAACAGTTTTCTTTTTTTAATAGCTTTGTCATAAATGGTTGCATGCAACAACAAACATACACTGATTTTTTTTTTTTTTTTTTTTTTTTTTCCCTTAAAGTGATTGTCAGATCCATTCTTTTGAATCACCAATTCTCAAATCGGCCTGAATTTAACTCAGTTATTGGTATGAATCAGTCAAATGACTCACACACTTCCTGATTTGGGCACCTGAGGCAAAATACAGGAATGGGGCACTATACAATTGCACACATTTACAACCTTGAGGTTCCTTTCACTGTTGTGATGCTTGCTGCTGCACGACCATGTCCCATAGTTATCTAATTTTTTTGATTTTGATGTTTTGTTATAAGTAATGGCTTTCTTCATGTTGTAGATCCCTTGTTCATGTGTAAACAGGTTATAACAGTTTTAGAGTAGGTTGGACACTAGGTGGTACGTTGTGGTAATTTTCACTGCACAATTGTTTACACAACGCAAGGTTGTCTAATTCTAAACTTTAAAATATTTTTTTATTTATCTTAATTACAAATTTAAATTAAACTGATGGAAATTATACCTTTAAACTCTAATTATTTCAACCAAAAATGAAGTGTTGCGCGTATGCATCCTCTACTTGGGTCCTTCACAGAAACAAGTGATAAACATATAATACTCACTGTTGCTCAGTATTAAATTAAAGCTTCAGATACATGATATCTTTATTTGTAGGTCCCTAAGATGCAGAAAAAGCGGCCGGAATCACGGAATCCATTCATAAAAACGGAATTTACTGTTTAACCTGGAATGTCACGTAATTTGTCAAATTTTGGATGAATAAATCAAATGCAAGTCAGTACACTTGAATCAAATCGTGATATGGACAAGTGTATGTGAATATTAAATGGAGAAAAGACTATTGAATCCTGCATGTTTTGTGTGTCTGTGTGAATGAATTGTGCAGACGAGCACCGCAAGCGCTTCAGTTGTAAACAAAACTGTGCATCTGCGCCGTTCATTCCGGGTTACACAATAAATGCAATTTTTTGAATGGATTCCGCGTTTCTGTTCAACGCAGACGTGCATATGGTTGTCGTGGTAATGAACAATACAGGAACCATTCATGCCTCATCTCCTAGTGTGCCACACGAGTCCTGAAAAGTGAAGCCAATGCGTCTCGATCGCCCCCCCCCCGGTGGCTGGATGCAGTATAGTTCATAAACCCCGCCCTCTCCATGAAATGTAATGGGACATAGACAAACTAAACAATCAAATTACACTTCAAATAATTTTTTTCCAAAGATGGTTTCTGCCATTAGGCAGTTTTTATCACGCTGATGTTAGTTCAAGTGTTCGTTCTTTAAGTTTTGTTTTAGTTAGTTATTTGATGCTATAAAAACGGGGGTGTGACGTTATGATTGACAGCTTCTCTGAGCGTAGTAGTCACTGAGGCACCAACGGACATTTTTCGGGAACTTCGGAAGAAGATTGGAGCTTTAACTTTAATCTCTACATTTCCATAACTGGTTGATGGGCGAGAGTCCACCTTTTTTTTACAGTCTATGGTCATCTCATATTTAAAAAGCATTTTAAGGAGCCCTTGGCTTTTGGGGGCCCAAGCCTACCTTTTGCCTAATGGTTAAGTCTGGCTCTGGGAATCACTTCAAAAAAGGAAAATACAGTTACTGTAAGTTCAACATGTGCAGCGCAAGTCTTTCATATAGGCTGCATAAAATGTGTTTGGGACATGACTTTTAACAGTGAGTCTTTTGTTTTTGTAACCATGCTCTCAAAAATTATATAAAATTTGGATTTAGTTTTATCAGCCAATATATAGGTTATCGGCTTTCAAATATAAAGAATTATCGGTTAACGGTATTGTACATTTTGATAATTTCGATATATTGTGTAGCCATAATTTGTATATGTTGTTGTTGTTGTTGGATAGAGGGAGGCAAAAATGGAGGCTGGAGGAGTGCAGTATATCAGACTGAAGGAGGGGAGTGTTTGACTCCTCATCTGGATTTCATAGAGCAGTGTGAGGTCTGCAGAGATCAACATCTGGCAATAATACCAAACACACACACAATCACAAAGCAGACATGGATGCTGTTAGGTTTTTTTTTCTTTCAGAGAGAAATATCTCACATTTCCCAGCTGGCTCTGTGGGTCAAGGCTCTTTTTTTTTTTCTCTTTGCTGCTGTGGTTCTGTGTAGTCCTGACTCGGTTCATCAACAACAGATTGAGTTACTGTATCCCTCCATTACCAAAGAGAACCTTGTTTACAAAATAGAAATATCATTGTTATTAGTAATGGTGCTTGATAATCAGGTCATGCATATCAGTCTAATAGTATTTTCTCTCCCTTTCTCTGTAGCCTCACGAGTTTGACGAGTGCCGTTTGGACATCAGTGTCAATGACAGCGTCTGGTATCTCCGCGCTCAGGACCCAGAACATCGCAACCAGTGGATCGATTCCATTGAGCTACACAGGGTGAGTTTCCCTAGTACGCCTGTCTTTACCCAACGTGCTCTTTTCTCACACAGCCAGACTATTGACTATCAGTATTAAGTCTGGTTTGTCTGATCTGAAACCACCCCTGTAGACAGGAAGCAGCAATATGACCAGCGTCTGACTGACAACCAACCACTGCTTTTTTGTTTTTATTTGACATATTTGGGTGGGTAGATTGGACATTGCATTACTGTAAATAGTAAGCTCAGAGTGGATTAGTTTCTCATCCACAGGCCTCTTGCTGAGTCACAGAAGTGAATAATAGTGCATTGAGATGAGGAACCAGAGAGAAAAGATTGACTGTGTGTGAAATTATGAATGTGATTCAGTCTGTTTACATGTTCTGAGGGGCAGAGCACTGAAGTGACTAACACACACACACACACACACACACACACACACAACCACAAACACACAATCCTACTGTAATGCAAATAAAAACTATCTATGATTATCATTTGTGATTTTAACACTCTTCCTCATAGAGCATACAAACACAAAAGTGGAGCAGTTCAGTATTAACATGCATGTGTGAACATACCACTCGCATAGCTGTAGTAAAATGCTTTATAGTGAGAGAGAGAGAGGATGTGGGCAGGTAAAGACAGAAGTGAGGAAAAACATAAACAATCAAAGGCAGATGAGGGGAACAGTGAGAAAGACGTCATGATTGGAGAAGCTGAGCGACGAAAAACTTTGATGAGAGGAAAGGTCTGATTGTGGGGTGTGCGTGTATGTATTTATATGGGTGTATAGAGAGAGAGATTACCGAATGAAAATATATGAAAATATAAAACTATTACAAAACACACACACGCTCTCTCTCTCTCTCTCTCTCTCTCTCTCTCTCTCTCTCTCTCTCTCTCTCTCTCTCTCTCTCTCTCTCTCTCTCTCTCTCTCTCTCTCTCTCTCTCTCTCTTTATTGTATATTTATGTATATATAATTTTTTTAATGTTTTGTATAAATGTATTATATATTTATTACTTTTAATTTTATATATATATATGTTTTATTATAAATATATATAAATATAAATATTAATAATAATAATAATAATTATTATTATATTAGAAGTAAATAATTGTTTAATAAATAAAAACATTAATATTAAATGTATTACATTGAATTAATTGGTTTAAATAAATATAAAATTTAATTAAATACTGAATTAATAAATATTTATAAAGTATTATTTAAAATGTATTAAAAATAAATGTTATTTTATTTTAGCTATATATTCCAGCTTGTGTGTGTGTGTGTGTGTGTGTGTGTGTGTGTGTGTGTGTATTGGTCTGCCTCTTTCAGCGTCTGCTGAGTTTGCACAAGTGTTCATGTTTTGAGGCCACACCCTGATCCACACGTGCTTTTGATTTCTGTGTACTTTCGCACACGCACATACTTCCCCAGTCAATTCATCCTTCTCTTGCCTTGAGGATGACCCCTCTCTGATAGTGACTCACACACACATGGCTCTTCTTGGAAGAGGTCTTTCGGTCTGAATCACTGCTGAAATTCTTCCCAAGGACACTTTCCCCCTATCTATCATCTCTCGTTAGGGTACAAAGGGAAGAGTCTGCTTATCAGCTCAGTAATTCATGTTTTTAATTCACAACCCATTAAATCACTTGACAAGTGGTCAAGATTTTTATTTCCTGTATTGGCATATTTGTTTTAGAAACAGGAAGTTTGGGTGGGACACTTTTTGTTTGTTTATTTTTTAAAAGAATAACCTATAGGAATTAGCTTTATTTTGGGGTGTCTTTGTTATACTGTAATTATACATTTAACTGAGTAATGTTAATGAACAACATGTACTTATTATAGGGTTAGGATTAGGGTTTGGTTTGGTTTAGGGTTAGTTGCATGTAGTTGTGCATAATTTATAGTTATTACTATAGTAACTTCATGTAACATATGTAACAATGATGCTGTAAAATAAAGTGTTCCCGGAATTTGTTGTCACAACAGTGATTTGCTATGTGCTTTTTGGTTGCAGTTGGTTTTTAGGGGGAGGGGCTTTCTTTTTCTAGAGAGCATTTGATTGGACAGAAATCTGTGTAGTGCAGGATGAGTCATCAATATTTGTTGTCCATTTCCTGAAGAATAAGATTAATTTAAAATAAATATAACTGTTAGAAGTGAATCTAACAAATCTAACACAAATGTTCTATCTGGCCAAAAAAAATTGGTTTAATTAAAGTATTTTTAGCATTTTTTTTTAATCTATATTTGTGACCCTGGACCACAAAACCAGTCATAAGGGTTTTTTTTTTTTTTTTAAATTGAGATTCATACATCACCTGAAAGCTGAGTAAATAAACTTTCCATTGATGTATGGTTTTTTAGAAGTCTTTAGCAATGCATATTACTACTACTAATTTAAAAAATATATATATTTACGGTAGGAAATTTACAAAATATCCTTAAATTAATATCCTAATGATTTTTGGCATAAAAGAAAAATCTATAATTTTGACCCATACAATGTGTTATCTATTTCAGTAAATACACCCGTGCGACTTATGACTGGTTTTGTTGTCCAGGGTCACATTTGTATTGAAATGTCTCATCTCATTGTTTGATTGGACTTCAACGGGTGATACATTTTTCACTAGAAATATGAATATAAAGTGGAGCACATTGCATTGTGGGATACATTATTCCATGTTGCATACTGCAGATTCTGTATATTTACTATACAGAGTTTCCACAGTCCTGGAAAATTCATAATTTTTTTTAATTATGCACATGCTCTGCTCTAAAGTGTTTCATTAGTTAATTGCACTTTTGTGTATTTAATTATCTGTAGTGTGGGAACCTGACTGCAGAAATGGCAAGAGCATAATAGCATAGCACCTTAAATAACAAATCTGTGGCTTGAGTTACATGGAGGATGACAGACCCGTATGGGTGGTGCTGTTCAGATCTGCCTGTTGTTGCAGATTGTGAGTGTAATCTGTAAGTCTAATCAGAGCTGTATTGTGCTAAACCTTTCACTTTCATTGTGTCAACACCCCACTCTCAATAAATCTACTGGAAATGAGACGTGCGCTTGTGTATCTATAAAACCTGCTTGATTTCATATTATCTCAGAAGTCCATGGCTTTTAAACATCATAACACACGACATGACATATACACATACCCAATGACATACTAATACTGTAACTAATATACTAAAATAACACTGTACACATCCCACAAGCACAATATATTTTGAATGATGCTGCTGAATTAAACATGACACATTTTCTCTCTCTTGCTGTCTTTTGTAATCACTTGATTAGGCTTATTGATTTGGTGTGTGTGGTCTGTGATACAGCGTTAATGGTTGTTATCATCCTGAAGTTTATCATCTGTGCTCCAGCCGCTGAGGCTATTGATTGTGTAACTAAGACACAGCCGGTATTCTTGACATCTGATTGGTCAGTGGAAGCATCAACAATGCCTTAGTCACAGTAAGAGTGTGTCTGGTTGGCTGGAGTGCATGCAGGACCGGCCCGTATATGATTGAGGCACTGAATGGTTATCTATCCGATAGTTACCTCAGATTCAACCCAGTCAACCGTAGACTGAGCTCACTGTTGCCATCTAGTGGTGGACCATGTTAAATTCCTCACTAAAGACAGTGTGCATGTCAGGGTTACTGCGGGTCTAAAAAAATTCTTAATTTGACCTTCCACAATTTAGGGCCTTAAAATTTTTTTTAATTGGAGTAAAAAGTCTTAAATTCAATATCATGGCATTAAATTAGGGCCCTATGATTTCTGTGATGCAGAAAACCTGGACAAAAGTGCAGAATCCATTTATAAAAAAGGAATTTACTATATAATGCAGAATGTCACGGAATTTGTCAAATTTTGGAAGAATAAATGAAAAGTAGGTCAGAACACTTAAAGGGACAGTTCACCCAAAAATGAAAGTTTTACTCACTCTAATGTCATTCCAAACCCGTAAGACTTTCGTTCATCATATTAAGCAATCAAATCTCTTCAGAAAATTTGGAATAAACCGCTTGACTCGTATGGATTTGTTTTCTCTTGATCTCTTTATGAACTTTCGGAAGCGTCAAAGTGGAAGTTGTTAGACTGTCAATGGAGAGACAGAAATCTTTCCCATTTCATTAAAAAAATCTTCATTTGTGTTCCAAAGATGAATGAAAGTCAGTAAAATTTTAATTAACCATTAAAGCAGAGTCCATAAAAATGAAAACAGAATAAACTATAAAACAAAAATAAATAGAACAGATTTCAAAGGGCCCTACATTTAATTGCATGCTTGTTTTCCATTACAAATTCAAAACATCCTTAAATCAAGATGCATTTACTTGACATGCAAAATGAAGAAATTAAATCTTGTTTTCTGAGAAATCGAACAAAATTAAGTGAGTTTGTGCTTAAAACAAGAACAAATATCTGTCATTGGGTATGAAAATTACTTGCATTTGAATTAAGTCGATTTTTATGAACCCACTGGCAGATATTTGTTCTTGTTTTAATCATAAAATCACTTTTACAAGATCACAAGATTTCTTATCTCAAACTTTAAGCTATTTTTTGTAAAATTAATTAAAGTTATTGAAAAATAGTATATACTTTGTGGCCTACAGTAAAAGTGTACTAGTATTCTATAGCCAGTTGATTAAATCTGTGTTTTGGAGATAAATGATGGTGATAGATGAGCTAATATATATATATTTTGTTCCTGTTCAGGGTTGAAGGCTGTGTTTTGACTCTTATCTACTCTCGACTGTTGTACATTTATTTATTAATAGATTGTTATGACTGTAAAGTCGTGTGTGTTTACAGGTGTCTCTTATCTACAGGAAAGCTTTGTTTGTCTAGGTATATGTGTGTGTTCCTATTTCTCTCTGGGCTTTGTGTTCTGTGTGTGTCTGTCTGTGTGTGTGTGTGTGTGTGTGTGTGTGTGTCTGTGTGTGTGTGTGTTTAGACTGAGCTCGGATTCATTTGTTCAGATTCGTTTCAGTATGCGGAACGTAAGAGGGGAAGTGAATGATTTTCAGATCGTATTTCATCATTCCCTCTTTCAGATTGGGTGAGTTTATTAACGTGGTACAGAGGTCAAAATTGTTCATCTGGAGGAAAGATACAGTAACCTGGGCTTGTGCTGTCATGCTCTGCTCAAAGCCTCATGGGGAGACGGGCATTGTGTGTTTATGCTTCTAAATAAACTCAGAAACTATTTTCAGAGGCTGTTACTCATGAAATGAGCCACAGGAGAGCTCTGAGTTCATGGAAAGTGACTCTCTGTGCTTTCTGTCTGTCTGTGTGTGTGAGTGACGAACCCTGAAGATGAAGTGGAAATTGTTCAGGTCAACCATTCTCTCTCTCTCTCTCACACACACACACACACCAGTTTATGTTGTTTTTAAAGTGTCATATTTGAGGTTGACTGTGTAAATATCAATGTTAATCTCGTATTATAGTTTTTGTTTGATCAAAAGATTGGTTGAGCGTGATTCCACCCCTCCTCCTCTCAGATTGTGTATTTATTTTAAATTTTATTTAGCTTTGAACCGCAGTGTGTTTGCATCATCATCAGCCAGAGTATCATCATGAGCATTAGCATCAGCTGTTTGTAACTGCACTGAGATAATGACTTATTAGGAGAGGGTGGCGAAAATTAAATATGATCTACCGTTCAAAAGCTTGGGGTTGGTAAGAAAGTCTCTTAGCTCATCAAGACTGCATTTATTTGATCAAAGATACATAAATATTACAGTTTAAAATATATATTTTTTGTGAATATATGTAAAATGTAATTTATTCCTGTGATCAAAGCTGAATTTTCAGCATCATTACTCCAGTCTTCAGTGTCACATGATCCTTCAGAAATCATATTAGGGTTTGCTGCTCAAGAAACATTTATTATCAATGGCAAACAGTCATGCTGCTTCATACTTTTGTGTAAACTTCTTTGAGAGAATATAAAGTAAGGACGCACAAAATAAATAATGGATTATTTTATTTTATTCATGGCATATGCATTTTGATTCTTAATGCGCAAAAATGTTGTCCAATTACTTGTTTACATTGTTTTATTTATTTGTAAGGCAATATATAAGGAAAGTTGGCTATAGTAGTGTAAAATTAATTTTAAAAACTTGAACTGGTTCAAACTAGGCTACTGTACTGTATATGTTTGATTTATGTTAAAGTGCTTGGGTCATGGATTTTAATGGTGAGACTTTTGTTTTTGTAATCAGGCTGTCAAAAAAATATGCAAAACCTTGGATTTAGATTTATCGGCCAATATATCGGTTTTCAAATATAAAGAATTATCGGTTATCGGTATCAGCCAAAGTTTTTTTAGCGCATCCCTAATATAAATTTCCAAAGAACAGCATTTAATTGAAATAGAAATATTGTAACATTTATAAGCTCTTAATGTAAACAAGTGCAAGCCAAATGTTTCTACCTAATAATGTACCCACTTTGCATGTCTTAAAGAATTATATAAGTTCATATGTCGATTTAAGTGATTTAAAAAAAAAAAATTGTATCATAATGGTTTTAAATAATATTACATTAAGTGATATAAGGTATTTTTCCTGTTTTTGGAATCACTGGAATGCATGTTTGTATGTTTTTTTAAAGGGGTCATAACACACAGTTTCTGCCAGTCTCATGTTAATCTTGAGTACCCATAGAGTAGTACTGCTTCCTTCATATCTCAGAAGAGTCTTTAGTTTTATCATATTTATAAAAGACAGATACGCTGTACCGATTCATTCCGAAAACAGCCAAACTTGTGGAGGTGTGCAGTGGGCAGTGCTAAAGAGTCACGAGCACACACAAACACACACGGCATTATCCCTGGATAACATTCGATTCACTAAATGTTCGTGTTGTTCACATTAAATGCACTTACGCGCCGACTGCCAACAAAACACCAACATTTGATGCAGTTTCGCCTGTGGTTTCCACTCATGACCGGAACGAACACACTTACAGAACGCCGTTGCTGCTCCAGGAAAACAAACTGCATCCCCTGTTTCCTTAACGCTGGGTTATTTGGGAAGCTGAACAAAATTATCTTTCCCTCACAACCAGAAACACACTTCTTTAGTGTTATTGTTGATTTCGTGGTCTAACCCTTCCCGTAACCCGAACGAAGCTCGTTGTTGACCAGTGTTGCCAGATTGGGTTGACAATTTCCAGGCCAAAAGCTCACTAAAAACCGCCCAAAATTTGAACTGCCAAAATAATGTGATTTTTATAATTTTATTGCCATGTTAATCAAGGTTGATTAGCACCATTTTATCTCCTTAAAACAAAATAATGATGACAAAATAAAATTTAAATAAATCAATTTCCCAGGAAAACGGATCAAAACAGGGCAAATACATTCAAATACAGTCATGCATGACTAAAATGTCAAAAGGTCAACACCAACGGCAGCTGACTCTACGCGGGCCAGTGTGTGTCATGATGACTGATTTTATGGAGTACATGCACACTTGAGTTTGTTATTAACCAATTAGACTATACAATTTAGATGTTTGAAAACCGCCAAACTGACCCCAAACCAGCCCAAATTTTGTTCACCCACCCAAGCCCGTCTTTACCCGCACAACCAAATTCAAAACCGCCCAATCTGGCAACACTGTTGTTGACGCTATTGCTCTTGTTGATGTGTGTGCGCACGCGCTCATCCGGGAGAAGTGTCCATACAAGCAATTCCGCCCTTTATGCTGTCATACAGGGCCATATAAAATATTTGGCACAGAAATACTCCGTCATATGTCCAACTTGTTTTTTGAAATTTTGGCCATGTTTAGCATGAGAATCCAACTCTTTAACAGTGTAAATACATCAGAATGCATGAAATAGCATTAGACCCGTCCCCACCCAACCCCCCCCGACCCTCCAAACCCCCGCCCCCGTAAATTTGTGTTTATATATTTTCTTTTTACTATTTGAAATGGACCTATGGGTGTGAAATAGACAAATTTAATATAAATGGTCTTTACTGTCACTTGATAAATTTCATGCATCCTTGCTGAATAAAAGTATTAATTTCTTCAATAATGTAACTTCTGCAGTGACGAGCAGTAATGCAAAAGGAATTCGCTGCGCCACTTGACAATAGTCCTGTTTGTTGTCATCAAAAAGTCTTTAGTGTGAGAGTGCTTCTGAATATCACATAATCTTTGTCTGTCTGTGTTTAGGCTGAATCTGGTTATGGTTCTGAGTCCAGTTTGAGGAGACATGGATCCATGCTTTCCCTCACATCTGCCACCAGTGGGTACTCGGCCACCTCCACCTCCTCCTTTAAGGTGAGAACACAAACAAAATCACCAATATTGATTGATGCTAATAAAAAAAAATCACCACTATAGGCCGATAAACAATATTGATATGATATGCCATGCCTCTCACAGAAGGGTCACAGTCTGCGGGAGAAGCTGGCTGAGATGGAGACGTTTCGGGACATCCTGTGCAGGCAGGTGGACACGCTGCAGAAATACTTTGACGGCTGCGCCGATGCTGTGCACAGAGACGAGCTCCAGAGAGACAAGAGTGAGTAGACGGAGCGTGCTCTGGTGTGTCAGGCGAGTGGGAGAGATCAGGATATTGAATGTGAGTCAGAACTGAGCGATTCTGCTGACAGGCATGGTTTAGACAACGCTGAAACTTATTCAGACTGCGGCAACATCCAGATTCCTCTGCATGGGTGCTGTTGCTCTCGCTCTCTCTGGATGCATCTGTTGTGACAGCACAAGGGCCTGTTGATTCACACAAATGATCAACTGGCTCTTTTGTTCGTCCCAGTCCTTCCCCTGTACTACAGTATGCGTGTCTACAGTAGACTCTCAGTATGTGAATGGGCCGATCTGGGCACCACCAACCACAGGGCAATGAGTTCATTCTGACTGTGTGTGTGTGTGTGTGTGTTTTCTCATCTCAGTTGTGGAGGATGATGAAGATGATTTCCCTACCACTCGCTCGGATGGAGAATTCCTGCATAACAACAACGGCAGCAAGGAGAAACGTGAGTGTGAGCACATTCTGCAGCGTCTCTACTGATTTTTGCGCATGTGAAAATTCAGCAGGTTTCACGCTCAATGAATTCTCTCTGATTCAGCTCGAGGAGACGCTACTGGGGCGGCACTGACAATTTGAGCAGTTTGTCCACTTAATTTACTCTAGTGATCCAGTAATTTGAGCCTGTTGTAATGAATTGTGTGAAATCTATAACATAAACTCAGCATTTCTCCAGTGGAGCTGCATTTGAGATGTTTTCATTGAGTTATGCATTTCTGCATTGTTTTTTTGTATTGTATTGAATGTGGTATAATATGACAAAGAATGTTCTGTCAGATGTTTCACTCTGTGTCCCAACCAGGCGCAACATGACAAGTATTTTTTTTGTAAAATGTGACGTGTTATTGAAAACAAAATATTGTGTGAAGCAACAAAGTCACAGCCAATCAGGATATGGATATTTAAAGAAATACTTGACAAGCATTTTCTTTTTAAAATGTGACGTGTGTGTGTGTGTATATATATATATATATATATATATATATATATATATATATATATATATATATATATATATATATATGCACGCACGCACACAAAAAATATATAATATTACGTTTGTCTAAGTATTAATACTATAATTTTGTGTGTTTTATTATAAAATATATAAATAATTTCAAATGTATTTTAATATGTATTATACAAATATATATTATGTTAATATAAAATCAAATTTATTTCAAATTTATTTTATTAATATATAATGTATACTACATATTGTGTATCTATCGAAAATATATTAATATAAAATATACAACTAATACTGTATGTAACTTGTGGCAACTGCTGGCTATGAATAAAAATTCAGAATAACATAGAAGAGATTTGAATTATCACTTGATGATGATGATGATGATGATGATAATAATAATTATTATTATTTATAAAGTGCCTTTCAGAACCTCAAGGTCGCTTGATGTTTTATTGCATTGTGCCTGATTTGTACACTGTGTAACACTGTCCAGTAAAATAATGTCTTTAAGGTTCATCTTTAAAGAGTGTGACTGGATTTGTTCTCTCTCCCCATCAGTATTCCAGTGTTTGAGTCATAAAGGCATTAATGGGATAGATTTTAAAGGAGAGGCCATCACGTTCAAGGCGACCACGGCGGGGATCTTGGCTACACTTTCTCACTGCATCGACCTGATGGTGAAGAGAGAGGACAGCTGGCAGAAGAGACTGGATAAGGTATGATACACGGGCGTCTGGAGCTCGTCCTTGAGTTGCTAAAATCAGGAGAGGGATGTTGTATCTGTCAGAGTCACAATCACAAGCGCAGTCTGTCAACTGACTGAGCTCTGAATTACAGAGCCAAACCAAAATCATAGTGTGGAGCAAAAAAAGTATGTGTGAACTGTTGTCAAAAGGAATGCACATCAGCCCTGGCAATTCACCAGCTAAAGTAAAATTGAAATGTTTTGCGATGCTATATGTGAACAAATTTGGTGCATTAGTAGGTCGAGCATGTACAAGGTAGGGCTTCCATGACTAATCATGGAAGTGATTCTGTGAATGACTGCTGCGGTATCTTTGCCAGAGAAATTAATCCAGCCGTTTTAATGGGTTTGGGTGTGAAAGTGGCGAGCGTGTGTTATGATGGAGCTGAATGTGTCGCAGTCAGCAGCATTCAGCACAATACTGACATATACAATCAGAACGAGAACACGGCGTTGTGCTTCTGTCTGAACAATGGAGCGCTTCAGGACAATCCTGCACCGATACAGCCCAGATCCCACCGAGACAAGATCTACTCAAGCCAAGGCATTAAACATTACGGCAGCAGAGTGTTTAGTCAGCTGAAGTCGCTCCCCCTCTCTTGCTTTCTACAGGAGATGGAGAAGAGAAGGAGGGTGGAGGAGGCGTATAAATCAGCTCTGTCTGAGCTGAAGAAGAAGTCTCATTTCGGAGGGCCCGATTACGAGGTGGGTTCAGTGTCTGTACATGCGCTGATGCCTGTAGAACCTAAAAATGAAGGCAGAGCTGTAAACTGTATTAAGATGTTCATCTTGTTCTGTCCATCAGGAGGGTCCGAACAGCCTGATCAATGAAGACGAGTTCTTTGATGCCGTGGAGGCCGCTCTGGACCGACAAGACAAAATAGAAGAGCAGGTGTGTTATTACAGACAGCTCTCTGATACAGAGCCCTTAAAACACCCTACATTCATTTGATCAAAGTCTTAAATAGTATAAAACAAGTCCTATCGTTTTAAGAGGTCTTAAATTTCGGAAAGGAAAAACTGAATCAGGATACGGTCTAAGTTTATTATGAATTAGTGCTGTCAATTGATTAAAAAAAATAACTAATCACACATTTTTCTGTAATTAATCGCGGTTAATCGTATGTAACATTTTAATAATTTCACATTTTATCTCCAAATGAATGTAGAAACCACACAAAGACAGTATATTTTAAATATTTGATCTAACAGCTAGGACATATACAGAAATTGAATTAAATGATCAAACACTTCACAGTCTTCACTGCATAAATTATAAATGAAATATAGATTAATCCTTATTAAAGCTACATGGGTTCAGTCGAGCAGTAAGTTTGTTTGATTGACATTAATAACAGAAATTACAGCAGCAGGTTTATTAGGCTGCTGTCTCTTTAAGATCTGAAGCACATGACGTGGATCTGACACACCAAACTCTTTATTGTCATTTAAGACTTTATTTAACTCTTTTAAGGCTGTATTTATGAGGACACTCAACAAAGCAGACATTTTGGCATACTTTTGTGTGTGTTTGTCAGTTCAAGCGCAAAGGAGAACTCAATGCGTTACTCAATAATTTTACTCAATATTTTAAAATGTAATGTATTCCTGTGATCAAAGCTGAATTTTCAGCATCATTCCACCAGTCTTCAGTGTCACATGATCCTTCAGAAATCATTCTAATGTGAGGATTTGATGCTTAAGAAACATTTATGATTATCAATGTTGAAAACAGTTGCTGCTTCATATTTGTTTAGAATCCATGTTAAAAAAATTTTTTCAGAAATTTCAAAGAACAGCATTTATTTGAAAAATAAATCTTTCCTAACTTTACAAATGTCATACAGTCATTTTTGATCAATTTAAAGCATCCTTGCTGAATAAATAGTATTAATTTTTTTTTTAAAAATCGTACTGATCCCAAACTTATGAATGGTATTGTATATATTAAATAAAACACGTCCTGAGTATTTTTAAACTTGCATTTACCCCGTTTTGTATTTGTTAGCCTCATGCCTGTTTAGAATCTGAGATGCATGATTTATTAAAAAGTCTTAAATTTGATTGTAAAAACTGCAGAAACCGCTGATAGCCATCTGAGATGGGACGCATGAACCAAATGATATGTTGTTTTGGTGAAAAGCATCTGCCAAATGCATAAATGTGAATGCAACGCAAGTGTAAATATTTGTAGCTTTTTTTAAAATGTGAAGCAAATATATTGGAAAAAAAGTTTTTTTTATTGTCTTCACACGTCTCCAGTCTTACTTGGCATGATTCATCAGTGCATGCAATTCTAAGGAAAATAAATGATTATAAACCAATAAATTATTAACATTTCACCATCCAAATAATTTTCCATTTGATTATTCAGTTTCACATGAAATCCGTCACATTATGGAAGTTAATAATTTCCAGATGTTGTGTTTTTATCATTAACATACAGTATGTATGTTTTTATAGTCTCAGTGTGAGAAAAGCAGGATACAGAGGAGCAATTCAGTGCCTTCAGGAGACGCATACTCCACCGTGGGCTCGCACCGATTCGCTGAGAAGGTCAGTTTGTTCTTCCTCATGATCTTCTCATCATCATCATCATCATCCACAGACCTCTTCCTGTGTGTCCCTGTTGTGCTGTTCTTCTGTCCATTTTACTGCACTCCTGATGAAGCTGCATCTCTCTCTTCTTCCTCACCTGTGTAGCCCCCCTCTCGTCCTTCCTCTCCCTCATCTTCTGCTGTAGTCTTCACTCCTTCTCTCTATGAGCACCGATTCAGCGCTGAGGTAACAGCGCCCTCTAGCACACTCATCCAAGACTCATTAGAAGCTGTTGACAGGATGTTACATTGCTGATGCATTGTAAAGATTGCACCTCTTGGCAGGCATACATATAAAATTGCTTTTCAAAACCTAGTGAGCTGCTTAGTCAGCCCAAAAGTGCTGTCTGGCTATGTTTTGAAACACAGCCAGTTGTATTATTGTATTATAGGCCGCATGATGCCTTGTATTTGTTAACAGCACATTAAAACCACATAGTCTGCCTTGTTACCTCTATTTTCTTCTGTCTTTGTGTGTTTGCTTTTTAAAAATAAAAGCTAATAATGCTTTTTGAAATCATAGTTTACAAACCACCATGACATCAAAATGAAGTAAATTTGCTTTCTTGATTCATTTTATTTTAATTTGAATATTTAAACCCCTTTAATTATTGTATGTTTGTACTATGTAAATAAATGACCAACTAAATGCATATTTCATTTCGTAAAATGCATTTAAATATCAGTCGTCACTTTATACCTCCCAATAATGTCTTGGTAAGATAACAACATTTAATGGACAAATAAATGTTCCTCAAACTCCTGATGGTTCATATTTGATACTCACATTTTAACATGACATTAAATGCCTTTAAATAGCTATTTCATCATTTGTATTTAATCATTTACTGTTGTATCTGATGCAGCCTTTCTAAAACCAGTCATTTAATGCCTGTAATAAAGTTTACAGCCATAATATGAGATAAATGGAGATGCTCTGGAGGCTTGACCTCAAAAAGACTTGCTGGTTGCGTTTCAAGAAGGGAGTCGTTTATTCTGGTTCATTCAGAAACAATGTTTCAGTCACTCGTACAGTACAGAAGTGAAATGGGTTGTAAAAGGTGGTTCATGTTGACTGATTTCTGCTCAGTTTTAGTGTTATTTATCTAGATTCTAGATCCTCTTAAATGAGGACACGACCGCTGACCTTCTTGTTCTGCTTTGTGTTGGGCAGGTGGAGGAGATGGTTCAGAATCACATGACCTATTCTCTGCAGGATGTGGGTGGAGATGCTAACTGGCAGCTCGTGGTGGAGGAGGGAGAGATGAAGGTGAGCTCAACAATACTGACACGTACAGGATATTCCTACAGTCTGTTCAGAACAGTGAAAAGTATTGAAGGAAAATAGATCAAATACACACTCTCTAGCCCAATATTTGTATTCTATGCAGTGTTTTTGGTAGCATACTATTATAGTATTTGTTAATGTTTTGAATTTGGTTTTATTTGTAATTTTCATTTTAATTTTAGTTTAAATTTGTCGTTTTTATTAGTTTCGTTTTTTAGATTTTAGATTTTTTTTATATTGGTTTTAGTTTAAACTGATGATTTCATTGTTTTATTTTT
Source organism: Rhinogobio ventralis (assembly GCA_039654625.1). Classification (NCBI taxonomy): domain Eukaryota; kingdom Metazoa; phylum Chordata; class Actinopteri; order Cypriniformes; family Gobionidae; genus Rhinogobio; species Rhinogobio ventralis. The sequence continues at coordinate 4,492,131 of CM077208.1, read as the reverse complement.
AGCTTTCATATTTTAGTTTACATGTTTGTATTTTTACATTTTTAGTTTTTATTATTTATGTTATATAATTTATTATTATTTATATTTGGTTTTAGTTTGAACTAATATTTTGAATGGGTTTTTATTTTTTATTTTCATTTTAGTTTGTTTAAATTTGTCTTTTTTTTATATTTATATTTATTAATTTTTATTTCAGCTTTAGTTTGTAAGTTTTGTAAGTGTATTTTTCAGTTTTAGACTTACATTTATTTCAGTTAGTTTCCAAGGCAAGATTTCTAATTTCATGTAATATTTAATTTTATTTCATAATGTTGTTTAAAAATTGTTGTTCACAACACTTCTATGTATTTTTGTGCCTCATCATGACATTAGCGTAGCATCATGCGATGATCAAACTCTACTGGAATCAGAGACTTTTGATATTCATTTAAAATGCTTGAGAAGGAACTGCATCTAAAACTCAATGTAATGTGTGTGTTTTAGCCTGAAGACACCCTTGTCCACAGACTCACTCTCTAACTGTCTCTCTCTCACAGGTGTACCGGAGGGAGGTAGAGGAGAACGGGATCGTGTTGGACCCTCTGAAGGCCACACACTCTGTCAAAGGGGTCACAGGTCATGAGGTCTGCCACTACTTCTGGGACACAGATGTCCGTAACGATTGGGAGAGTGAGTTGAATATTGAATATGGTGTTAAGTATTTCAAATTTGCCATGGAAAATCTGGTTTTCCATGATATGACGTCTCTAAGAAATGTATTTGACTTTTGTATGACGTCTACATATAATCCAGTAATGCTCTGCTGCTGTATATCATTAATAATAGAGCACATTTGATTATTAAACACAGTTTGACCTGTGGAAGCACCATATACTTTTACCACACTTTTACATTACTGGCCAGACATTAATTCAGCCGTACCTCTTATTGGTCACTGAATCATGAGTAGAATTTCTTCTAGTCTATCTATACCTCTGAATTTCAGAGTTGTTGTTGTTGTTTTTTTTACATTTACAGTTACTCAAGCCTGCATTTATTTGATCAAAAATGATTTCTGAAGGATCATGTGACACTGAAGACTGAAGTAATGCTTATGAAAATTCAGCTTTGCATATTTTCTAATATATATATATATATAATATAATGTAATATTTTCTAATAATGTAATAATATTAATAATATAATAATATATTTCACAATATTACTGTTTTTACTGTATTTTTGATCAAATAAATGCAGGCTTGATGAGCAGAAGAGACTTTAAAAAACATTAAAAACAGTAATGATTCCAAACTTTTGACCGGTACTGTATATAACAAGACATTATAATAATGAATGCAGTTCAGAGTATTATTATTATAATTTTTTTCAATTATCTTTAACTCTTTAGCAAATAAAATTGTTTATCAAGATATTTTTATCAATACACTTAAGAGTCAATAAATATAAAAAATTCACCATAAATACCTTAAAACATAATTTAGAATTACTCATTCTGCATGTTTCACCATAAATTTTATTCACAGTATATAAACATATCTTTACAAGGTTTACCAGACGACTGTACCAGATTTCTACTGAACACGTACATATAAATCATCCCTAACTGTTTGTAATGGCAGCAGTCAAAAGAAAGATGTATTATTTTTTTGTTTGCCTGTTCTGAACAAAATCAACAGATTTCATCAAAATCTGAAAGTATCGTTTCAAACAGAAATGTTTTTGTATACAAAAATGAAAAGGGAGTAGCAAAACAAATAATAAAAAAATTCCTTGAGGTTTAATCAGTCTATTCCTATATAATTGTCTAATAAGTGTATTAGTGCATTTTTATACCTAATATCCACTCTATTTATGAAAGCATTTCGTTGTGTTCAGCTCGTCTATATCAAGTCTCATTTTTGTCTCTGTCTCCAGCTACGGTTGAAAACTTCAACATAGTGGAAACGCTGTCGGATAACGCCGTCATCATCTACCAGACTCATAAGGTGAGAAGAGTGCCTGAGTTACACTGGGCTCAGAGGAAGGGCACTTCCTGATGTTGTGTTTTTCTCCGTGCAGAGAGTGTGGCCAGCGTCCCAGAGAGACGTCCTGTATCTGTCTGCCATTCGGAAGATCCTGGCCAATAACGAGAACGATCCAGACACGTGGCTCGTTTGCAACTTCTCGGTCGACCATGAGAATGCCCAGGTGAGTCTGGTCTCCATGGCAACTGCCGAGTCAATATGTTTATGTTTCCTCTGATCAACCAAACAGCGGGTTCAGTGATGCTATGTGGATCTCTTCTGACTTCTAGAAACGTTTAAAATGGATTCAGATTTTGTGCATTTACTGCAAAGTCCCTCCAGTGGGAGTTATTCTCTATATCAGTATCTACGTTTACATGGACACTTTTTGCTTCAATCTGAATGAATTCATTCCGATTGATGAACACTAAATAAAGTGCTCGGGTTGATGTGTGTGTTTATATGTCACAAGCTTCTGTTTGGATGTAATCTTTTGACATGCGCACACTGCAAGAATATACAAGGTTTTTTATTTTTCTATTTCGGGTCCTAATTAGGCAATGACAAGCACATGAACCGTTATGCCGTGCTGCTTATATTTATCAAACAGTAAAAACGCCCATTCCCGCACCCAAAACAAAGCGTCTGAGGATAAGAGTCTGAAACAAGGATTGGTGGGACGTTGTCCTGCTCCACTTCACAGACGATGAGTAGAAAGAGAATTGTAGAATGACGGGACACTCATTTATGACACTTTATTCAACAGGAAGAACAGCTTGTTCTGCGCGTCATACGTCATTGCGCCTACGTCATTGCACATGCGCAGTACTTTCCAGTTTCGGTTTTCAATCCGATCAAGTGTTTACATGTCCTCTCGATCGGATTACAAAAGGAATAAACCACCCTTTTCAATCCGAATGAAATTTTAATCAGATCTGGCCAATTCGTTCCGATTGACGTGACTTTTTTTTTTTTGTTCCGATTGTGCTACTAGTCCGGTTACGATCGGATTATAAGGGTCAATGTAAACGCAGCTAGTGTCACTGTTTCTGAACTCCCTGAAACACCTCCATTGTAGTCTTGAGTTTTCTTCTGGGAACCAACACGATATTCCTCATTTAAATCATTCATACGCAGAATAAAGGGGCGGGGCCTGGTTGAGTTAGTTAGTAGTGTGTTGAAACTGGAGGTTATGGTAAGGGACGGGACATTTCCCAAACATGGTCGAAGCGCTTGACCAATCACAGCACACTGATCCAGCCGACCAATCAGAGCACACTGTGCTTTTCAGAAGGAGGGGCTTCATAGAGACAGGAACTAAACAGAGAGTTACTGACAGACTGGGAAGAGAGGAGCTGCAACAATGGAGAATATGGGAAAAATAATGACCGTTCAAGCATGAACGTTAGTTCATGTAGTTCTAGTAGAGCTAAAAAAACAACATGAAGATTTGTGGCATAATATGGCCTCTTTAAATTGAGTTAAATTGTTACAGAGAGCTTCTGTAATACAGTAAGCAAGTAGACGCTGTATAATTTTAGTTTATGACTCACTGTTTCATTGTTTTTGTCTTCATGTAGCCAAACAACAGATGTGTTCGTGCTAAAATTAACATTGCGATGATCTGCCAGACGCTGGTCAGTCCACCAGAGGGCGACAAAGAGATCAGCAGAGACAACATCCTGTGCAAAATCACATACGTGGCCAACGGTACTTCTTATCTATAATCCTTATCAAATAGTTAATAAAATATTTAAATAACATAAAAATATATCAATATTTGTAATCTGGCAGCCTCTGTTCATGTAAATGTATTACTGTGGCGAATACAATGACTGTAGGGGCATCTATTCAACACAAAAAGGTATTTATATGAACGCTGAGCGGACGTTTGTTGTTGTTGCAGTGAATCCTGGCGGCTGGGCTCCTGCGTCTGTCCTGAGGGCCGTGGCGAAGAGAGAATATCCCAAATTCCTCAAACGCTTCACTTCCTACGTCCAGGAGAAAACTGCTGGAAAGTCCATCCTCTTCTGAGCACCAGGTACAGCAAACTACAGTGCTTGATGACCAGAGTTTCATGTCAACAGTGTAGCTTTAACTCTGGCTACTATCTTTTTCACCATTCCTGTCACTATGTAAGCAACACAATCCGTCTGCTCTAAAATACTAATTATTATTATAGGTTTATCAGTGTATTTGGCTAAAATAAGACACGGTTTGGAAGATGGATTTATTTTTTACACTCAATAACCCCCCCAATGTCTTTAAAAAATACCCTTATTATTTTCAAATATATAAAAAATTATAATTTTTTATTTTGTTCTAATTTATAATAAAATAAATCTATTTTGTTTTATTAGCGCTGTTATTGTATTATCAATATTTGCTTTATTATTATATATTTAATAATAATTGATAATATATTATTGAATGTTATGTTATTATATATTTAAATATATTTTATTATTGTTATTATTTATTTATTTAGCTAGTTATGTTATTCAAATGTTTGAATATTTTTGGGTGAACTATACCTTTAATGTTTGTTTTTATTAATATGAAAATATTAAATAATTTTTTATGAAACTATAGCCTATACTCTAAATAAGAAACTAAAACTGCCAATAGGTGGCGATAAATGTCTAATGGAGTAAGTCATTGAGTCATTCATTAATTTGATTCGTTCAAACGGCTGATTCATTCGGGAGTGAAGTAAATGGTTCTCTTTATGGTCCATTGAATCATTGGTTCACCCGATTCTTTCAAAACGCGGATTCAGAAATGAAACACCACTGTGTATTGCTCGGAGTTGAAGACAAACAGTTCTACTTTGTCTTTATACTTTAAATGTGAGGGCGTTTTCACACTGTCAGTTTAGTTTGAAACAGGGCACGGTTCACATGAAGAATTGGTAATGTGAAAGCGGTCATGCGGACCCGTGTGAGCTGAGCTTGGGTACTGAATTCGAGACTGCCTGAAGGAGGTGGTCTGAGTTTGGTTGCGCAACTTGCGCTTGAAACTGTGCCGCGATTCATCTGAATGTGAAAGCAACACAGACTTGGGTGCGCAAGAAAAGTAACCTGCGCATGCGTTTTATCAGATGATGATGTATAGAGGATGATTTACCTTGGATACAAGCGAGAGGGAGCTTGCAGTGTATTCACGCATAGCGCTGACGCGGACCACCACAAACGTGCCCAGTGTAAAAAACGCCCCGAGACTAAAATAAGCATTTTTGCTCCATATCTTGAATTTTAGGGACATTCTAACTGCATTCTATAGGCTTCATCACACGGTGAGTTGTTGCCCTGCATCATATTCTTCATCAATCAACTCAATCAACTGTATGAAATGTAAGATGACTGAAGTAGGTCTGGGGCGGGGCAAGTGCGTTAAATGCGTTAATAATTTTAACGTGTAATTTTTTTCCGTAACGAATTAATCTGATTAACAAGTTAAATCGACAGCCCTAGTTATTATTAGTGCTGCTATTATCGTATAATTATTATTATATATTTATTGTATTATTAGTATTATTTAAGTATTTATTTATTTTACGAGTCACAATAAAATGTTCCATTAATTTATAAATTATTATTAGTATTATTTTAATGTAGTTTATTATTATATTTTATAATAAAATTAATATATTTTGTTTTATTAGTGCTGTTGTTGTATTATTATTTATTTTATTATATATTTAATAATAATATTCAGTAATATATAATTTATTTATTTTTATCAGTTATGTTATTAAATATTTAAATATATTTGATATATATTATATATGTTTAAATATATATTTTATTATTGTTTATTTTGCTAGTTATGTTATTATTAGTGCTGCTATTATTGTATTATTATTATTATTATTATTATAATATTAGCTATTTATTTTATTGGTCACAATAAAAGGTTCCATTAGTTAACTTGAAATAACAATTAACAATAATTCTAAAGCATTTATTCATCTTAATTTTATATTAATATTATTAAAATGAGAAGTTGCATGTTAATATTATTTAATGGATCTGAGCTGACATAAACTAGCAACTGTATTTTTAGTCATTTAAGATTAACATTAAGATGAATAAATACCGTAAGAAATGTATAACTTGTTGTTAATGTTAGTTAATGCATTAAATAATGTTTAATGGTTCTAATGGGACCTTATTGTGAAGTGTTACCATTTCATTCGTTATGTTATAATGTATTATTATTGTGAAACTGATGATTAATAGTTGTGTTTGCAGTTCCCCAGTTCTGCCGTCAGTGTGCCTGAGCGAGGGCGTCCGGTTCCCGCACGGAAGACTCATCGCGTCCCTTCTCCAGACTCTTCTGAATCCCGCTGCCACAGGAAGCCCTCAGCGGCAGCGGCCCATCAGTAGACGCTTGATGCCCTTCTGTAGCGCCACACTAGTTCACACAGGCAGAGGACTAGAGATGCCAAACGCCAACGTCTGTCCCGTGTTTTCTGCCAGAGATCTATATTGATATAAATATATATGTATGTATGTATGTAAGTAAGTGAGATGGGAAGTTTATATATAACAGAGAGTTTTGAAGCTGAACACACGAGACCGGCTGTTTTAGTCCTGATTATTAGTGTTTTTTTTTGTTTAGAACAAACATTTCAGCTTTGCTTTCATTGTCCACGTATAATCGTCACCGTTCAGTGTGGAATCAAAGGCATGTTTGTGAATGAACTCGAGGCTTTCGTCGGCCTGTGAACCTGCCTTTCGTCTCAATGTTCGCTGGCTCTTTCATGAAGCGCACAATCTGCCGCTGACGAAGAGCTGATATGGACGATTATATTCTTTCGTGATGTAATCTTTAGTTATATCCGTGTCTCCGCAGCTGACGTACCGTAGCACAATTCCAGATCGATCGTAACAGGCAAAAAATTTTAATACGTCGGATGAGCTTTGCGCGCAGGTTATTTGTAAATAATTTCATTATTGCTTAAGATCGTCAGTTGATGCTTTTACCTGACTAATCCAACTCCATATGCCTTAGTGTGTGTGTGTGTGTGTGAGAGAGAGAGTGTGAGAGACTGAGCAGTGTGTATCCTACTCAAACGTTTCTAGAAAAGTGCCTCATTATTGATCTGGTACGTCTCGCTGTTCGTACCGCTCACATCCATTATATCAGCCACGACCCAGGCGTCCTTTAATGTTTCTACAAAGATCGTTTCATATTGATTTCTTACCTTGTATTATTTAAACGTGATTTTGCAATCAGCAAGGACACACTGTGTCATCAGAAAAAGTGTCTTCTCATTGGAGGAGCTCTGATGCCAATCAAATATTCTATCCAATAAGGCGATGTGGTTTAAATTCGGGGCGTAGTTGACATGTAGTTGTAGAATTAGTTGCGTTTATTTATTTTTTTCTTTATCAAATGTATTTTTCAACATTCAGCATTCATAAACAATCTTACAAGGCACAAATTGGGAAAAATAATTTTCTTAGTCTGTATTTTTGTCTTGTTTTCCAGTACAAATATCAAAAAGTTCTTATATCAAGATTCATTTACTTGAGTTTTCTGAAAGAAAAAAAAAAATCTAAATTTATTGCGTTTATGCTTAAAACAAGAAATAATATCTGCCAATGGGGTCAGAAAAATTATCTTTTTTTTCCCTTTGAATTAAGTTTCTCTGACATATATTTTTTAGAAGTCTCCAGTAAATGTATCTTGATTTAAGAATATTTGTACTGGAAAACAATACAAAATTACTGAGTAATAAAATTGCAGAATGACAAGAGCTTTTAAATTTTTTGCTAAACATTCTCATTGGTCAAACTGTTCCCATGATAGACTGTTAAAGACGCTTTAGAGGACAAGAAGTAGCCAATCGTAGAGCAGGTGCACGACGACAACATCTGAGTGTTCACGGTAACCTTTCAAAACGTCACGCTCGTACAACTTAAACATTCCAGACACTCGCTGAACCCGAATGTACGAATCTACCGGAGTGAAACCGTAAAGCTGAATGTGTTACTTTATTTTAAAAAAAAACAGCGTACACCTGCTTTCCCCTGATTGAAGGGTTTTCCGGTGAAAACAGCCAATCAGGGCGTGGAGCTCTGCTTGTGTGTCCCTCTAATACAGTCTAGTTTGTTTTTTAGTTGCATTTGCACTGAATGTAAAGTCCTCGGGGTTCAGGTGTTTTGTGTACATACGCGTCACTAAAGGTGTCAGGATGAACATGTACTGTGAATAGATGGCGGCGCCGCTGCCTGTTTAGAGAGGAATAAAATGATTGACATCTTTCTGCACCGCTGACTCTTGTGTTGATCATTCCTTTGTTTGATGCTCGAGTCCATATTACATTTTGTTCAGGTTGTTGCTGTTCTGGAGTTTTAGAAACTCACAAATAGTTAATTTGTCACATACAAAATTACAGTATTTGATACAGATATTGTTTAAATATACCTGAGACTAAACATGAGAAAACCACACACGTTTTTCTCTCTCAAACAGGTCAAAAGCCAATATTAATGTAAAATCATATTGTAATATAAATATTAATAAATATATTAATTATATAAACAATAATATTTTTGATATTATTAGGCAATTCATTTTTATATACATACATGCATACACACACACACACACACACACACACACTATTAATTGAATATTTGTAATATTGGGTAATTAGGACAAATGTTAAATATATATACACAGGTGCAGTAGTGAAGTATTTTTACTCTGCTTAAGTATATTTTTCCAAGTATATGTATTTTATCAGTGTTTTTCTTTGGAAAACTTTTACTTCACAACATTCCAAAGCATAATGTTTTTTACTGCACTACATTTCATAAATTAAAGTTTTTTTTCTATCTTTAATACTTAATTACATTAACATTGTAGTACTTTCTTACTTTATCTAACTTTTAATTACTTTTACTTGAGTTACTGTGTGTATATACATATTAAAAGTCAAATTAAAAGTAAATATGAAAAAAAATAAAATAAATTGCAACGGTCAGTGTGTCGTCAATCACAGTAAGAATCAATAATGCCACAACATTGTGCAGCTTCTGGTTGTGAAAAAATTACAGAAGAAATGGGACGTTTCACAGAATGTATTGGTTTGTGTTTTTATATGTATTAACTCAGTATTACATGTATGGTATTTTTGACATTTTTACTTTTACATGGTAACTTTTTAATGTCATGTCAGCTGATGCCTTAGTCTTGTGTTGTTGTATTGTGTTAGTTTAGCTAAATCATCTGCTGAAGTCTATTTCATATATAGATATTCCTACATGCGTCTAACTACGGTTGCAGACCTGTAAAAAAAAAGATGGACGACGCGCCTTCACTCTCTTCCGTTGACGTAAGTGAAGCCGCTGTCATGAGAAATCCTGTCCCCCTGTGAAATAGTGTCCGCTTAGGACCCCAGAGCGATTCTATTGGCTGAAATAACTTTTAATGGGTAATCTGTTCAGAGCCTGATTACAATTCTTACAAAATCACGTTTTGATTTTTGTCGTTTAAATTGTGTTAAAATAGTCTTTAACGTCTTGCAAATCATATGTTTCATATACTAGTATATAACCGAAGCTATAAGTTGTGAAATCAAGCATATCTGTTTCTTAATGTTTTTAGTTAGCGTATGTTCTAGCATAGCATACAGCTACACGATTAGCTTAGTTTATACACCACAGTTGCACTTACCCTACATCTTAAAAGCCCTAGCCCCGCTTTAATGTTTATACAATTTAAAAAAAAAATCCTGTTGTATTTATTTTGTGCACCTGTTCTGTATATTATTGTTTTTTTTTTATTCTTTATTATTTACATTATAGGTACATTACTATGTTATGATTTTGTATTGGTATTATTACTTAATTGAAATAATTTACAATATGTTAGGCATGTTATTGCTCCCATTATAGCAATCAATTACATATTTCAAAAAAATGTTGTTTGTGTGTACTTAGTATGACAATGAATTCATAGTTTATTAAGCTACAGCAGCTCTATTAGCCATTAAACGAAATGATAACAGCTTTTGATCAGGCATTTAAAACAGCTACCCCGTTGGGTCCTAAGCGGACACTATTTCACAGGGGGACAGGACTTCTCATGACACCGCCAGTGTCCAAATATGGCGCTGACATCTTGAGTCTCGAGTCTGCGCAGTAGTGAGCGTGAAGTGGAGCCCCCCACACTCCCGCCTATCAACTCTTTGTGAAATAACCAGTTATGGAAATGTAGAGATTAAAGTTAAAGCTCCAAACTTCTCCCGAAGTTCCCGAAAATGTCCGTTGGTGCTTCAGTGACTACTACGCTCAGAGAAGCTGTCAATCATAACGTCACACCCCTGTTTTTATAGCATCTGATAAGTAACTAAAACTAAACTTATTCTAACAAAATTAACATCAGCGTAATAAAAAAACAGCCTAAAATGACAGAAACCATCTTTGGAAAACATTTATCTAAAGTGTAATTTGATTGTTTATTTTGTCTCATTCGATTACATGGAGAGGGTGGGGTTTATGAGCTATACTGCATCCAGCCACCGGGGGGCGATCGAGATCAAGTGTGGCGCACTTGTTGCAGACACTGTCAACTTGCTCTCGAATGTTCACGGACTGGCTTTGACCGTTCCAATATGATGGACGGCTAATGGCCACTAATGAGGCATCTATGTATAGAGAGTGGTGCAGGTATGACATCACTTTGTAGGCCAAAACGCAGGAGCGAGTTAGCATGTTAGTACTTCCGGTTCCCTCGTCCCGAAGTCAATGGGTTTTTTGAATAGGGTTTTGGTTAAACAGCTGAAATAAGGTCTGTGATGAACACAAGCTCAAGACACTTTCACATTTTATTCTACGACATAAAACACATCAGTATTACCCCACTCAAAAAAAAATTTAAGCTGTTACGCGTCTTGAAAAGGTGGCTAAATGGGACTACGAAAGCGCATAATTCATAAATAAACGTCATAATTCTGCTCTTATAAACTATTCTAACTCAAACGTTCTGGGAAAATGGGATTTCCCATTCTGGGATAAAAACTGAAAGAGTTGAAAAGTTTAGTGATGGTGACGCTGAAGTGGAGCGACCGTGGTGTAGTTCGTTTATAGCCTACCTTTAGCTTTTACTTCTGCCGACTTCAAAATTCATAAAAGTTGTGTTCATCTGTGATAATTATCTTGATGGACAAAACGTGCAAGTATCAAACTTTGGTGATCACAGAGCTCGTTTTTTGCGATAATCCAAAAGCCTATGGGAAAGTCCTATTGGGTTTTTCTCGAGGGAACCAGTGCGATGCTAACTGCTGATTGGCCTACAAAGTGACATCGTACCTGCACTACTCTATTGAAATGAGGCATCTATGTGTGTAATCTTTGGTTGTGGCTAGAAGAGATACAGCTATGGCCGGAAGAGACTTCACCTAACAAGAAATCTTGCAGAATCTCGCCACGGATTATAAACAGTTTCGATTCCTCATAAAGGAGTGTTTTGATCGCAGTCTTAAGGGGTTTCGAGGAGGACACGATGACAAAGTTCGTCGTTTGGACAAAAGACAATACTTTTGGTGTGGACGGCGAGTTTTCGTAGAATGACCTCTGAAATGACCAGATTTAAAGCAGTCAGGTTTTATCAGCAGCCATATCACCCTGTAGCCCAAGACTGGTTTCCCACTGAAGCTAAGCAGGGATGAGCCTGGTCAGTACCTGGATGGGAGACCTCCTGGGAAAACTAGGTAGCTGCTGGAAGAGGTGTCAGTGAGGCCAGCAGGGGGTGCTCACCCTGTGGTCTGTGTGGGTCCTAACGCCCCAGTATAGTGATGGGGACACTATACTGTCAATAAGCACTGTCCTTCGGATGAGACGTTAAACCGAGGTCCTGATTCTCTGTGGTCATTAAAAATCCCAGGATGTCCTTTGGAAAAAGAGTAGGGGTGTAACCCCGTCACCCTGGCCAAATTTGCCCATTGGCCTCTGTCCATCATGGCCTCCAAATCATCCCCATATACTGATTGGCTTCATCACTCTGTCTCCTCTCCACCAATCACATGGTGGATGCTGCACATCGGTGGTGGTTGAGGAGAAAAACGAAGTGTATATTGTGTATTGTCTTTAGCTTGATGACCATTGTTATAACAAGAGGGACGGCGTCTTCAAGACTCGAAGAAACTGGACTGCCCAGCCACAATATATGTGGTTCATCTCATCAGATTCCCTGATTACAAGGTGCATATTTATATTTATTCAGTGATTGAGCTAAATATCTGTCTATAAATGTTGGTACGACCAGCTCGTTCTACATAATTACAGGGGACCTATTATGCAAAATTCACTTTTATAAGGTGTTTGAACACAGATGTGTGTCCACAGTGTGTAAACAACCAGCCTATAATAGTAAAAATCCACCCAATACTTTTTTTATACTCCGCATCAATCATTATCAATCTATCATAACAGTGAGATTTGCCTGTTTTGTTGTTGACGGAGTATCCAAAGCTTGTGTAAAGGATCCACCCTCTTCTGGAGAGGGGGCGGGGAGCAGCAACTCATTTGCATTTAAAGGGAAACACACACTAACGGCACGTTTTTACTCACACCCAAATTTGACAAGCTATAATGATCTGTGGGGTATTTTGAGCTGAGACTTCACAGACACATTCTGGGGACACCAGAACTTTATATTACATCTTGTGAAAAGGGGCATAATATGTCCCCTTTAAGGGACCTAACAACAAAGTTTCTTCTTTGGAGCAAAATGCAAATAAGTTGGTGTTGTGTATTATTTCAGATACCTGATGACATTCATAAACAGAGGAAGGAGAGCACTGGGCATCTGAGACATGCCTTGACAACAAACCCATCAGCAGTGACGTGTGAGGAGCAATGTTGCACGCTTCCCAGGGGTCGAGGAGCACAAAAACCACACTGTGGTCGTAGGAAAGGTCAGTTGCAATTTTCTCCATCCAGAGACAGCAGCAAGACAAAGAAAAGGCAAAAGTGTGGGAGCTTACTGTGCGAAATGATCTCACTCACCATCTACAGGATGAGCCATTTCTGTACTCCTTGACTGTTCGACTGAAAGGCCTTTTGGAGGATGTGAGGCGTCATACCCCTCATGATGACACCCTTCCCCTGCCATACACACCTCCATCCAAAAAAATTAGATACAGTATGATCCCCAAAAAACATCCATCGCACTGACGCTATGAAAGCAAGCGTCAAGCTTTAAATGCAGATGTAATGTAGTTTTTTGCTTGTAGCATTGGGTTAAATATTTGTTTATTATTATTATGGTTGGCATTGCGTTTGTGTGTGTGCATGAGTGTTTGAGTAAAGATAAAAATGTGTTTTGTGCCAACAAATGCTATTTTTGCACTTTTAAGAACATATGCAGCCTACTTTTAAATTTGATTTTGGTTGGGTAGTGGAAGGATGACAGATGAGTACTCTCATACAAACACATTATAACAATTGATGACCACAAAATGATAATTATGAAACGGGTTGTTCTGATTGCCTGAGATCTCGTTCTCCTCAGCATCATGACGAGAGTTATGATGAGACTTGCCACAGTGTATGCTGATTAGTTCGCTATCTGTCTTCTTCACTGTTCGGTTTTATTTCTTCCCGTCCATCCGGTGAGATTTTGCATCACTTCCGGCCGCAGCTGTGGCTGACGCACCTTTCTACACAGTATTATGGTGCCCCGATCGCATCGGACTCGGAGGATTATGTTTGTTCTAATCATTTGACTGCAGATTGATCTCTAAACGAGACATCAGAGAAACTTGTTGGAAGGAGCAGCTGAACTACTGGACCTGACAGCAGCTACGTCGCAAACCGCAAGTTAATTCCACAATACTTAGTCTGTAAATGACACTTTTATATGGATAGTGTAAAAAATTGTGCAAAAGAACTTAAGGAACATATTAAATTAATAAAATCCATGTCATGATCCCTTTAAAACTCACAAAGAATTAATATCACATATTACTCATTATGAGCTTGTCAGTCTTTTTTATGTTTAATTAATATATGTATAATATTTGAATATTTGCTTTAATTTGCAACTATTTTTAATTTCCAAATATTTTAGCCAATGTATAAATACATGAAAACTAAATATAAAGGCTTTCATCAAAAGAAACTAATATAAAACATTTGTATAATTAAAGCATGCTGTGGACTGAACTGAATTCGCACTCTCTAGATAAACTATTGCACACACAATGCAAATAAATCTCTGATGTTTATTTTTCCAGTTTGATCATTTTAAACAGTTCTTCAACAAAAATACTGACATTTAAAAATATGCTGATGTGATCAATAGTTTAGCAGGAGAGAAAGCAACTCTAAAAGACACTGATATGGCTTTACCGGCACTTTCTGTAGTCAGAAAGTCAAAGGATTTGCTTTTATCAAGAAAAGCTGAAGCACTTTACAGACATGAACTCATACAGTGGCAATTCAAAAACTTAACGCAATCAGACTTGATTTATTAGTAACACGCACACACACACACACTGCAAATAGTGCAAACATCCACACTCAGATTCATAAACTTAAATCACTTATTAAATTACATTAGCACCTCGTTTATAAGGTCCGTCAGTGGAGTTTGTCACAGTGAGTTTGGCGTGATTGATTAGACACATTAAATACATTCATTCACAATCTGACGCTCTTGAAGGTCCAAACTGCAAAATCACCCATCAAGCTCTGATCTGAGATCATGATTTAGTCTAAACTTTGCCAGTGTGCAAAAGAAGCCTGGCTTGTAGTGCAAGACTAAACACACAGATTCAGTCAAATGAGATTGAGCAATGACTGAGTCACAAACGCAGCAGCCAATCACTGGGCATCTCGCTCGTTTACTCATGTCGTCGCCTTATAAAATTGAGGCACAAAGCAAAGGTAAAGCATTAGTATTTCCCATAATTCCCGTTCAGACTGCTAACTGAGCTGCTTCACAGAAGAAAGCTCCTCCGGACATCTGTCCACTGCGAAAGGCCGTGTCTTTAGACGCCCTGACAATGAACACGAGGAACCACACGGACGGACGCTCAAGACATTTCCTAGAGTTCTCTGGGTGCCATGCTTCATGAAACTTCCTTTGGATGCAATTCAGTCTCTCTAATATTGACTTTTGACCTGTTTGAGAGAGAGAAAGAGCGTCAGAATCCAAACAAAACAA
Organism: Rhinogobio ventralis; assembly: GCA_039654625.1. Classification (NCBI taxonomy): domain Eukaryota; kingdom Metazoa; phylum Chordata; class Actinopteri; order Cypriniformes; family Gobionidae; genus Rhinogobio; species Rhinogobio ventralis. The sequence continues at coordinate 4,476,940 of CM077208.1, read as the reverse complement.
TATCATCTACAATCATATTGTAATATAATCACGTATATTAGTACTATAAATTGATTAACATTTGTATTACTAGGCAATTTAGAGAGAAACCATGTAAGATCATGTAATATAAATATATTTTTAAATATATAATTACTCAATATGCTAGTATATTTCACAAATTATTACAAAGAAATGGCAATAAACGCATTGAATGAAATAGAATAAGTAGAATAGCTGTTTTTTTTGTTGTCAAACTAATAATCTTTTATTTTATTTTGTTTCCTGCATGATATTGCAAATAAAAAAAAGGAATATTCTTTATGTATAGAATATTATACTATATGTTCTATATGTAGTTGTATAATATATGTTTCACCTGTTGTGAGTCATGTGACTCTTGACGAGGTGTCCTGCGGCGAGTGCGGCCATCAGCGAGAGCTCCCCTGCCAGCACTGTGCCACAGACGATCCGCGCCAGCGTCCGGGAGTTCTCACCGGGACACTGATCACTGGCACCCTGAACACCCAACATCTGACAACACACAACACATGGGTTCATCTCATACAGTGCCTCTCTGATCCTTGAGGTGAGTGAGTGAGTCGGTCTATATATCCCAGTGGGGACTTCAACCTGAATGCACTTGTGGGACTGTGGAGACCTAAATTGAGGTCCCCAAGAGGAAACAAGCTTATAAATCATACAGAATTAGTTTGAAAAATGTAAAAATGCAGAAAGTGTTGTGTGATGGGTAAGTTTAAGGGTATGGTTAGTGTAAGGTGAGAGAATATACAGTTTGTACAGTATAAAAAAAAATTACGTCTATGGAGAGTCCCCATGAAGATAGTGAACCAGACATACTGTGTGTGTGTGTGTGTGTGTGTGTGTGTGTGTGTGTGTGTGTGTGAGAGAGAGTGTGTTACCTGTAAACAGGCATGTTGTGCAGGCAGTCCGGTTCCTCCGCCCACAGTGCCCAGCTCTAATGAAGGCATGGTGCAGGAGATGTACAGATCGTCTCCATCCGTCCCAACACACTCCATCAGTGTGATACAGTTACTGCTGCCCACCGACTGCGCAGGATCCTACACACAAACACAACATGTGCTGTGAAATCTTTACTCAGGTTTCAAATTTATTTAATTTAAAAACCGCAAGCAAGGCGAACCAAAGTGCATAACAAAAACAGATTTTAAAAAATTATTCTATAATTAATAATTATAAAATAACTAATCATACAAATAATAATGGCTGATTATTAAAAATATATATAAATTTATATAATTTTTAAATGTGTATATATATATAAAAATTATAACATCATTATATTATAATATTCTAACATAATATCATTAACAATGCATGTGCACTAATGAATTGCACAAAAATATGTGTATTAATAATAAAAACAGGTTCAGATATTATAGAATTTTATGCTATTAAGTTTATTGTGTATATATATATATATATATATATATATATATATATATATATATAAAAACATTAACTTCTGACTTTGGATTTTTTTCTCAGGTTATAATATATATATATATGTGTGTGTACATGTACAATACATATCAATTATATATTAATGCATTTATTTGTTTATTTTTATTATTCACAGGATTGTGAGTAGATGATTAAGTAAGATTGTTAATATTATTTTTCCTGTTAATTTTTTTTGTTGAGAATAACATCAATATGAATCATGCACTATATGATCAGGAATATGTGTATTATTATAATAACAGAGTCATGCTGTCATTATAGTAGTATGTAGCGCGCACCTGTCCGCAGGCGATGTAGATGGCCGTTACGATGTTTGCCGCATGAGCGTTGAATCCGCCGATACTTCCGGCCATCGCTGAACCCACCAGATTCTTACTGATGTTCAGCTCCACCAGAGCGGATGTGCTCGTCTTTAACACCTACAAACACAACAACACTATATTACTACAGAAATCAATTCATTTTCATTTGTGTTTCATGCACTGAACACTAGAGAAGGTTAAACAGAGACATTTGTACACTTAAAAGTCAAACAAAGAGTTCTGACGCCCCCTAGAGGAACAGAACCTAAGTGATCTTCTGTCTGACCTCTTTGACCACTCGTGCCGGTATGATGGCTTCACACACTGTGGATTTTCCTCTGCCTTGGATCCAGTTGACAGCGGCTGGTTTTTTATCGGTGCAGAAGTTCCCGCTGACGGCTAACAGACGCATGTCAGGATAGCGCTCCTGAAGTCTGCTCAGAGCCTCTTCTGTTCCCTACACATACCAAACACCGCCTTTAAACCTTCACCACATACTGGAGTAAAGAGTTCAGGTGCTCTGTGAACTCTGACCCATAAACCTGCTGTAAGCTCTGCTTCATCACACACCTTTGACAGCATATTCATGCCCATGGCGTCTCCGGTCTGAGACTGGAAGCGTATGTACATGTTCCTCCCGGCCAAGCTGACCTGCAGCCGGTCCAGACGAGCAAACCTGAAAAACACAGAGCTAAAGTTATCACACTCCCATAGCAGTGCTATATAAGGCCCATTCTGTATGTGACCTTCGCCCTCTGACCTGCTGGTGTGATCGAAGGCCTGTTTGATGGCACTGAAGCCCTCTGAACTCTCCAGCCAGCCCTTGACCTCCGCTGCCCGGCACGCCGACGGCATCTGAACCACCGGCCCGCGGGTCATTCCGTCCGCTAGAACGCGACTGCTCACGCCACCCGACAACTACAGACACAAGCACACATCTGTTAGAGAGGAGACTGAGACACTTACAATGAGAGAGAGAAAACATGAAACCAGAGCTGCACGATTAATCGTTAAAAGATCATGATCTCGATTCAAACACCCATGTGATCTTATTCCTAATGACAGCGATTCATTGTGTCTATTAAAGCTTTGACAAGCTTTTGATGGCTCTCTGAATCAGTGGCAGCGCCAACACAGATCTGAATGTTCGCTGTGTTGGCGCTGCGGCTGATTCAGAGAGCCGTTGTCATGTAGGAAACAGCTTCGCAAACAGTTCAAACCAAAATTTTGAAAGTATTGACGCTTCAAATAAAGACTATCAATTACAACGTTACACCAGTAGGTGGAGACAAGTGACTGTTAAAGAGATTCAAAAGACTTGTTCAAAGTCTTTGAGCGAGTCATTGAATCATTCATTCATTTTTTTAAATAGTTTATTCAAATTAATTAAACATTTTTAAATAGACTGCAGCAATTAACATTTTGTCAGAACCTCTAATAAATGACATGTTACTGTTTAGTTGTTTGTTCAGAATCATAGGAAAATCGTGATCTCTGTTTGAAACAAAAAAACATTCTCAATTTATCCAGAATCGTGCAGCTCTACATGAAACAAAGAATGAATGCGCAAAAAAAAAGAACCAACCATCAAAAGAGAGAAAAGAGGAAAACCAATAAATTAATTCATGAACAACAGAAGGAAAGAAACAAGCAACGAAAGAAAGAACAAACAAACAAGTAAACATCAGAAACAATGAATGATCAAATGAACCAATTAATAAACAGAAATCAAAGCAAAGAACAAATGAATAAAAGAATGGTAGAATCGTCAAAAGACAGAAAAAATAGGTAAAGGAATGACAGAAAAAAGAAATAATGATAAAAAAGAAAAATGAAAATGAAAATGATAAAAAATATATTTTAAAAAATCTAAGTAAATAAAAAAACAAAGAATAAATGTGCTAAATAAAATACCCCCCCCCACAAAAAAAAGAGGAAAGACAACAATGAACGAATAAAGGAACAAATGTAAAGAAAGAAAGAAACAAATGAAAGTATGAACAAATTGAAGAACAAAGAAATAAATAAACATCAGAAACCAAAACGAAGAATGAATCAACAAAAACAAAAAGAATGAAAGCAAATGAGTGAAAGACAGAAAAAAGAAAGAATGAACAAAAGAAAGAAAGAAAGAAAAACAATGTGCAAAATAAAATACAAAAAAGAATCAAGCAACAAAAGAATGAATTAATCATTAAAAGAAGTAATAAACACATGCAGGAATGGCGGGGAAAAAAATAAAGCAGAAAAAAGAATGAACAAAAAAACCAACCAAACAAAAAGAAAGAATGAGCAGAAGACAGAAAAAAAAAAATAATGAATAGAACTGAAATAGACATATGACTCACTGTGACAGCTCGGCATCCTCGGTTAGTGCTGGCCACTAAACAGCCTTCCGTCGTTGCCATAGGGACGTGGAATTCTTTCCCGTCCAATAGGAGCGGTCCGGCCACGCCCACTGGCACAGGCACGTAGCCAATCACGTTCTCACAGTTAGTGCCAATCACCTGAGAATGAGGAAACAACAGTTAAACACCACATCATCACACATGTGACTGGATCTCCGCAGCCGATCGTGAGCCGCACCTTCGAGTAGTCGTAGTGTCTGTAGGGCAGATTCTCCAGCGCGGACGAGTCTGGGAGTTTAGCGGAGAGCATTTCTCTGCGTATGGCCACGCCTCTCTCTGGACTCTCGAGAACCGTTTCCAAAAGGTATCCCAGAATACCTCTGCACTCCACTAACGCCGTCACCTCAGCGTTGCTCAGGAACCGAGCTCCTCTCTTAAACGAGAGAGAGAGAGAGATCATGTAAAGCACATGACCTTCTAAGATCAGTGAACACATTGATTGATTGATTGATTGATTACTTTGGGATCTTTAAGTATGGTGAGACATTCGTCCACAGGGCGGCGCTGGTGAGATTGGAGCTCACGGCACTCATCTGCTTCTTCCTCCTCAAGCTGTCCATCTCCATCTGACAGATCGATAAGAAAGTGCCAAACAATGAAAGAAAGAACCAATTAATAAACAACAAAAAAATTTAACCAAAAAAGAATGAATCAATCAACAAAAGGAGGGAAGAACAAGGGGGGAAAAAGCAGAAATAATAAACAAAATTTAAAAGAAGAAAAGATCAGGTGACTCTCGTTCACCTTTATTGGTATTGACCCTCTTCAGGGCTTTGGGCGGGCCCGGCTCCCTCTGACAGCACTCCTCTTCTCTCCTATTGGTCAGAGCACAGTTGGGTGTGGCCACAGGAGATCTGATTGACAAGGAGGATTCCGCTTCGGCCTGCTCGAAAAACACGTACTTGGCTGCCAATAGCAGAGCGAGAGAGAGCGTGATGACCTGCTCCAAATCCACACTGAGAAGAACAACAACGAGATTGTTAAAAACGACGGCCGAAATCTTTGCAACAACATCGCTGTGTTTCTCAGCTCGTACCTGGACATGGTTCTGTCGGACTCCATGTTGGGTGTGGGCAGAACCACATCTGAACTGCTCATGTTGTGCGTCGGAGATTCAGTCACGAGTCGACTGTGAGCGTGAACCAGCGCCAGACCGAGAGACTGAAGCGAACGCAAACCAGAAGAGTCAAAATAATCGTACAGAACAGCAGTGTATTACCTCCTTTGGTCTGTAAACTGTCAGAGCTCACCATGATCATTTTGACTCTCTGAGTGACAGGGTTCGGTTTGTTTCCTTCTTCTTCCTCCAGGACACGAGCGAAATGACTGAGCTGCCAGATGGGCCGACCCTCACGGCTCTCACGGGACAACTGGACGAGACGGGGGTGAGTGACTGGGGTCAATGTTCACTCACAAATGGGTTTATATGTTATGCATCTTAAACAAGAAACAAATCCCGCAGTGCCACACTGACCTCTAACACCAGCGACACACAGGCGGGGAAGAACGTCAAGAACACAAAGTAATTGGCCAGAACCGACATGCAGCCGAAACAGCACATGATCTCCAGCTGACGCACACCTGGAACCAGACAGGAAGTAGTTACAGCAACATGTATAAACAGGAAGTTTAAAGCCAGATTAAGACATTAAGGGTTCAAGCAACTTCTAACTAATACATTTCCTTGACTAAAAATGGCAAAAAATATTTTAAAGCTGAGCTAAATTAAATTTTTCAAGATACTTAATATCCTAATAATTTTTGGCATAAAAGATAATAATTTTGACCCATATAAAGTACTGTTGGCTATTGCCACAAATGTACCTGTGCGACTTATGACTGGTTTTGTGCTCCAGGGTCACATATTCCTTTAACTTACCAGACATGGTGCCCACACCGATGACCAGACACTCCACGACCGCGTCCAGTGTGAACGTGGGTCCCAGCATGGCCATGCCTTGAGCGATATTCTCTCTGACCTCCTCCTGTGGGTCACATGACCCGTCATTATTTACATTCATATGCACAAATATAACAGTACGTAGTATCAAAATGAAATATTTACATAAATATACAAGTCAAATTTATTTGTATAACACTTGTTTTACAATACACATTGTTTTAAACTAGCTTTACAGAAAATCCTGATGTTGATGTTTATAATATCTTTATGCATTATAATGACGTTAAGCGGATTAGAGCTGGCCGATAATATAGTTACATTTTGTGGTGATACAAGCAAACAAGCACAATAATATATATATATTATATAAAACCAAAACTTTTTTTTTTTTTTTGTATTTTCTGTTCATTATTTATAGTGTTCATTTCACTGATGATGCAAACAAACCATAAAAAAATTTATCTATTTATTTAAATGGGAAAGAAATCATTTAAATTTACTAAAAATGTTGCATTTTTTAAAAACCCAAAACAATATAAAAACATCTGTCTTAACACTCAGGAAGGATTGTGAATCTACATGCTCTTGAAGAAATGTTCAAATAAAAACAAAAAGCTATATTCATGATGTTGTTTAATGTTATATTGGCAGCAAAATCATTTTTCTGTACCTGTGAGTTTGAGCTGAGAGCGAACTTGGCCAGTGTGCAGGCTTTAGACAGATCGATCAACAACAGGAAGAACGGCAGCGCCTCACTGGAGGAACACGAGGACACGGTTTACAGACAAACTCAAGACAGAGAAGATAATGGATGAGGGAGACGGAGGAGATCATACTTTAGTCCTGTGAGCTCTTTGCCCAGGAAGTGAACGACCACAGTGCTGAACACAAAGCTGGAGAAGATGGTAAACAGACCTGCGATCCCTGGACATGAAACAAAAAACAATGCATTATTATTATTACAAACACCACAGTTCTTATGGTGAACAATCATAAATTATATAGAGACCATCCAATTCTCCAGGATCCAATTCTTTTTTGTCCCGTCAACCCTCTACACACACCTTGGCAATATAATTTTTTTAGTTTACTCGCCAGACTGATATACTGTTTTATTTATATTAGTGCTGACAAATTATGTGTATATAAATACACACACACACGTATATATTTAAGAAATGTTTTTTATATTTATATATAATATAAATTATATAAATATATATACAGTATATACATGCAAATATTTCTTAAATATATACATTAATGTGTGTGTATTTATACATTTTATATATATTTATATATATATATATTTATATATATATATATATATATATATATATATATATATATATATATATATATATATATATATATATATATATATATATATATATATATATATATATACACATACACACACACACATGTATGAATGCATGTTTGATATTTTAACTGAACTTAGGACTGGTGGTGGTGCTTAAGATATTGTTGGTCATTCATTGTTTCTGTAAAAAAATATAATAGTAATAGATCATATTAATTATTAATAAGATAATACTACTACTAATTCTACTATTAATAACAATATACAATGCACTAAAGACTGATGAGCTGCTGGGTTCATGAATATTAATCACGTTGTCAGCGTTGCTCAAACTGATTTGCTGAAATCAAAACAGTAAAGAAATAGATGAGCGCCAGCCAATGAGCTTGTGCATTAGTGCTGCTCACTACCGCAAATCTTCTGCTTCTTCTTAAAAGCTGAATAATTCCAAATGAACTCAATTGTTTTGACAGGAAAATACAACAAAGAATATGGTTTACATGTAGCGCGGCGATTCTGCGTGGTATGTAAGACTCTCTCTCTTTGCGTGTGTGTGTGTGTGTGTGAGAGAGAGAAACACAGCGCTCTCTCAAAGCGACGGCGAGTTGTGCGCCTTCACACTAGAGTTTACGGTACGTCAAATACAGGTACGCTGCGCATCCGTTGAGCTGAACTGAAATAGACAGATCGCTTGACGGAGAGCGAAGCTCTGTTTCTCTGAGTGTTCAGCAAGTGAAAATATATCTATGCTAAACTTATTCTTAGCCTCCCATTGAAAATGAATGACTTCCGGCCACTTTGACGCTCTCGTCGGCGGTGGTGTGAACGCACAGTTAGACACACTGGCGAGTAAAATGTAAGCATTTATTAGCCAATGGCTAATAACTCGCATTGTAGAGGGTTGCCCGTCTTGTTGAATATCCTACTTCATTTGGAAATGAATCACATTATCACAGTAAAATGAGTTGGACAGAGAGAAACTCACCCAGTATGTATTTGGAGCCGAGCTGACGAAGGTTTTTGAACTGGACGTAGATGTAAATGATGGCTATGCACCGTGTGACGGTTAAAATGATCATGTCACTGCTTACAATTTTCTAAAAAATGAGCAACACAAACAATCTGCATGTTAATATTGGTAATAACTTGCAAGCTATACTTTAGTAAAGATCATATTTCCTAATTACACAGCACACTGTAGCCTATAAACTGATAACCTAATAAAACAGCTCAAATAGGAATTGAGCCATAAACCTTGTGTGTAAATATACAAAGAGAGATTATTTTTATGTCAATGAATTACTGAAGTGGAACAGATCTATATACAGTGTATTCTGGTTCTTATAATCTGAAGTCCAGTGAAGTTGATCCCTGTACCTCCTGTACTTTGGGACACTGATGGTTCCAGCCACAGATCTGGTCATTAGTAGCGAAAGCGTTCATGGACATCAGACACATCGTCATGGCAACCGTTCCCACGATCACCTCCCACGGATGAGAGGCGACGAACAGGCCATGCAGCCTGAAGAGACACGACAGCATCATCACGGCCGTCAGCGGATCACCTGTTAAAATATAAAACATCAAAACCAATATCCAGATGTGTTACATCCTATTTACAGCTCTGACAATTGCTTAGAATTAAAGTTTAATTTAATTTAGCAATTGTATTATTCCTTCCCAATTTCCAACATGATGGATGGATACCTTAAAACATTATTCAGCCAATCAATGATAATCTATTTCAAATGTATAAATGTTTCTGTTGGTTAACAATTACTTTGCACTCTTCATGAGCTTTTTCTTGAGCTAACTATAATGGATTTAAATAATTAATGTCATGGATGAGAAAATGTTACTGAAATTAAACTGAAGAGACGTCAAAACTATTCACACATAAAGCATATCCATCAGTACAGTAATAAAAGCTAACTGAAGACAAACTAAGGTTGGTTCACTAGCATTAGCAGATCACATTCATAATCATTTAAGTTATAATAGTAATCGGGACCACCATAAACACACTATGTTGCCTTTATAACACATTAAAGATGAATTATTAATATCGTGTCTCACTAAGTTTGTCAAAGTAAGAATGAGATGCTAGCATGTTAAGCTAATTTAGCATAAGCTAAAGGAGTCACAGCTGTCATTGAGCCTTACATTCAACTACAACACCGACACATGACTCATTATATCGCCTGAAGTAAGACATTTGAGAATAAAAGTAACAGATTTAATTGTCAATGTGTGAAATAGTCAAACATACCCTCATCTGTTCTCTGATCAGTGTTACACGGTGACCGTAACTGACGTAATCCGCCCTCGACGGGCTCGCCCCTGCTCGTGACGTCATCTTATACGTCAGGTGTGACGCGAAAAATGAACAAGTGAAATAATTATTAATTCTTCTAATTTATTTAATCGAGTTTGACATGGAGCAATGACTTCATTTAGTGTAGTTTCTCTCAACGGGGCCGGTAGGCTAGAGTGGGGTAAAACGCCCTATGGCTTATAACCCTTTGACGAAAATGTATGGGAAAATCCCTATGGGATAAATGAATGGAGAAAATACTTAAGAGAATCAACACCGCAAAAAAAAGTGAGTGGGCGCTAATACACTCCATACACAGAGTATGCATGTATAATATCTTTTAAAATTAATGCTAATTATAGGCTATACAACATCTATTATTTGTTAATGTGCTAAATCATCTAGACAAATACCGATGGCCCAGTTAAGACTCACATTAGGTCACAATGGAGTTCAGTAACAAAAGCTGTCATTACACATTGTCCAGTTGTGTTTGTCTGTAAATCAAGAAGTGAACTGCTGCTGATTCATTGTGGTTCATGACATCAGTGGCCATTCCTGCTCATAGATACACACACAAACTCTGCATATGATACTTTGTGTGAGGAACAGCCTGAAATGTAGTCAATTTATATGGAGATTTTGACTGCTGGTGAACACATGTGTTACACATGTCCTCCCAAAGATGCAATGACCAAAAAAAAAAAAAAAGTACACTAAAATGTCTGAATGTCATTGCTTATCAAACAAACCAAAGTTTTTTTTCTCAGGATTTACTTTTCTGAGGTAATTTTGCAATGGCTTTGTTAATATCCTTATATTGTGTTTGTTTGATTAATATGACAAAATGTGCTCAGTATCTGTTTTTCATTTTCATTTAAGTCTTATTTCAGTGATATCGTAAGTGTTTTAATGCACAGCATTAAAGCATTTGTTTTTTCCCCACCACTCTGGAATCAATAAAGGTTTATAAACAGAAAATCACTCGCGACTCTTGACTGAATGAACTTTAGTAGCTTTATTAAGAACACATTTCTTGCTTGAATGCTACTGTTAATGCTCTGGCGGGGAGATAAAAATGGCGGAGCTCTTTGAGGGCGGGGTCTATGCTAATACGAAAGTGTCCATCAACACTCGTGGGCGGGGCCTGTGAAATGTGACGTCACATTCCCAGGAATCTGCAAACGGCTTGTTCTGAGACAGTGCTTAAGATTTATGGGGATTTTAAAAAAAAAGGAGTGGGTGGAATTTTACCATTATAGGGTGGTTGTGTACACACACTGCCAACACACATTTATATACACTCACCTAAAGGATTATTAGGAACACCATACTAATACTGTGTTTGACCCCCTTTCACCTTCAGAACTGCCTTAATTCTACGTGGCATTGATTCAACAAGGTGCTGAAAGCATTCTTTAGAAATGTTGGCCCATATTGATAGGATAGCATCTTGCAGTTGATGGAGATTTGTGGGATGCACATCCAGAGCACGAAGCTCCCGTTCCACCACATCCCAAAGATGCTCTATTGGGTTGAGATCTGGTGACTGTGGGGGCCATTTTAGTACAGTGAACTCATTGTCATGTTCAAGAAACCAATTTGAAATGATTCGAGCTTTGTGACATGGTGCATTATCCTGCTGGAAGTAGCCATCAGAGGATGGGTACATGGTGGTCATAAAGGGATGGACATGGTCAGAAACAATGCTCAGGTAGGCCGTGGCATTTAAACGATTCCCAATTGGCACTAAGGGGCCTAAAGTGTGCCAAGAAAACACCCCCCACACCATTACACCACCACCACCAGCCTGCACAGTGGTAACAAGGCATGATGGATCCATGTTCTCATTCTGTTTACGCCAAATTCTGACTCTACCATCTGAATGTCTCAACAGAAATCGAGACTCATCAGACCAGGCAACATTTTTCCAGTCTTCAACTGTCCAATTTTGGTGAGCTCGTGCAAATTGTAGCCTCTTTTTCCTATTTGTAGTGGAGATGAGTGGTACCCGGTGGGGTCTTCTGCTGTTGTAGCCCATCCGCCTCAAGGTTGTGCGTGTTGTGGCTTCACAAATGCTTTGCTGCATACCTCGGTTGTAACGAGTGGTTATTTCAGTCAATGTTGCTCTTCTATCAGCTTGAATCAGTCGGCCCATTCTCCTCTGACCTCTAGCATCAACAAGGCATTTTCGCCCACAGGGCTGCCGCATACTGGATGTTTTTCCCTTTTCACACCATTCTTTGTAAACTCTAGAAATGGTTGTGCGTGAAAATCCCAGTAACTGAGCAGATTGTGAAATACTCAGACCGGCCCGTCTGGCACCAACAACCATGCCACGCTCAAAATTGCTTAAATCACCTTTCTTTCCCATTCTGACATTCAGTTTGGAGTTCAGGAGATTGTCTTGACCAGGACCACACCCCTAAATGCATTGAAGCAACTGCCATGTGATTGGTTGATTAGATAATTACATTAATGAGAAATTGAACAGGTGTTCCTAATAATCCTTTAGGTAAGTGTATAAACACCATGTAAAAGTGAATTTTGCATAATAGGTGCCCTTCAACATCTAGCACAGTTTTATCAATGGTAGAGTATTAAATATTTAAATACAAGCATTTCAGTCAAATATAATACAAAACAGTAACCCAATTCTGCGGACAAAATGCAGACTTGGCAACCCTGATTTCAACTGTTATACCAAAGTAAAAGAAATAGAAAATTACTGTTTCACAACATCATTCCTGTGCCAATAAAAACATGGAGACATTCACAACTTATTTACAACAAGGCATATCATGTAGCATTAAACAGCAACATAAAAATAATATAAAAGTAATAACTCTCTTGATGCCACACAATAATGCTTCCTGCTGCTTCTTTGTTTGAAGTCTGTACATTTGCTCCAAACCACATCCTTTGCTCAAGTGTTCAGTCTGCAGTCTGAGTATGGTTTCATTTTCATAACTTTTGTCTTAATAGCAGCTGGATGGAAGAGTGTTCATTTTGCTCTTTCAGTTTTTTATTTAACTAAAATTAACTTATTAATAGCCTTTTCAGAATTGTCTCCAAATCTTTTCCACATTCAGCATGGCACAGAGACTCCAAAAGAGAGGTAACACTTGCGGTTGACTTGTTGACTTTGATGCATTTTTGAGTTTAGTTTCTGAAAACGAATTATTGGATATCAGTCTATTGAGGCATCACGATTAATCCACTGATGCAGGTTTTAGATTATATTTACAGTTATCCTATAGACCGCAAATGCATTAAAATATTACCTGGTGTTATTGTTTTCTTTGTAACAGAAGGAACATTTTCAGATGAAGCAAAGCAATCCACAGACTCCATTAAAAGCATTAGATTTGTGGTGCTTGGAAGCGATGAGGTTCTGACAAATGAAGCTTGTGATATTATTCTTGGGTCAACAGATAGAACCACTAAACATGGGACGTGTGAGTTTAGAGAGGCCTGTGTCAGCGGACGGCATGTCTCTGTAGTAAAAGCACCCACTTATTGGCTGGAAAACTCTAAAACGTACCTCTCCTTCAGCAAAGGAGTCAGATCTATGAAAAGGGACATGGAGTTTTGTTACTCACTGGTCTTTCCTGGGCCTCATTTGTTTCTGTTAGTGCTCGGAGATGTGCGTAACTCTGATAAAGAGCATTATATTCTACAAGCCCTCTGTGAAGTGTTTGGGCAGGAGGCATTGGACTACAGTATGGTGTTATTTATGCATGAATACAGGGACAGCGATATAGGCAGGAACCGTTGTGTCAGAAAGTGCAGAAAAAGGTTCCACATTTTAAAGAAAAATGAGGACAATGAGAACAATGTTCTAAAGCTATTCCATGACGCTACTGGGACAATGATAAAAAAGAGAAAAGCAAACTTTTTTACAAAGGATCTTGACTTGCTGGACAAAGCAGAAACCTATTTCAAGAGGGAATTTGATGCTAAATATGAGGAGAGGGAGAGCAGCCTGAGAGCAGAAATTAAAACAACAGAGGAAAATCTAAGAATTAATATTACAGAAATGGAAAAACAGAATTCCAAAAACGTGAGAGATCTGCGTGAAGAACTGGATGCTCATAGAGCCAGAGAGAATCAGTTAAGGAAAGAATTAGATGCTTCCAGAAGCAGAGAGATTCAGTTAAGTCAACAGATGGATGCTTTAAAAAAGACTAAATGTGAACTAAAAGAAGAGCTGTGTGCCCTCATGTATTATAAGAGACTGGTGGAACATACCGCTTCCAATGAAAGAGAGAGTCAGCTGAAATCTGACTGTGAGAAGCTTCAGAGAGAACTGGAGCAACTCAAAGGCAGTGAGAAAAGGCTTGAAGAGAATCCAAGGGATAGGCCTAAAGAAGAATTTCCACTCTCGAAAACTCAGTTAGAGCATAACACATTACAGGAGCAAAAAGAAGCACAGGCTCCAGCGCAAGAAGAGCATGACAGACCGAGAACTTCGGATAGAAGAGAGATGGAACTGGATGAGAGAAAGAGAAAACTGCTGATGAAGACAGTCACTGGATCTGAGCATGGCCATCCTATCTCAACAGCAGTTACTCCCCCTAGTGGTAAGTATGGTCACCGTCCGTTAACTGGTAGTGATAGATGCTTTCGAAACACTGCATCACAAATCTTTACTAATCTTTTGTTTCGAATCAGCGGTTCGGATGTTGTACCACGCTCATGATTTCAGCAAACGTCATGTACTTTTTTTTTGAATGTGATCTTTTTATTCATAGTGCCTGAAGACAAACCTCAAGAAGACACTGGATACCTTGAGTTTGAAGGATTGAAACTTGTGAGAGAAAACAGCAAGATATTAAATCCACCTGCACTGTAAAAAAAAAAAAAAAAAATATATATATATATATATATATATATATTAAAAATTGGTAAATGACTGCCAGCTATGGCTGCCAAACAAAAACCGTAAAATTAAAGTAAAATATCTCAATTCAAATAAAGTGCAAAAACAATAATTTCACAGAAATTCTCATTAAAAGTTTTAGTGAAAAACAATGTTATTTTACAGATTTTTTCCTTGTTTAAATTAAGATATTTTACTTTAAACTTTATGGTTTTTGTTTGGCAACCGTAGCTGCCATTTATTTGACCGATATTTTTTTATTATCAAACAACTTCAATAAAGTGATAAAGTGACAGGACTACAAACTCTGCAGAAAAAACAGTTATTTTACATATTATTACAATAAAAGAACTTCAATAAAGTGTTAAAAGCATGCTCAGGATTGTACATTTACAGTTTTATTTTGGAAGACAAAATACAAAGTCTGTACAAATACTGTGTAAAACAGAAAATGTAATAATTCAGTTTTTGAATACAATACATTTAACATTTAAAATACAGATAACAGTGGAACAGTTTCATAAAAATTTTAAAGTTGAATGAAATATTCTCAATTTCAAACTGAAAACATACAAAACTGATACATCTACAAGATTGTCACTGTTGCACAGCATTATTGATTCTAAAACTTTTATTATTCAGATGTCAATTTATGTAAACAAATTCTACACAAACAGTTCTTCAGAGCCCGCGGGAGGAATAGAAAAACTAAAAATTGAATTTGATCTCATAAGTTAGGGTTACTAATATCATGATGAGGTCATGATTTCACCTTTGAAACAGATTAGCGAAAAGAACAAATTGTGCTGTTTACTGTTAGCATTGTATTTTAGCTTGTATTTTCCAAATCAGTTTTATATCGTTATAATATTCAACTGACACCTGTGGGCTCCATATAGCTCTGATAATATATGTGGACAAACATTTACCTTTTAATTCAGAATCCTAGCTATATAGTGTAATAAGTAAAATCAAAACATACAACAGAAGGTCCATGATTCTGCAGCAGAAGTGACTGACACAGCAGATAAGGAGCAATCCTCCTCCAAATCTCCAGCTGGATCCTTAAAAAAGGAAAGAAAAAGACTTAAAAAGGGAGGATTTTGTTTTTGTACCGTTCCTAAACAACACTTGACATTATGAGATA
Source organism: Rhinogobio ventralis (assembly GCA_039654625.1). NCBI lineage: Eukaryota > Metazoa > Chordata > Actinopteri > Cypriniformes > Gobionidae > Rhinogobio > Rhinogobio ventralis. The sequence continues at coordinate 4,461,175 of CM077208.1, read as the reverse complement.
TTCTGGCTATATGAACACAGAGTCCTCTCAGCTTTGAGATGGGAGTTATAAGGAATATGAGGATTCACAACAATGGACACCTTTTCCCAGATGTATCACAGCAAGGTAACACAGTTGCACCAATTTCTGTACACAGAAAAATGCCAAACTAAAAATAACTATTAACCAACTAATATTTTTACTAATTGCAGCAGTTTACGCTGTTTTTCTATCACAAATGGTACTTGATGATATCATTAGATTACTCAAGATATCATACTTATAGGATGAAAACTGTCATTATTTACTCACCCTTGTGTCTTTTCCAACCTGTATGACTTTCTTCTGTAGAAAACACAGAAGAAATAAGAAGAAAATTTATTTTGAGAGATGTCTTGGCGATTTTTGTCCATAAAATTTGGTCCAATGTAGCCTGGTTACCTAGACTGGGTAAACCCAGCCTGATCTGCCGGCGGTTTGATTTCGCCCTGCAACTGAGTCTGGAAACCTGTTACACTTTTGCGGGACCCGATCACACCTGGCGCGCTATTGGCAGGTTTAACACAATGACGGACAGAGAAGCGATGGGTCGTTGCCCGTTGATCACGCCTCTTGTGGTCTGATTGGTTGAAGGACTATCCAATTGCGTACAGAGTCATTTGAACTATGCCCGTTTATCACGCCTCTTGTGCAGTAGAAAATACAGAGCAGACTCCCCAGACCAATGTTCAATTTAAATTGAGCTTGGTCTGGTGATAGCCAGACAACTGGTTACCAACATTATTCAAAATATTTTGTTTCACAGAAGAAAGTCATACAAGTTTGATAAGACATGACGGTGAGAAAATGATGAGGGAGTTTTCATTGAGTGAGCTATGCTTTCAAACTTAAGAAGGAACGTTTGAACCAGAGCGGTGCCTTGGTGCTGAGTTGCCTGTGTTCACATTTCCTCACACATAAGGGTACAGTAACAGTATTAATGTTGGATATTACATGAATACTCACTTCTTCTGAAGATCATGTGGCAGAAGATTTTAATTCCCAAAACTTCTGGATCATGAGGGGGGAAGAAACATACACACACAAATGAATATCAATTTGTTTGATAAAACATTAATATTAATTATCGACTTACTGACAGAGACATGGGCTTGCAAAAATGTACCCATCACCAGCTCCATACAAAATCGTCACAGTAGATTGAAAATCCTGGTTTGCCTAGTATTCTTCAAAGTCCAAGAATGGTGGTTTCATGTCCTCTCTGTTGAATGAGTGCACATGACAGTGTTCTCAGATTACTCATTCCAAAGCTCCTTTACTTTTTATGACAAGCTTGATCTTAAAACTAGCTGACAGTAGGGATGGGCATTATGACCATATTATTCTACATACATGAGAAATTTTATTTCACAATAACGATATCACAATATATTCTATTTTTATAGATATTTTATTAAGAAATAATACAGAATAATACTGCTTAGTCTTCACTCTTCACTGTATGAAATACAGGGACAGGGATTTTGAGATAATTGTGTGTATTTTACTGAAGGATAATTGATTTCGGGATCGCATGCTGTCTGAGAGAGGCAGCTTATTTTAACACATGCATGTCTCGCTCTTTATTCTTCATTCATGCATGTTTCTTTATCAAAATGTCAATGACTTAAAGTAGTACAGTGCTACGTGGATATATTTATATTCCGCGATATAAAAAAGTATAGCAAAAAATTTTAACAATAGTCACTATCATCGTCATAGCGCCCAGCCCTAGTTTAACAGTATTAAAACATAACAAAACACAGAATATGTAATCGCGATTAGCATATCACTTCAATGCAACATTATAAAGGTATTTACCTTCTGCCGTTTGCAATATGTCCGCCATTGGTAACTTAAATGTCTGTTCATGCTTTTTCGTTCTCAGTCAACATCCCACAACCAAAATTCGTTCAAAATAAAAATTTAACAGATGTGTCACAGGCTGGCTCATAGCCTGTGGCAAAAAATGAGGGGACACCAACAACAGGTATAGGCCAAAAAAAAGGTTTTCTTTATTGTAAACCAAAAACTATTAACTATAAACAAGGGAAAAGGAATGAGGTGTGAACATGTCATAATGTACGGTGTATGTAAAGTGCAGGGATGGATGCATCTGTGTGTGTGAACATGTCTGAGTGGAAACTAAGTAAAACTACAAAAGAACAAACAAAACAGGATCATACCTGGAGGAGCAGAGAGAGAAAGGAGAGTGGTTAGTAAGGCAGTTTAAATACCCTGAGCCCATGTGGCTCCAATCACTAACGACCCTCCTCTGCCTGCAGGAGGCACCGCCCCCGCAAGGCAGGGGAGAGGCCGTGACACCCCCCTCCTTAAAATGAGAGTCCCACCCTCAGCCCAAAAATTGGCCCAACATATTTAAAACAATCCAAAGAAAAAAAAAACAGTCCCGGCTCCTAGCGGTCGCCCCGTGTCCTCTAACTGACTGTCCGACCCTCCAACTCAGCAGCCCTGGTACTTGAGGAGCAATGTAAGAGAAAGAGCAGACAGCCAGCAGGGGTCAGCGGAGAGAAAAGATACAAACTAGGCTAAAGGAGCACGGGACAGGGCATCAGCAATGATATTATCCTTGCCACTAATGTGTCTAATATCAAGGTTGAATGGTTGCAAGAACAAAGCCCAACGCATCAGGCGCTGGTTGGGATTTTGCAAGGATTTCAGAAAAATTTGTGGGTTGTGGTCAGTGAACACAGTTAAAGGGGTCAAACCGGAACCAACATAAACTTCGAAGTGCTGTAGAGCCCAAATGAGCCCCAAAGCTTCCTTTTCAATTACAGAGTAGTTTTGCTGATACTTATTAAATTTCCAGGAGAAAAAACTGACTGGACACTCAACATTTTCATAATTTTCCTGGAAAAGCATAGCCCCAGCACCGATTTGACTGGCGTCTACCTGCAATTTGAAAGGTTTCCCAAAATGTGGTGCGGCCAACACAGGTGACGAGCACAAAAGAACCTTAACTGCATTAAAAGCCTCTTGACACTGGGTGGACCAGATAAATCCAGCCTTGGCCTTCAACAGATTGGTCAGTGGGGACACTACTACAGAAAAGTTTTTACAGAAAGCACGGTAGTACCCCACCATTCCTAGGAAGCGCATCAGTTCTTCCTTTGTAGAGGGCTGTGGAAACTGCTTCACAGCCTGGACCTTGGCCTCCACGGGACAGACAAAACCCTGCCCCACAACCTTGCCTAGGTATGTGACTGTAGCTTTGGCAAACTCACACTTTGCCTAATTAATAGTCAACCTGGCCCACACCAGTCTTTCAAACAGGGCTTGGACTCTCTGGACATGCTCCTCCCCGGAGTCTGAATAGATGACCACGTCATCCAGATACACGGCACACCCTTCCAGACCTGAGACCACCTGATTCATCAGCCTCTGGTAGGTGGCTGGAGCATTCTGCAAGCCAAAAGGCATCACTGTATAAGATAACAAACCAGATGGAGTTATAAAAGCAGCAATCTCACAAGCTCTTTTGGTAAGGGGTACTTGCCAATATCCCTTTAAAAGATCAAATTTGCTGACCCAACTTGATCAATACACATCCTAGGAAGAGGGTAGTGACATTGTTTACCTTTCTATAATCAGTGCAGGGTCTGAAAGTGGAATCAGACTTTTTGACCAGAAGACAGGAGGAAGCCCAATTTAAACAACAAGGCTGAGCAACACCATTGTCCAACATATACGGCACCTCGGTTTCCAATTGCCGTCTCTTCTCATCAGATACACGATAGAATCTCTGTTTGATAGGCTTAGCATCTCCGATGTCTAGGTCATGCTCAATTAAGTGGGTTTGCGATGGGGTAACTTCTAATAAGAGCTACCAATTCATCACGCTTCTCAGAGTCTAAATGATCTATCAAAAACCCAAGGTTTTGCAAAGTCTGGGAGTTTTTCAAACGACCTTGTAAGACCTCCTCCGAAACCATATCTACCTCCTCTTCTCCCCCATCCACCAAGTTAAAGCCACAAGATTAGATTAGATTAGATTCAACTTTATTGTCATTACACAAGTACAGGTACGAGGCAACGAAATGCAGTTTGGGTCTAACCAGAAGTGCAATAGCAGCAAGTGCAGGACATGAATATGTACTGAATAAATATAAAGATGGCTATTACTATAAATAGAATTTACAGATAGATATGTACAGAATATAATATACAGATGGATGTTGCTATAAACAGTTTGCAGATAGATATATACTGAACAGAATTTACAGATAGATATGTACTGAATATATATATACAGATGGCTATTATTGTAAACAGAATTTACAGATAGATAGATATATACTGAATGTAATATACGGATGGATATTACTATAAACAGAATTTACAGGGTAGATATGTACTGAATATATATACAGATGGATATTACTATAAACAGAATTTACAGGGTAGATATGTACTGAATATATATACAGATGGCTATTACTATAAGCAGAATTTACAGATAGATGTATATAATGATATGTTAGCTAAGATGGGCAGTATAGCAATGAACGATATAGTGCAAATGAGCATATTCTAGTTAGGTAGCAGTGCAAGATGCATATATGAACAGGTGTTACTGTAGTAACAGTCGATAGTGCAAATGAGAATATTCCAGTTAGGTAAGTAGTGCAAGATGCATATATGTACAGGGGTTACTGTAATAAACAGTCGATAGTGCAAATGAGCATCCAGTAGTGCAAATAACAAGTGAAGGCAGATGTGAGGGGGAGAGGAGGGTTATCAGTATATAGGGGGAGTGGGATCAACGAAGGTTAGAGTTCAATATGGAGACAGTTCTGGGAAAAAAACTGTTCTTAAGTCTGCTGGTCCTGGTCCGGAGGCACCTGAAACGCCTACCAGAGGGCAGGAGAGAAAACACAAGATGCAGTGACTGGAGCAGCAGTCAATGCTGACGTCACTGCTGGAGTGCCTTCCACTTTACTTAAATCACAGGAATGATAACCTTTTAACAGGTTCACATGGCACAATTTAAAGGACTTCCTATGACCAGGGGTTTCAATAAGATAATATGAAAAGGTGAACTTACAAAAGAGCAAAAGAGCGAGTACACGATCACCGGGACTAAACTCATGCAGCTCAGCCTGTCTGTCATATTTCTGTTTCATTTTCTTTTGAGAACATTTTAGTTTTCCTTTTGCCAGTTCACCAGCCCTATACAACCTAAAACCGTTTACATAGTCAATAATGTTCCGAGGTGGTTCCTCAGGCAAACCACCATCCTGTAGCACTGCTAATGGCCCACGCACCTTGTGACCAAACACTAAGTTGTTAGGGCTAAACCCTGTGCTTTCCTGCACTGCTTCACAAGCAGCTAGTAGCAGCCCAATCTGCAGACAGTTCTGTACAGTATGCACGAAGCAAGGATTTTAACGTCTGGTGAAAACGTTCCAAAGCTCCCTGGCTCTGGGCATGGAATGCATTAGACTTGTTGTGTTTAACCTTAAGCTGTTCGAGAACCTGAGCAAATAAATGGGAGGTAAAGTTAGACCCCTGATCTGACTGAATGATTTTTGGAATCCCAAATGTTTAAATAAATTGAGTTAACGCCTTAACTACTGATTTTGAAGTTATGGTACGCAAGGAAAAAGCTGCCGGATATCTAGTTGCTTGACACATAACAGTTAATAAGTAGCTATGACCTGACTTGGACCATGGTAAAGGCCCAACACAATCGATAATAAGATGCTCAAAAGGTTGCCCTATGGCTGGTATTGGATATAAAGGTGCTGGCTTTACCACCTGGTTTGGCTTGCTTGTGCGCTGACACGTATGACAAGTTTTAATAAACTGAGCTACATCCCTCTTTAAACGTGGCCAGAAAAAAGTATGCGATCATAAGTTTTACGAACACCCATATGAACTGCCACATCACCATGTGAAGGTTGCAACACTTTATTTCGCAAAGTAGTAGGTACAACTACTTGAAAAACTGGTTCTCCTAGACCCTGATCACAGTATGGAACCCATTTCCTGACCAGCAGCCCATCCAAAAGAAAGTAACACTGAGCACTATTCCTCACCACTGAATCAGGAACAACTTTATCAAACAGATCGGCCAAAGTAGTATCAGCCTTTTGCTCAGCCATCAATGAATCTCTAGAACTAGTCAACTGTTCTATCTGGAGTTTAACTGGCAACTCAAGACTTTCTGGCTTACTCTCAGCCTCCTTCCGAGAGGCAGAGCGGGTAACAGCACAAACTGGAAATACCTCAGGAGACACACTACTGCAATCTGGGGATACAATTGCAGGGGGCACTGAAGGTTGGTTCTTAAAGATGTTTGGTTTGCTAGCTGCCCACACCTTACTACCTGCCAAGTCATTCCCCAAAATTATGTGAACTCCCTCTACTGGCAACTAGGGGGTCTAACCCCAACAGCTACACCCCCCTCTACCAGACCAAATTTTAGGGTAACTTCATGTAGAGGAGAAAAGAATGGAACTAAACGTACTCGGTTACTTACGTAACCTTGGTTCCCTAAGATAAGGGAACGAGTACTGCGTCTTAAGACGCAATGGGAAATAATCTATTTCTCGAATTACTGAAGCATTTTTGTAAAATCACGCAGTACTACTGCCCAGTCAAAACAGTGTAGAGACATCTCGCACGCTATTGGCTGGCCAGTGGGAACTGCATGAACCAATGGCAGAACAGCGTAACTGAGTGAACCAATGGGCACAATGCCCGCGAAGCAGGGCACAAAGCCCGCAAAGGTGAGCACAAAGCCCGCCAAAATGGGCGTGGCATCTGCCTTAAAGGCACGCTGTAATGTCCTAAAACGTCAGGTTATATCGACTGAAGCGACGATCACCCGTTGTTTTAGCACCATAGCACGGCCGTCTATGCAGTACTCGTTCCCTTATCTCAGTAAGTTCCCTTTCGAACGGTCAGTCGTACTGCGTCTTAAGACGCAATAGGAACCTGTTCAATCCCGCCGTGCTATATAGGCACAATGACATGTACTCTCTCAAACTGAACACTTAATAAAGGGCCTGAGTTATTGACACATCATAACATATATATATACAGTATATATACACTCACCTAAAGGATTATTAGGAACACCATACTAATACTGTGTTTGACCCCCTTTCGCCTTCAGAACTGCCTTAATTCTACATGGCATTGATTCAACAAGGTGCTGAAAGCATTCTTTAGAAATGTTGGCCCATATTGATAGAATAGCATCTTGCAGTTGATGGAGATTTGTGGGATGCACATCCAGGGCACGAAGCTCCCGTTCCACCACATCCCAAAGATGCTCTATTGGGTTGAGATCTGGTGACTGTGGGGGCCATTTTAGTACAGTGAACTATTGTCATGTTCAAGAAACCAATTTGAAATGATTCGAGCTTTGTGACATGGTGCGTTATCCTGCTGGAAGTAGCTATCAGAGGATGGGTACATGGTGGTCATAAAGGGATGGACATGGTCAGAAACAATGCTCAGGTAGGCCGTGGCATTTAAACGATGCCCAATTGGCACTAAGGGGCCTAAAGTGTGCCAAGAAAACATCCCCCACACCATTACACCACCACCACCAGCCTGCACAGTGGTAACAAGGCATGATGGATCCATGTTCTCATTCTGTTTACTCCAAATTCTGACTCTACCATCTGAATGTCTCAACAGAAATCGAGACTCATCAGACCAGGCAACATTTTTCCAGTCTTCAACTGTCCAATTTTGGTGAGCTCGTGCAAATTGTAGCCTCTTTTTCCTATTTGTAGTGGAGATGAGTGGTACCCGGTGGGGTCTTCTGCTGTTGTAGCCCATCCGCCTCAAGGTTGTGCGTGTTGTGGCTTCACAAATGCTTTGCTGCATACCTCGGTTGTAACGAGTGGTTATTTCAGTCAAAGTTGCTCCTCTATCAGCTTGAATCAGTCGGCCCATTCTCCTCTGACCTCTAGCATCAACAAGGCATTTTCGCCCACAGGACTGCCGCATACTGGATGTTTTTCCCTTTTCACACCATTATTTGTAAACTCTAGAAATGGTTGTGCATGAAAATCCCAGTAACTGAGCAGATTGTGAAATACTCCGACCGGCCCGTCTGGCACCAACAACCATGCCACGCTCAAAATTGCTTAAATCACCTTTCTTTCCCATTCTGACATTCAGTTTGGAGTTCAGGAGATTGTCTTGACCAGGACCACACCCCTAAATGCATTGAAGCAACTGCCATGTGATTGGTTGATTAGATAATTGCATTAATGAGAAATTGAACAGGTGTTCCTAATAATCCTTTAGGTGAGTGTATATATATATACATACACACACGTATATATACACTAATATATGTATTTCTATGCGTACTGGGCTGGAGAAAGCCAGTAACTACAAGGAAAAACTTTTGTAAGCATTGAAGCATATGAAGGCCCCAGATGCCAACTTATTAATAGGACGGGCTTACAGAGGCCGTCTCAGTATACTTATACAGCAAGGACTTGCGCCTGCAGTGCAGAGACCTCCAGGCTGTAGAATCTGGTAAAAGTAGACAATGAGGACCAGCCTGCCGATCTACAGATGTCACCAATAGAGTGAGTGGAGTGAGCTTTGACACCTATGGGGCATTGGAGGCCCATAGTGTCCTAAGCTAACGCTATTGCGCCCACTAGCCATCTGGCCAGGCTTTGTTTGGTGACCGGAAGTCCTTTAGTGCGGCCACCAAAACTTACAAAGAGCTGCTCCGACTGTCTAAAGTGGGAGGACCGCTCAGTATATGCTCTAAGAGCCCAAACTGGGCAGAGCAGGTGTATTTTAATCGAATTAAACACGCATGTACAGGTGCTGGTCATATAATTAGAATATCATCAAAAACTTTTATATTATTATATTCATTCATTACACACAGACTGATATATTTCAAATGTTTATTTCTTTTAATTTTGATGATTATAACTGACAACTAAGGAAAATCCCAAATTCAGTATCTCAGAAAATTTGAATATTACTTAAGACCAATACAAAGAAAGGATTTTTAGAAATCCTGGCCAACTGAAAAGTATGAACATGAAAAGTATGAGCATGTACAGCACTCAATACTTAGTTGGGGCTCCTTTTGCCTGAATTACTGCAGCAATGTGGCGTGGCATGGAGTTGATCAGTCTGTGGCACTGCTCAGGTGTTATAAGAGCCCAGGTTGCTCTGATAGTGGCCTTCAGCTCTTCTGCATTGTTGGGTCTGGCATATCGCATCTTCCTCTTCACAATACCCCATAGATTTTCTATGGGTTTAAGGTCAGGCGAGTTTGCTGGCCAATTAAGAACAGGGATACCATGGTCCTTAAACCAGGTACTGGTTGCTTTGGCACTGTGTGCAGGTGCCAGGTCCTGTTGGAAAATTAAATCTGCATCTCCATAAAGTTGGTCAGCAGCAGGAAGCATGAAGTGCTCTAAAACTTCCTGGTATATGGCTGCGTTGACCTTGGACCTCAGAAAACACAGTGGACCAACACCAGCAGATGACATGGCACCCCAAACCATCACTGACTGTGGAAACTTTACACTGGACCTCAAGCAACGTGGATTGTGTGCCTCTCCTCTCTTCCTCCAGACTCTGGGACCCTGATTTCCAAAGGAAATGCGAAATTTGCTTTCATCAGAGAACATAACTTTGGACCACTCAGGACCACTCAGCAGCAGTCCAGTCCTTTTTGTTGTTTACAAAACTTCATGAATGAACTTCATCTAGACGGCGCGAAGAACACGACGGCAGCAGGCAAACCCGGCATTGGGATGTTCATCATGGCGCCGAATAGTCCATAAAAATGTAGGCCTATTATGAATTTGATGCAAGTAGATTAAAACAATGGCCGGTCACATGAATACTGTATGTCTATCTGAGTGTGGTATAACCATACTTATTAGCGAATAGTCAGAATAATGAAAATCACATGCAAATTGGAGTCAAGAGTTCTGCTCATCTCATGTAAACATCTTACTGCGATTAAGACCTTACTCTATTATAAATAGTTGCATTATTGGTGCACATGTAAACGTAGTCACTGTGTGTGGTCATGTAAACGTGTCAACCCGTTTTCCTTTATTGGAGTAAAGAGAGGTTGCTTTATTTCTTCTCGATAGGCGAGTAACATTGGTTTTGTTTTGTTTCACAGAACTAATATATGCTGGCTTTTGCTTGAATATGCTCGTGTGTCATGTTTACTTGTTTGTCCATTTGCAATCGTATTGTCGTTCACTTCAGCGATGATAAAGACCCATTCATTTCCACACCCGATAAGCCTGGAGCGTCTAAACCTCCTCGCTGTCTGTTTCAAGCATCAGCTCCCAAAGTGTGTCCGAACAGTAAGATAATATGCTCCTAACAGATGTTTGTTTCCTTTGGTTCCTCTTTTCGTGATCTATATAACCCTCTAATCTGGTCATAATTGTAATATGTTTGTGCTCGTGCTATCGAGTTGTTCATGAGAACTGTGTTTGTGTTTTTGGGATGGAAGGGATGACTTTTTCATTGAACAATCGACCTGTGTTTTTTTTTGTTGTTGGTGATTTGAAATATCAACATTGGTTACCAGAAAGCGGTTACCCCACCTTTAATCAATATTTATCCTCCTATATTATTATAATGACTTTTAATGATTCTTTCCAGTTATGATATTACTTAATCAATAGAACTACTGATTGTTTCTTCATATATGTTTTTTGTTGAGAAATTGTATGTACGAAAAACTGGTAGAGGGAGAGCGTGGCCTACGAACTCTGTGAAAGCTGGCTTCTGCTGATGAAACGGCAAACTATTCTTCAGTAAATTTTTCTTTAATTAATCGCACTCCTGACTCTTGGTCTTCATTCTTCACAACTGGTCTTGGGTCCTAACTGTTGTCCCCTAACAATGTAAACTAGGACAATGGGTTATTTCAATAAACTGATTTTTGTGAGTTATCAGCATATTGATCTGCAAGTAAACGTGCTCAATCTTTTCCTGTTTATTACTGTAAAGCTGCTTTGAAGTAATCTGTATTGTATAAATGTATTGTAACATGTTCTAAAAGGTTATTGGGTTGCAGATGACAAGGAGTTTAATGTTTATGTTGCACTTTATTCATTTTTGTGTTGGGGACTGTTATCATTAACTGCATTACCTGTTACCTGTTATTCGGGTTAAATATGCGAAGAGGCTCCACCCCTGGGATGGTTTTTGGGGAAAAAGAGGAGAGAAGGTGGGTAGAGGAGTGCCTCGCTGTTCCAAGTGCGGTTCTCTGTTCAAGCCGGGGTGTGTACGGCGTGGGTTGTGGCCTACAACAGCCCAAATAAACACCCCTTTTCACTAGCACATCTCATTATTGCCTGAGAACGCTACAGTATAAACCTCAAAAACCCGCAAGGCAATCTAAAGGTACGCTGGGAAATGACTTGCTGGTGACACTTAATGCTCATTGGTTTAAACAACCGTGATGTATTGTTCTCTTCTAAAATGTTTAATTTTGTAATTCTTGTATGCACCGATACTACTTTTTCCAGAACGAGGCAGGTACCGATACTTTTTATTTTTCATACCTGTATTTTCACTTCATTTGTAATTTTCTTTAAAAAATATTAGTAGAGATACCAAAATAATATGCAAAAGTATACTTCCTTCAGTTATTTTCATGCTTAATTATGCCTGATAAAATATGTTGTACACGCCTCTGTTATTTTCACTGTTCATTCTATTGCTCTACCATAATTTATCTTTCATTTAATAGCACAGCGCATAGCATCTTTAGAGTCTTCACTGGATTAAATATAGATGTTTTTTACAGTTTATTACAGTTACAAAAGTCATTCAGTCAAGAGCACTGAGTGATTTCTTTTGATTAACATTAAAGGGACCTATTATGCAAAATTCACTTTTAGAAGGTGTTTGAACACAGATGTGTGTCCACAGTGTGTAAACAACCAGCCTATAATAGTGCAGCCTTCCGTTTGAGAAGCACCCTCTGGCCGTTTCTTAATATGGGTTCTTACTTTCGTTCTCGTGGACTTGTGAAACGTCATCAGTCACTGCCCAAGTAGTTTCAATAGACCCTTTTCACAGACTGTGATGACGCGTTTTAACGGTCATCAGTATCCTAAATCCTGCAAAGTTTTTTGTATTTTCATTATTAAAAATATGTATGTACATTTATAACTAATACTTTGTATTATATTACTTTTGCATCAAATTACAAAAAACAAGTCAACGCTGCTGTGAGGGTGTTTCTAATACAGCGTCCATGGGAGTGACGGTTATCAATCTCACTCTATTTTTTTCCCTCTTTTTGAAAGTTGTGAAATCACTATTTTTTCTTTTGCTATTTGAGCAAATGGGGACGCAAAAATAGCTCATTCACTGCTATAAAAGTTAACCCAACTATGACGACTTCTGCTTCTGAGAAACCCGGAAATGTGAAATGGATCTATTCAAAGTTCACATCTAGCCAAGTTCAGTTCAAATCCCCGGATGTGTCCTTGATCTGCCCCTTTTATCGAGGATGCATCGAGAGGTGACTTGAGCGGACTTGAGACAGACAGGTATCCCAGAATGGATCTCGCACCGACCAACAAGTGGCAATAGCGGATGAGAAAACCCACGTAATTTAATAATACTAGTTAATGTGTCACGAAATGTGGTTTTAAGAATTTTCAGGCGAGAATGTACTTGTTTAAACTAAGCTCAAATCTGTGGTTTATCGATAAAGATAACGCCTATTTGAAAATTTGATCTGCTGTTTTCGGGAGTTGTGAGATCCAGTCGATCAGCGGGCGCTCAACGCTCGTTAACCCCGCCGAGAGCAGCCTTTCCTCAGCTAGTCTTTCTGACGTTTACCGCTGGCTCTGATGTCTCTGTAGTGGTTAAACATGAGATATAATTCGTCTTGTGTAGATCTAAATGGCGATCTTTGGTCTCATGAATCTATAATTTGTTCCTTGGCAAATAATTTTGGCTGAGGGCAAAGTGAAGTTTCATATTTAGCCTACTAGAGTGCTGACTTTGTTTGACTGAATTGGTGCTTTATTTCTTATTGTGTAGCTTCTTATACCTTTTACTTATACTTTTATAATGGCTATTGATCATTAAAACTGACATTTTACAAAAAGATGGTTATGTTTTATGTCATATTTAATTTTATTAGAGTGAAGATAATCATATGCACACATATGGTCTGAATCGTTCCTGGTGCGAACGGCCTTAACGTTATTGAATGAAATGTCGACCCAGGACGAGCTATAGGACTGTAAAGCTTTGGGGGTGTTGATGGACTCCATCTTCTCCATCTGTGTTTTGATCATCGTTCTGAATCCCATCCAGACAGTCTTTAACAAAAATGCGATTTTCTCAGCTTTTTGCTGAAAATGTTTATGAAACGTATCCACATTCAAGTGTTGATAAAAAACAGTCATCACAAGGTTTAGGAGTGTGTTTATGGAAATTTTTGACCATTCTTCTAGAAGCGCATTTGTGAGGTCAGGCACTGATGTTGGAGGAGAAGGCCTGGCTCGCAGTCTCCGCTCTAATTCATCCCAAAGGTGTTCTATCGGGTTGAGGTCAGGACTCTGTGCAGGCCAGTCAAGTTCCTCCACACCAAACTCGCTCATCCAGGTCTTTATGGACCGACGCTTTGTGCACTGGTGCGCAGTCATGTTGGAACAGGAAGGGGCCATCCCCAAACTCTTCCCACAAAGTTGGGAGCATGAAATTGTTCAAAATGAATAATCCAATCAAGCAAATGTAAGTAAATAACTTTCTACAGTATTTTCTGTTTCTGTATTTATTTTAAGAAATGTAATGTGTTTAAAGCTCAAGAACAGTTGGTGAATTCACTGTTGTTTTTATCAGTAAATAACAGACATTACTGTTTGGACACAAAACTAAAAGAAGTTTGGTATTTTACAAAATAGCAGCAAAACTGGAATGAATTTCTAGATTTGCCATATATAAAAAAAACCAGGCTACAAAAAAGAATGTGATGTTTATTTTATTCAGAAGCTTGCATTTTATATTTGTGTGTACCACTCATTATTGTACAAGCACAAAAGAGTTCATACATTCTGAGAAAAAATATATACAAAAGCAGTCACTACTGTTTCAAAAAGGTTATTTTTGTACCTTATTTACCCCTAAATGATACATATTAGTACGCTTTGAAAGGATACCGCCTTAGTGAGATCTTTTGTACTATTTTTTTTTCTGAGAGTGTATAACCAAACCTGTTGTCGCAGTATAACTGGTTTGTTTTTACAAGACACAGCATCTTATTTAAAGATACAGAAAGTACCATACCATATTGCACTAATTACTTCCAAGGATGTGCTACAAAATATTAGGGGTACCTATATATATATATATATTCCATTCATCAACAGTGCATTAAACATTACATTACATCAGGGGTTTGTGAGTTTAATCAAAAGCTAAGTATTTAAATCACAAAAATGTAAAATTAATTGCATGTAAATATGAAATTACACGAATTTGTAGATGTTAATGTGTTTGGAAAAGCCTTCCAAAAACAGTAATAAAGATAAGTTAAAAGTGATTTCTGTAAATGCAGTGATCAAATGCTGTGTGTCTCAGTTTTCAGTGATAGTCACATGACTAGTGGCTGGTCTGTGTGTGCAATTCCACAAACCTGGAAGACCTTTTGAACGTATATAAGCAGTAGGCATTTTAGAAAGGAAAATGTAAAAGATCAAAAAGTAGATCACACACACACACATACACATATACACTCACCTAAAGGATTATTAGGAACACCTGTTCAATTTCTCATTAATGCAATTATCTAATCAACCAATCACATGGCAGTTGCTTCAATGCATTTAGGGGTGTGGTCCTGGTCAAGACAATCTCCTGAACTCCAAACTGAATGTCAGAATGGGAAAGAAAGGTGATTTAAGCAATTTTGAGCGTGGCATGGTTGTTGGTGCCAGACGGGCCGGTCTGAGTATTTCACAATCTGCTCAGTTACTGGGATTTTCACGCACAACCATTTCTAGAGTTTACAAAGAATGGTGTGAAAAGGGAAAAACATCCAGTATGCGGCAGTCCTGTGGGCGAAAATGCCTTGTTGATGCTAGAGGTCAGAGGAGAATGGGCCGACTGATTCAAGCTGATAGAAGAGCAACTTTGACTGAAATAACCACTCGTTACAACCGAGGTATGCAGCAAAGCATTTGTGAAGCCACAACACGCACAACCTTGAGGCGGATGGGCTACAACAGCAGAAGACCCCACCGGGTACCACTCATCTCCACTACAAATAGGAAAAAGAGGCTACAATTTGCACGAGCTCACCAAAATTGGACAGTTGAAGACTGGAAAAATGTTGCCTGGTCTGATGAGTCTCGATTTCTGTTGAGACATTCAGATGGTAGAGTCAGAATTTGGCGTAAACAGAATGAGAACATGGATCCATCATGCCTTGTTACCACTGTGCAGGCTGGTGGTGGTGGTGTAATGGTGTGGGGGATGTTTTCTTGGCACACTTTAGGCCCCTTAGTGCCAATTGGGCATCGTTTAAATGCCACGGCCTACCTGAGCATTGTTTCTGACCATGTCCATCCCTTTATGACCACCATGTACCCATCCTCTGATGGCTACTTCCAGCAGGATAATGCACCATGTCACAAAGCTCGAATCACTTCAAATTGGTTTCTTGAACATGACAATGAGTTCACTGTACTAAAATGGCCCCCACAGTCACCAGATCTCAACCCAATAGAGCATCTTTGGGATGTGGTGGAACGGGAGCTTCATGCCCTGGATGTGCATCCCACAAATCTCCATCAACTGCAAGATGCTATCCTATCAATGTGGGCCAACCTTTCTAAAGAATGCTTTCAGCACCTTGTTGAATCAATGCCACGTAGAATTAAGGCAGTTCTGAAGGCGAAAGGGGGTCAAACACAGTATTAGTATGGTGTTCCTAATAATCCTTTAGGTGAGTGTACATACAAAATGAGTCACAATGAGCACCTTTTTTGGACTTGACATACCTTATAGGCTATGTTGATGTGACTGTTTTGAATCAGTGTATTCCAAAGCGGGTTATTTTGGTTGTTAAGGACCCTGTGAATATAGTCATACAAACCCGTAAGACCGTTACCCCCCGGCATAGAGATGAATATCCTTAGGGAATGCCGACGAAGATAAATCTGCTCCGCCCACTTCCGGAATGAGACTGTGGGTGGCGCTGTTTTCCTCAGGATGTTGTGAGTGATGTATATGGTTCTGCAGTTAGACCAGTCTTCCCAAACGACACAGCCATTTTTGATTGTTTCAAATGATAATTCAGTTTGTGTCGCGAAAACCATACAAGGCAATACAAATATTTAATCTATATAAATAATAGTCTTTCACATGCCATTACTTGCATAATGTATTTATAAATGTGAATAAATGTATGAGTCTGTGAATAAATGTATGAAAAAATCATACATTTACAGTACAGTAGGCTACTGTAGCAGTTTTTAGGGCTCTGCTTCGATCTATTGCCTAAGTCCTTCCTACATGAGTCTTGTCATGGACATGGACATCACATGGTTATGGCAAAACGAATCAAGCTCCAGTGCAGTGCTTCACTGTGAGATGTTTGGTTTTTTTTTATACAAACTTCGAAGCCTCTGTGCTGAACGTCACATCTCTACATGGAGCAAAAGATTTTTTCTTCATTGAGTGTTATTAATGGATAGGAGGGAATTTTAGCTAATTTTTAAATAAATATTTAGCGAAGTACATATAATTAATGAATGAAATGAAACTGCAGTTAGATTAAACATTCTGAGGAAGTCAACCAAATAAAATGTAAATTAGGCTAAGTAAAATGAGGCTACGTAAAAGCAAAAAGCTTTAATAAGCTTTTTTCCCTGCTGAAAAAAACCCTGCTAAAACCGGCCAAGGCTGGTTGGCTGGTCTTAGTTGGTTTAAGCTGGTCTCCCAGCTTGACCAGCTAAGACCAGTCAGTGGTCAGCTAAAAAAAGTGTCCAAAACCCCTCTAAAACCAGCCAACCAGCTTAGGCTGGCTTTAGCTGTTTGTGGCAGAGAGGCATGCAGGTGTGACAGAACGCAGGTGGGAACATGCTTTTGTTGCTTTCACTTTCGAAACAAGCTTCTTTGCAGAAGATCGTCTTAGTCCCAAAATATTTCTTTTGAGTTTTCCCAACCGTAGACATTTTGTTTTTTTTTGTCTCATTTTTCTTGTTCCATTCTCTGCAGTATGGCGAGGAGCGGCACAGGTAAGTAACTCAATTGACTCAATTAACTCAAGACTATTTCCTCTGACTTTTGATCTGTTACTTTTGAGAAAGAAAGTGTGTCTTGCAGACAGATTTCTTTGTCGGCCATTATGGCCTATACATAACGACTAATGAAAGTATGAAAATAATTCATATAAAATTGGCTTATTTTGTATTTTTCAGGTCATGAAGTACATGAAATGAGTGAGTTTAAATCACTGAATCATAAACTTACATAGACAGTGACTCCTTTTAGTACCTTTTAGTTTTTACAAAGTACTGTAGGAAAGAATTAAATGTACATAAGCATTCACATATCATATGGAAGGACAATAAGAAAATACAAGATAAAAAAGAGTGAAAGAGGAGACACACAAATTTATATTTATATATGATCCAGTTTCTTGACTCTCCTATCCAGTTCTCTCCAGGTCTCATTTAGCTCCTCTCATATATACAGGTGCTGGTTGTTACAATCCACGCCTGTCCTAGACTCCATTTCCCATGATCCTCCCTGTCTCACACCTGAAATCACTCACTCCTCATCTCTCCCACTCTCCCTGGATTCCCTGCACCTGGTCATCGTCATTAGCACTCCCTTTATATTGATCTCACTTCCCTGCACTCCTTGTCCGTTCTTATGTGTTATGCCTATGTGTGTCGTGTTCTGTTTCCCTTTGTAAATAAAAACCCGTCTTTGTGGAAGCCCTGGATCTTCTCTTCCCTGCTGCACTACACACCGTAACAGAAGAACGGACCAAAAACTGCCAGGACTGTCCTGAAGATGGGAATCTTCCTGACCCCGATCTCTCCCGTGTCCCCCCTTAAAGACACGACAGCGGTGGATCGCCTGTGGGGTCTCAGGCAGGGCGGTCGCCCGCTGGAGAGGTACGTGGAGGAATTCGCTGAGCTGTCTTCTTTGGTGAACTGGCCAGATGCACCACTTAACGCGTGTTTTCTGATGGGCCTTGACTCCGGCTATGATGGCCGCCGCCACGCCAGAGCCACAGGACCTCTGGTTTATAGACTTTTGGAGCGATCCTGCCGCCTCAGTTCCCACTCCGAGTCTCCTGGATTCCACTCCAGGCTTCCCAGTTCCCGCTCCGAATCTCCTGGATTCCGTTCCAGGCCTCCCTGTTCCCGCTCCGAGTCTCCTGGATTCCGCTCCAGGCTTCCCTGTTCCCGTTCCGAGTCTCCTGGATTCCGCTCCAGGCTTCCCTGTTCCCGCTCCGAGTCTCCTGGATTCCGCTCCAGGCTTCCCTGTTCCCGCTCCGAGTCTCCTGGATTCCGCTCCAGGCTTCCCTGTTCCCGTTCCGAGTCTCCTGGATTCCGCTCCAGGCTTCCCTGTTCCCGCTCCGAGTCTCCTGGATTCCGCTCCAGGCTTCCCTGTTCCCGCTCCGAGTCTCCTGGATTCCGCTCCAGGCTTCCCTGTTCCCGCTCCGAGTCTCCTGGATTCCGCTCCAGGCTTCGAAGTTCCCGCTCCGAGTCTCCTGGATTCCGCTCCAGGCTTCCAAGTTCCCGCTCCGAGTCTCCTGGATTCCGCTCCAGGCTTCCAAGTTCCCGCTCCAGGCTTCCCTGTTCCCGCTCCGAGTCTCCTGGATTCCGCTCCAGGTTTCCCTGTTCCCGCTCCGAGTCTCCTGGATTCCGCTCCAGGCTTCCCTGTTCCCGCTCCGAGTCTCCTGGATTCCGCTCCAGGCTTTCCTGTTCCCGCTCCGAGTCTCCTGGATTCCGCTCCAGCTCTCCTGGATTCCGCTCCAGCTCTCCTGGATTCCGCTCCAGCTCTCCTCGAGCCCGCTCCAGCTCTCCTCGAGCCCGCTCCAGCTCTCCTCGAGCCCGCTCCAGCCCTCCTCGAGCCCGCTCCAGCCCAGGAGCTCATCCCATTCCGTGTGCCCTCCATACTACCCCTGAATTCCCCCAAGAAAGTTTTGGGGGGGGGCTATATACCCGGGGGTGGGGAACATGTGGGTGGAGCACATGTGGGTGGGGCTCCTGATCCGCCATGGACTCCCAAGGCTCCTGATCCGCCATGGCATCCCACGGCTCCTGATCCGCCGTGGACTCCCGAGGCTCCTGATCCGCCATGGCATCCCACGGCTCCTGACCCGCCATGGCCGCCCGAGGCTCCTGATCCGCCATGGCATCCCACGGCTCCTGATCCGCCGTGGACTCCCGAGGCTCCTGATCCGCCGTGGACTCCCGAGACTCTTGACCCGCCATGGCCGCCCGATGTCCTAGTCCCGCCCTGGAGACCTCTGTACCTGTCTGCACCTCCCCCGCACCTGCGTGTAGGTCTCCAGGGCGCCCACCCCCCCTCCCCGGTGTTTCATCTAAGGCGCGAGGACGCGCCTACCGGGAGGGGGGGAAGTAATGTTACAATCCACGCCTGTCCTAGACTCCATTTCCCATGATCCTCCCTGTCTCACACCTGAAATCACTCACTCCTCATCTCTCCCACTCTCCCTGGATTCCCTGCACCTGGTCATCGTCATTAGCACTCCCTTTATATTGATCTCACTTCCCTGCACTCCTTGTCCGTTCTTATGTGTTATGCCTATGTGTGTCGTGTTCTGTATCCCTTTGTAAATAAAAACCCGTCTTTGTGGAAGCCCTGGATCTTCTCTTCCCTGCTGCACTACACACCGTAACACTGGTCATATAATTAGAATATCATCAAAAAGTTGATTTACTTCACTAATTCCATTCAAAAAGTGAAACTTGTATATTATATTCATTCATTCACACAGACTGATATATTTCAAATGTTTATTTTTTTTAATTTTGATGATTATAAATGACAACTAAGGAAAATCCCAAATTCAGTATCTCAGAAAATTAGAATATTGTGAAAAGGTTCAATATTGAAGACACCTGGTGCCACACTCTAATCAGCTAATTAACTCAAAACACCTGCAAAGGCCTTTAAATGGTCTCTCAGTCTAGTTCTGTAGGCTACACAATCATGGGGAAGACTGCTGACTTGACAGTTGTCCAAAAGACGACCATTGACACCTTGCACAAGGAGGGCAAGACACAAAAGGTCATTGCAAAAGAGACTGGCTGTTCACAGAGCTCTGTGTCCAAGCACATTAATAGAGAGGCGAAGGGAAGGAAAAGATGTGGTAGAAAAAAGTGTACAAGCAATAGGGATAACCGCACCCTGGAGAGGATTGTGAAACAAAACCCATTCAAAAATGTGGGGGAGATTCACAAAGAGTGGACTGCAGCTGGAGTCAGTGCTTCAAGAACCACTACACACAGACGTATGCAAGACATGGGTTTCAGCTGTCGCATTCCTTGTGTCAAGCCACTCTTGAACAACAGACAGCGTCAGAAGCGTTTTGCCTGGGCTAAAGACAAAAAGGACTGGACTGCTGCTGAGTGGTCCAAAGTTATGTTCTCTGATGAAAGCAAATTTCGCATTTCCTTTGGAAATCAGGGTCCCAGAGTCTGGAGGAAGAGAGGAGAGGCACACAATCCACGTTGCTTGAGGTCCAGTGTAAAGTTTCCACAGTCAGTGATGGTTTGGGGTGCCATGTCATCTGCTGGTGTTGGTCCACTGTGTTTTCTGAGGTCCAAGGTCAACGCAGCCGTATACCAGGAAGTTTTAGAGCACTTCATGCTTCCTGCTGCTGACCAACTTTATGGAGATGCAGATTTCATTTTCCAACAGGACTTGGCACCTGCACACAGTGCCAAAGCAACCAGTACCTGGTTTAAGGACCATGGTATCCCTGTTCTTAATTGGCCAGCAAACTCGCCTGACCTTAACCCCATAGAAAATCTATGGGGTATTGTGAAGAAGAAGATGCGATATGCCAGACCCAACAATGCAGAAGAGCTGAAGGCCACTATCAGAGCAACCTGGGCTCTTATAACACCTGAGCAGTGCCACAGACTGATCGACTCCATGCCACGCCGCATTGCTGCAGTAATTCAGGCAAAAGGAGCCCCAACTAAGTATTGAGTGCTGTACATGCTCATACTTTTCATGTTCATACTTTTCAGTTGTCCAAGATTTCTAAAAATCCTTTCTTTGTATTGGTTTTAAGTAATATTCTAATTTTCTGAGATACTGAATTTGGGATTTTCCTTAGTTGTCAGTTATAATCATCAAAATTAAAAGAAATAAACATTTGAAATATATCAGTCTGTGTGTAATGAATGAATATAATATACAAGTTTCACTTTTTGAATGTAATTAGTGAAATAAATCAACTTTTTGATGATATTCTAATTATATGACCAGCACCTGTATATCTGTATACACAGTGTATACGTGTGTGTGTTCTAGGAATTCCTGGAATGTCAAATGAAAAGACACAATGTGAACTGTAAAGAAATAGGGAGAGAAATCAGTGTATACATTAAATAAAAATTAGGCAATTGTCACACTCACTATCCTATTTTCTTACTACAGGTCCTCTCTTGAATTCTGACAATGGTAAGCCGTTTTAATAATCCCAGACAACCTTTTATAGTGGACTTGAGTGTTTTGCGACGCCCACTTTGGAAAACCACTTTCACACAAACTAAACATACAGAACTTTAACATCAAACAGACTTAGATCTACACCAAAAGGTCCAGTGTAAAAGCCCTATACCCAAATAAATGCATAGATATCTATTTTTTGTGTGTGCAGTATACCATTTTTTGTAGGCAGTGTTGTTTGTTTGTTCTCTGACTTTGCTTTGTTCTCTTTTTAACAGGACCGTCCACAGGCTCCAATGAAAAGCTGAGATTGATAGTGCTTGGAGATAATGAAGCTCTTATGGATAAAGCATGTGGCACAATCCTTGGGGAAAGACAGAACAGGGATGTATTTAAATTTGGAATATTGGAGCCCAGGAAGTCTCAAGTTTGTGGACGACAGGTTTCTGTATTAAAAACTCCACCCTATTGGCTGGAACACTTGAAATCATCCTGGTCTTTCAGAAAGGGAGTCAAATCTCTGAAAAATGACATCAAGTTCTTTGAAACTCTGTTGTTTCCAGGGCCTCATGCCTTTCTGTTAGTACATAAAGATGTGAAAGACTCCGGTAGAGAGAATTACCTTTTATATGCTCTCAGTGATGTGTTTGGAAAGGAGGTCTTGGACTATTGCCTGGTATTATTCATAGATCAGATTAGGCACAATGATCCAGAACAGAACTCATGTGTGAAGATGTGTAGGAACAGATACCACATTTTACACAACACTGACAAAAGTCTAAAGGAATTATTTATAAAAACAGAGAAAATGACAAAGAGTAAAGACAGCAGTTTTTTCACAAACCATTTGGAGTGTTACAGAAAAGCTAACGATTATTTTCAGGAGGAGTATGACAATATGGAAAGTAAACTAAGAAAAGAGTTGTATGACTCAAAAGAAAAAGAGAATCAGTTAAGCAAAGAGTTGAAGGATTCAAAAGACAGAGAGAGTCAGTTAAGCAAAGACTTGAAGGATTCAAAAGTTGGAGAGAGTCAGTTAAGCAAAGAGTTGAAGGATTCAAAAGTTGGAGAGAGTCAGTTAAGCAAAGAGTTGAAGGATTCAAAAGACAGAAAGAATCAGATGAAGGAAGAGTTAAACACTTCCACCCATCGTAAGAAGCAACTGAACGAAGAGCTGATCGTTTACAAAGACAGACAGAGACAGTTAAGCAAAGAGTTGAAGGATTCAAAAGACAGAGAGAGTCAGTTAAGCAAAGAGTTGAAGGATTCAAAAGAGAAAGAGAATCAGATGAAGGAGGAGTTAAACACTTCCACCCATCGTGAGAAGCAACTGAACGAAGAGCTGATCGTTTACAAAGACAGAGAGAGACAGTTAAAAGATGAAAGAGAGAAACTTCAAAGAAAAGTGGAACAGCTCAATGAGAAGGAAAAACAAGCCAAAGAAAAAGAGCTAAATGAGAAAGAAAGAGAACTGGATAGGATAGTCAAGGAACTAGAAGACAGAGAGAGAAATTTGGATGAAAGAGAGAACGATCTGGAGATCAGAGAAAGAGAAGTGACACAGAGAGAAGTGCGATCCAGAGAACACCATCAGACCACAGCAGATCCTGCTGGTGAGAATTATTCTGTCTGTTCTGTACATCTCACCCGACAGTCACTA
Organism: Rhinogobio ventralis; assembly: GCA_039654625.1. Lineage (NCBI taxonomy): Eukaryota > Metazoa > Chordata > Actinopteri > Cypriniformes > Gobionidae > Rhinogobio > Rhinogobio ventralis. Next base: position 4,437,810 of record CM077208.1, on the reverse strand, counting down.
TAATTATTAATTTACTTGAGTTTTGAAATGCTTCAGTTGAAATCGCAAACAGATGCTCAATGTACGGTGGCCGAGAGAGTTCAACGCGCTGCAACTGAAGAAAACACATGCAAATAGAAAAAACACCAGCAAATAAAGAAAACATCTTCATCAGTTTGACAACACATGCGCTGCAAAAGTTTACAACACATGCAAATACAAAAACGCACTGCAAAAGTCCACAAGCGTGTATTTGCATGCGTTGTGAACTTTTGCAGAACCTGCAACAAAATAATTTTTTCCTCTGATTCCTGAGCTCATGACGATTCGATTGTACCATATGACGTAATTTTGCGCCATTTTGAACAATGTGAAAAACTTACTTTTTCGAACTCGTCCTAGATAGTTTGTCCAATTTTCACTAAAATTGAACCAGATCATCTTCAGACAATGGCAACAAAAAAACATGGAAACAAAAATGCTGTATTTTAAGAACACATGAACGGATTGTTACGAATTAGCACAATGCCTGAAGGAGCCTGAGAAGTTTCGGACCACCTAGTAGTAAAATCTATTTTCCAAACGCTTATAACTTTGGGTGTGGTCAACTTATTTTCATGGGAGTAACTTTTTTTTGTCTCCTGAATCCTTGCCGAGTCCAACGATACCAAACATGCCAGGTTTCACCTTATGGTTTGTGCGGCGATATTTGCGAATATCTTCGAAACCGTTAGTCCGATCGAGACGAAACCAGTGTAGGAAACACGTAATCCAAGTTGGTTAACTGGATTTATCAGCCCAAATGTCAAAATATTGATAGTAAGTGGCAATAAAAGGCAAACAAAGTTGTCCATGGGTCAATTTTTATGTTGTCATTGATATAAATGTCTATAACTCTGAAACAAAATGAGATATTGTCACCAAACTCGACACACATATGTATGGGCTCACTCTGAGGACACATACAAAACATGGTGGGATTGTGCCTCTTGGTGGCACTATAAATAAATAAAAACATGAAATTCCAATTGACTTCAATACAGTATTATGATAAAAAAATGCTAGGCTTTTGTTTTACTTTCGCTTTGGCGTATCTTTGTGTCTTCGGCACCATGCCCTGATGGTACTAAAAAAGTTTCAAAACAGCGCCACCTTGTGGTCAAAAGTTCTGACACAATTTCCAAAAATGCATATATTTTTTTATTAAATTATCCTATTACAATAAATCTGGTCTTAACACATTCCCTAATCCATGCTGAGAACAACCAATATTGCCATATTTTGCCAAACTTCCTGTCCGCCATTTTGTTTCTCATTAGAAAACATTCTTCGTCCTAGACCATCTGTCCGATTTTTGACAAAATCGAATCGTATCATCTTCAGAATGTGCCAACAAAAATTATGGATTTTGTGTCGATAGACGAAGCCGTTTTCGTATACCACAGCGACGAAGTTGCGGCATGATGCAAAAATGACTCTTGATGCTGTATCTCTGCAATGCTTTGGCATACTGACACCAAACTTTGCATGCCATTGTCACCTCATTCTGACCACACTACATCAATTTGGCCACAGCACCACCTATTGGTCAAAAGTGAAAAACCATTAAATCATTATTATTGCCACGATAATGGCTGTTTGCAGCTATATTTTTAAGGTGTCATTGTTACAGTGTAATTATATGTTTAAGTACTGAATTATATTGATTAACTACATGTACTTACAATAGGGTTAGGTTGAGGGTTAGTTGTATGTAATTATGCATAATTTACTATTATTAAGTACATGTAACATATGTAACAAGGACACAATAAAGAATTCTGTTTGTAATATATTGTTACAACTGTATTAAATGTTCTCTAAAATGATTCACTAAATGCTGTAACATTCATAAACTACTCTATATTCCTTCTCCTTAGTGTCTGAATACTCCTAAATACTCTGTGAATGGATTGTGATTGTCCTGAGGTGAGTTTTTTCAGGTTTCTTCTTAAAGGGATAATTCACTTATGCATCATATACTGACTTTAATGTCATTCCAAACCTTTATGACTATACATTTTCATGCTTCTCTTTTTCATGCAGTGACTGGAAGTTGATTTAACCTTGTCTATTGATCTTGAAATAGAAAAAAACCCACTATGAAGTATCGTAACAGTTGTCAACATAACGTGCACTATTTTCTGAGTCTTCTGATGTCATGTGATGCTTTGTATGAGGAACAGATATTATAAATTATTATTAACAAAATTATAGCATTGCAATTTATTTACAGTTGATCCTCATTTTGTTCATATTTGACTACTGGTAAACACAGGTGTTACAATTCTTCATTTAACCATCTTCTCTTAACCATCTGATGGTTATTTTTCTGTGCTAATATAATCATACACATGAAAAAATACTATAGTATATTATAGTATTTACTACACTTTGTTAATTTACTGGAGTATTTTTACTATAGTATGGTTCAAAAACATAATTTTACTATAATATACTATAGTGTTTTTTTTTCATGTAGGAGTGTGTGAAATGTATTTATTTTGTTGCTAATAGCCACATACTGGTGTTTAATGTATAGGCCTACTATGAATGTAATGTTTCTGTTAAATAATTAGTTTTGACAATGTGCTTTAAAACATTAAAGGGAGGGTATAATGCTGTTTCATGCATACTGAGTTTTTTACACTGTTAAAGACTTGGATTCCCATGCTAAACATGGCCAAAGTTAAAAATAATAAGTTGGATGTTTGATGGAGTATTTCTGTGCCAAAAATGCGCTTTCTCACAAGTTTCGGAAAGTGTTTTTCCGAGTATGGGCCTATGTGACGTCAACAAGGGCGGAATTTCCTTGTACGGGCACTTCTCCTGGAAGGACGCGCGTGCAAACATCGACAAGAGCGAGAGAGCAAACGCCCATCAACCCTGCTTTGCTCGGCTTTAGGGAAGTCATCGGCTGCACTGCACAGGTTACAGGACTTCAACAATGTCACCAAAGGAGTGTGTTTTTGGATGTCAGGACAACACAACCCTGTTCAGCTTCCCAAAGAACCCAGCGTTAAGGGGACAGTGGATGGAGTTTGTTTTTCTGGAGCAGCAACGGAGTTGTGCAGGAGTTTTTGTTTGTTCCCTGTATTTCGGTGACGACTGTTTTATAAACAAGGCCCAGTTCAACTCCGGATTTGCAGATCATCTAATGCTGAAAGATGGAGCGGTCCCAACAATAAAGGTTCATGGTCATGTGTTGGAACCGCAGGCGCTGAGTAAAACTGCTTCAAATGTCCGTGTTTTGTTGGCTGTTGGTGCAAGCGCACATCAAGTAAACAACATGAAGGTATAGTTAATTTATCAATGGAGCACGCAATGTATGGTGTGTATTTAATACATTTGTTTAGCTGACCACTATAGATGTCTGGTTGTTTATTGTAAAACCACTCCTAACAACAATACACAAATTGGGTTCAAAATGTTGAACTAAATGAATTATTTCATATTAAACCTAGTTTTTTTGTTCACACAAAGCGTTCTTCATTCAAATGCGCTACTATTCCATTGTTTTTCTATGCAAACATGCACTAGTCTGACAGTTCCTCGCTACTGCTGTCACATACAGTAGTCCATAAACCAAATCATGTCCTCATAAACCATGAGTAAACACACACAAATGTTGTAAAACTCGCGCATGACATGGTGCATGGCCTCCAGACGCTCGGTTTTATTCGGAAAGACTCGGTACAGCGTATCTGTTTTTTATAAATATGATAAAACTAAAGAGAAAATATAAAAAAAGAGAAAATACGGCTGTACACATCAATTTATTATCGATATATTTACACATCGAAGAGTAACTCCTGACCTGACGTATTGACGAACGCGGAAGCACAGAGGATAGAGAAAAACAAAACACTGATCATGAATTAGAAATCTAAAACGAGAATTTTTAAAGAAAAATGTCAGAGGATTTCGATATAATAGAAGAGGAGCTTGAGTTTATTGCCCAGCCCTATCCGGGGCGTCAAAGCTTACGCTACTCCTACATCCTACGTCATACATTGCGTCAGGGGTTACTCTTTTGCCATAAGTCAGGCTTCAGAAGGCATTTATTAACCCCCTGGAGTCGTATGGATTACTTTTATGATGGTTGGATGTACTTTTTCGGACTTAAAAATCAGGACCGCCTCACCACCATTACTGGAAGAGCCAGGATATTTTTTAATATAACTCAGATTGTATTCCTCTGAAAGAAGAATGTCTTGTACACTTAGGATGGCTTGAGGGTGACTAAATCATGGGGTCATTTTCATTTTTGGGTGAACTAACACTTTAACTATTTTGGAGCACTTGTCTGTTTACCTACCCCTAACCGATAAACACTTATTATTAAACACGTTAGACACTTTATTTCCACTTTTCTAATATTTTCTTCATTTTTATTGGAAATAAAGGCCTTTCCGATTTGATATGTGATGGGAAAAGGGAGTAGATCGAGTTCGGCAAAAGGCAGATTCAAACCTCGAATCCGTAATTTTGTCTGGCCCATCCAGACGTTTAGTAAACAAGGCAGTATATTTGTACAAGTAAATTTGGCATCTACTCCAGGAAAATTTTTCTGAGAGACCCACCCACATTTTTTTGCTTCCGACGCCCATGTCTGTGTGCAATAGAAGTTAACATTGTGTCAATATTTCATGAGGTCTTTGAACTGCTCTGAATATTTTGCAAAGTTTTTGTATAATCTGATTCAATGTAAACTTTTGAATGATAGACTGATAAAAAATAATTTATAATAAATACTGCAATATTCCATAAAAAACAAGAATTGTCCATTTTGATTTCATTGTGACTTTAATGCCAAGTAATTCATGAAATGATGCAACATTCTGATCAAGTCAACAGTAAAACCTATATGAAGTAAAAGCATAAAAGCTTTAGGGCCAGATTTACTAACAGCTTGCGCCAGCGCAAACCCTTTTTTGCCGGTAAAAAAAACTACTGTCAGGATTTACTAGACACGCAGTGAACACACACGGCAATGGAAAGTTATGAGATGCAAATTAAACTCTTTATAACTGGTGCGCCGTGTTATTATAATGCCATTTCATGCGCAAGACACGGGTGCAACAGCCAAACACCTCCGTCAAGTATATGATTTTATTATTCATATTATTATCCATGTGGAGAGCAGGTTGTGTTTGCTGTAAATGACTTGAACTGTTTCTTGATTTACCAATGGTCTCACTGCTACAATCAGAGAGAGTGATGAACACAATTGATTTTTATTTACAAGTAAAGAATAAAAACAATAATAATAAAACAATTAATAGTTAGATGAATTTGTAAGTAATAATCAGCTTTTAATAGTAAGTAACAAAGTAATGATAAGCAAGTCATATCAAATGTCCTATCAAATAACCAAATATCTAAAATGTTATTGCCAGAAGAGTAAAGGAAGAGGAGAAGGGCCCTATGGGTGAGATGCAAGAGCAAAAAGTCAGCCAGAAATGTAGGAGCATTTATACATAATTTCAAGGTCAGAAATATCTTCTAAGAGACAGCTTTGGTCTCTTGGTATTAATTGTGAGAACATTAATTATGAGTATTAATTATGAGAACACAATGCGTTTTTCTATTCAAATGTGTTACTTTTCCATTGTTTTTCTATGCAAACATGCACTAGACAGACGTGTATAACCGCTGCCACCCATGACATGCCATTCTCAAAACTTGGTGCTCAAGTTAAAATCAGTTCATCTGACCTTTTGCAAATACAGCTGTACCTTAATTCCAGGTAAGATAACCATCTCATGTGAAACTTAACAAACAAGATAGCACACTGAGTAGAAAACGGAAATAAGATTGCATGTCTAGCGTACAGAGTAGAAGTGTGAATAGAACACATGCATGTAACTATGAGTATATGATATAAAAAAATAAAAGAATAATCATAATAATCATATTTTTTCTTATAGACCACGTTTAACAATATTTCATCTTTAATATGAGTGAGTATGAATGTATAATCTTTACTTTTATACTTTTAAGTTAGGAATGTAGAAAAAGGTCATGCAGAATAATGCATTAATATGTGCTTTATAATTTTACTAATAAACAGCCAATATCCTAGTAACATGCATACTATAAGCAAATAGTTAATAGTGCATTGGACCCTAAACTAAAGTGTTACCAAAACTTTTGCAGAATTTATATGTGCATATCATGGTAGTTATAGGCAAAACATGCTTCTCATTACTATATTGTTTTAAAAAAGTTATAAAAAAAAACTACAGTGAACCATTTTCTATATGTGTGGTGTGTTGATTGAAAAGCTTGTAATTAGTCTATCTATGGTATGATAATTTCCAGCTTACCTTAACAGTTTACAATTAGGACATTTAATCGGGTTCAGCTTCAGGGAATAACTTCTCATATCATACAAGTGTATAACAGAGAATTCTGTGTCGAATTCAGGGAAGGACTGGCCATCAGGAGGACTTCCCTACATTGTGCATCTGCTTCAGTAGAGCGGCACAGAGAGAGTTTGCAGTGAATTAACACACACATAATTTAGCGTATTGTTGTGCAGGCCCCAAAAGGCCCGCAAGTGAACTTGAATTCTTCTGATGAATTCCCAGAAACACAATCTCTCCTAAATGATTTAAGTGTAACAAATGTGTCAGATAAAATTGAATTGTTTATGGACGATCTTCTAGTTGAACGACTCCAGAAAGACCACGCCAGGAAGATCCAAAAAGCTAAGAAGAAGGAGAAAAGAAGGGAGAAACTATGCAAGGACCTATCCTCCCTGTGGAGGACTGATCTGGTGGGGCAAGCAGATGATAAGAGTCATCAGACAAATGGAGTGATTGAATAAAAAGTTATTAAATGATGTTAGAAGATTTATGTTAGAAAGCCAATTTGAATGTCGCAATTGTGAAATATTCCAATTGCAAGAGAAGTTTGAATTTCTTGAAATATAGTATAATTCAACCTTGCCTTGCAACAAAGTTGTGATTGTGGTTTTCTAATCTACTGGTTTAGAGGTGTTGATGAGCTGAGCTTGTTTTATAACTATTTGTCCTGGTGTTAAACCCAGGGCTATGGGATCCCTGAAAAAGGGGATGTTCAAAAAGACTGGCAGCTATATGAAGTGAGATGTGGTTTTAACAGAGGTTTAAGCCTTCAAGTGTCCGCTGCAAAGAAAAGATGAGAAAGATGTGTGCTTTTTGCAAACTTGTAATAACCTTAGAAAATATTATAATTGTTATAGTCCAAGGCCAGTAGCTTACCTTATAAGGAATTACTGCATTATAATGACAGCCCTAGCTTCTTAAGGCCACACCCCATAATATGTACAAGCATAAAAAGCTTTGTTCACTGTTTTTCAGGGCCGCGCTTCGGGTGAAGACTTACACGTTTTTCTGTTATTTTTTCCTTTTTTTAATTTATTGTCTTATTATTGTCTTGTGTTATTCTGAAACCTTTTTGAGTAAAACGAAACCATTCTTTGGTGAGTTGAGAAAACTTTCAAAACAAGTCTCAGAGTGATTTTTCTTGGAAATATCTTTATTTTGTTGTAGTTTAGATATTAAAAGTAGCTACTTGCCCAGTGCAACTGAACCCAGGATTGAGCTGGTTTAAGGACACCGCAGAGGGCCCTGAAACAACGCAAGGTAAGGACAATTTATGATTGTTATAGGTTATGGGGATGATTTAGAAGTTACAGTGGTATAAAAATACAACTGTATAGTTAAAGAGTGGCAATTTCTCGGACTCCTGGTGAGTGAAGGGTTTTCAATAACAACCTGTGTGTTTTACGTTAAGAAAGCAACCATACATTGGTGGTGTTTTGTTTTCTTTGTTTTTATATTTAATTTAATAATTATTAGTCATTTATATAGTTATCATTTGATTTATCATTTATTCATATTATTATTTGATTTACATAATTTATTCATTTTATCATTAAATAATTTTTATGTCATTTTATCATTAAATAATTTTTATGTCATTTTATGTTTTTATATTTTTTTATATTACTTATTTTACTTATTTCCTTGCTCTTGCAAAGCTTGCTATTGCTGTTTAATCTTATGATTGTGTAGTTTGAAGGGATGTTGGTTCACGAGTAGGGAATAAGAGAATGTCTCCATTTCAAGGTTTTTAACGTCACAGGACGATGTTGTGAAGCAGTAATTTTCCATTGTTTTCCCTTGGTATAATAACACATTGGTATTGTACTAGTCGGACGAAGACGAAGTCTGAGCATTGAGCATTGAAACATTCAGAAGAATTCTGAGCATTGAAACATAAGCAACTAAGATTATTCAATAAACTCTTTTATTATCATCACTTTGTCTCCTGCTTCTGCTCTTCTTTGGCTTTCTCAGTCAAACTCTCAGGCTGATAAAAGACTTATATCTTCTGGCAGGGATTCGGCGTCCAGGGTCAAATCTATATCTGATCTTTCCCATTCAGTCAGTCACGTTCGACCTTACGTCGGACTGATGTCATGTGGTCTCACCTGGGAGCCGAATCACCTCCAAGTGGTACAAAATGAGCCAATGGACATTGGCAAGTAAGATTTACATGCCGAGCAACACCCACCCGGACATACGGGTATAAATAGGATCAACATTACTCAATTCATTCATATTTTCACTCATACAGAGCTTGGGAGCCTGGCTAGCGCTTCCCTGCCCGTGCCGTTGGCTCATTCGGACAATCAGACTATGTGATTCAGTTCGCCAGGTATCCCCCCAGGTTCAGCAGCGTCCTGTTCACCTCCATGATGGGGAAGGACTCTCCTGTCCTGTGGGCCGAGATCGCTGTCCTCTTGGCGATGGACGCAATAGATCCTGTCCCCGTGGCCGAGATGAAATCAGGATTTTACAGTCCATACTTCATACCCAAGAAGAGCGGGGGTTACGGTCAATTTTGGATCTGTGTGTCTTGAATCAGGCCCTTCACAAGCTCTCATTCAAGATGCTCACACAGAAATGCATCCTCACGTGCGTACTTCCATGTCTTGATTTTAACAGACAGTTTCTTCGCCTTGCATTCGAAGGTCGGGAATACCAGTACAAGGTCCTCCCCTTTGGGCTGCCCCTATCTCCCTGTGTCTTTACCAAAGTCGCGGAAGCTGCTCTTGCCCTGTTCATTCCTTTGCTCTTGCCCTGTCCCGGCTCATTCTGGCCCAGTCCCGAGATTAGTTATGCGAACACAGAGACCTGGTGCTCAGGCACCTCAGACTTCTGGGGCTTCGGGTTAACTGGGAAAAGAGCAAGCTCTCCCCTGTGCAGAGCATCTCATTTCTCACTCTGCCCTGTCTCTGTGCTGGTAGCAGTTCCTCCCTGGCTAGCCTACTCCAGAGATCTTCCATATGTAGTACTGCCCCACGGGTCAGTCCATATGTGTAGCCTCCACACGTTACCTTCCATCGGGCAGGGTGTGGTCTCCGTAGTGTTCCCCTCCTTTGGGATTGGGCACACTTTCCCAGCGTTTTGGTCATGGCTGACAAACCATGGGAATGGGAACAGCAGCTTTAAGAGTAAGACCCTGTCCCTTCCATCTCCTTCGGTATGAAGGAATTCCCTCTGGCTTACTTCGGGCGCTGGGTAAGTTACGACATTTGTGAGAGCAGTTGCCAAAAGGGCACGTTGTGGCTTGCCAGCATCTGCATCTCCAACACTCGTAGAACAGTTCAGTGGCTATGGTGCTTTCCATAGGGACCCCTATGTGGGAACGTCTAGGTTACTAATGTAAGCCCCGTTCCCTGAAGGAGGGAACAGAGACATTAAGTCCCCATGCCATCGGGTCGTTTTTGAAGTCCATAAAAGTGCATCTATCCATCATATAACATTTACTCTTTTACCACTGACCGCTGGAAGCTAGGTATGTTAGTCTATAAAGTTTTAAATGTGGATATTTTTCTTACACAAACGCGCCACTTCACTTCAGAAGGTCTTTATTAACCCCCCGGAGCCGCGTGGAGCAGTTATATGATGGATAGATGCACTTTTATGGACGTCAAAAACAGCCTAACCATTCACTGCCATTATAAAGCTTTGAAGAGCCAGGACATTTTTAATATTACTCTAATTTTATTTGTCTGAAAGAAGAATGTCATATACACCTAGGATGACTTGAGGGTGAGTAAATTTTGGGTGAACCCTTTAATACAATACAATGTTTATTTATATAGCACATTTAAAAACAACCAAGGTTTATAGTTTATGATAAGCTTGTAAGCTTTATATTCTACCACTGAACACATCAGACACACTTTTAGTAAAATTCTAATGTCCTTGCGTTATTCAGCATGAGGGTGGCACTCTAATGATGATTGACAGACTTTATTACACACGACAATCGCATAGAATACCATCTTAGAATTGCCTTAATGTAGTATTTATTTCCTCTGAAGTGTCCTTTGTTCTTGCATATTCATATCGTGATTCACCATCATGCTTTCTTCAAATCGGTTTTGTTACAGATTTGGCGCAAAAAAAAAGGGCCAGAAGAAAATGGGGGCAGGAAATGTAAGCCATATATGCTATATATTACATTTAAATGTTTGACACAGATAACATAATATAGTGTTTCAGAACAGTTAAAACATGATGTCAATGTGAAATGTGAATTTATCCTCTGCATTTAACCCATCCAGTTAGTGCACACACATTCGGAGTAGTGAATAGTGAACACACACTGCAAACCGTGGACACACACACACACACAGACCCCCATTTTTGTTGTGGGGCTAAGGCTGCGTTCCAGTTTGTCCACTACCGGAACCTTTGCAATGGACTGAACTGGAACATCCTAAGCCCTTGATCACTTGCAATCCACTATGGAGTTGATTTTTTTTTTTTTTCCTTACGAAATTGTAAAATAATTAAAATATCATAGAGTTGTTTGTGGTGGGGTAAATTAATCGCGATATGCGGTGACGTCACAATCGTGTTGCATTGTGGTATATGAAGCTGCCTGAAGTGTACATATGAAGTAGAAATCAAGGGAGCAAGGGTCTGTCCATATACATGGCAGGGATTCTCCCGAGGGGAAGTGCTTGGGAAAGTTTGTGTCTAAGAGTGGAGTGAAACACAGCCTAGGAAACACAGCCTGTCGGTAATGAGAATCAAACCTGCAACCTTCGGATTACCAGTCTGACTCTCTAACCATTAGGCCAAGACTGCCACTGTAAATGTAGTGTTTACCCTCAATTATCTACTCTTGCAACTTAAAAGGTTTAAGTAAATAATTAGAATTTTTAACTTGCAACCATGCATTTATTTAAGTTGTTGCAACAAGCCCGTGTTTTATTTTACACTTGATTTCTTTATTCAATTTCTGTAGTGTTTCTTACTTCTGTTAGGTAGACCTACCTGAAAAACTTAGCACTCTTTATTTAATTTGTACCTTTCTATTGTATTTATTCATCTTATTGTTTCTTTGGTCTTACTTTATTAGTGACTGTTTACTGTTTGCTTGAGGATTTTTTACTTACATTAGTTAGCCTAGTATTCGTTTTTGCTGTGGTATTGAGATTTCACTTGTATCTATAATTTTGGTATAACAACCAACATGATTTATTTAATAATGTTCACCACAAGTAATAGGCGGCAGTATAACCTGGTCAGAAATAAGTATAGAAATGGCTGCTATTTGGCATTTTGTGCACAGACGATGTCTTAAACCCATTTAACCCAAGGTATCGTATCAAATCGATAGATGTCTGAAACACATGTATTTATGCCCATCTCTGAATCTAGGGGATTCACTCCTAAATGATCGCTGTGGCCACAGTGTTCCTCTGAATGGATACAATGTATACTCTGAATTCACTCTTCATTTACAGTGGATAGTCCCAATAAATTAATAAAAATGTAAAAGAATCAATGAGAAGCCAAGTTCAAAAAGAAAAGCTTGTAAAAATACAATCTTAATGTCACACCATACAGTCAAGTGATTCAGAGAACAAACTGAGCAGAAGAGCGGTGGAACTGGATAAAAGAGCAGTGGAACTGGACAAAAGGAAGATGGAACTGGACAAAAGGGAGCAGGAACTGGAGAAAAGGGCTGGAACAAGGACTCCATTGCGACGCAACAGCCAAGAATTAGAGACACCTAACAGTAAGAATTATGGCATTGATTCACAATTTAATTGATGCATATGATGACAGTTTATCATGAAATAATTATAATTTCATAATCTCAGTATAAGCAAAAACAACAAAAATAATTAAATAAACCGAAAAAATTGAGAGTCAGAGTGGCCTTTGATGCATGGAAATCTTAAAAACTGTAAGAAACTGATAAACGAGGTGATGGCAGAGCCTATGTGACCACCATCATTTCAAAAACAATCATTTCCCCTGCTTTGAGCTTTATGCTATTTTTGATAAAGCATCATCTTTACGTCCATTTTATTGTGCAATTCAAAAAATAAGTGTTTGTTTGATGCTGTCAGATTGCGGTTGTTGGTACACTCAAACGATAGCACAGAGCGGAGAGGAACCAACTACCATCTGTCCAGACGCAGGTTTGATCTTCCATCGGTTCTCTTCTTTCTTTTTGTTTCTGTCTTTTCCACGTGCGTTCACACACAGCTGTTTGTGTTTCGCAATCTGCTTGTTTGCGCTCATCTGTCTCCACTTATTGCTTGATTTCTCTGCTATATCGATGCTTCCCTCCTCTTTGTTCTTTGCCAGTGTGCTGTGTGCTTCCTGCTGTTCAGCTGCTCATTTTTTCTTGTCTAGTTTTGTTTTCTTTTTATCTCACATGTTTTTTCTCTGCCCAGTTTGTGCTGCGTTTCCCAGTTGCTCTCCAAAATGTCTCGGACTCCTCTGTTGCTTGTGACCATTTGGACTGTTACTGGTGCTGGAGTTTGGATTTCCATGGGTTACCGTTCGCCTCTCTGGACTGCTTTGTTTTCGTGAACACCTGCCTGTTTCCGATTGAGAGTTGGGATTTCCCTGTTGGTTCTGTCCTTATTATTGTGCTTCAGGAGTTAAGCATTCTTCTGGTTTTGGGTCCTTCCTTTCTGAGATCGTAACATCATCACTTCACATCAAGTTACAGTACAAACTGGAATCATAAATTAACATCAGAGGGTGCTAAAACACTTTACAGTGCTGAAATATATCATCTCATGTAGTCTCACAATTCATTTTTCAACCACAGGAAGACTGCTCCAAATGTTACAATTACATGATATCTAATTCATAGATTTCACATGACGACACACCATTGTCACACCACAAGTCAGACAGTCTCGTCCACAATTTCAGAAATTAGTCACTATGTCTGTTTTTGAGGCAATTGATGGTAAAATCTTGGAAGAAACTGTACAGCATCTTAAAACACCAACCTGCGCCCTTGACACACTCCTCACTTCTTTTTTCAAAACTGTTTAACTTTTTAGAAGCTGATCTCCTAGAAGTGGTAAATTCCTCACTTCTTTCTGGGACTTTTTTCAAACTCCCTGAAAACTGCAGTTGTTAAGCCCCTCCTGAAAATAGCAATCTGGATAAAAACATGTTAAGCAACCAATCTCAAATCTCCCCTTCATAGGCAAGATAATAGAGATAAACATTGTTTTCAGTCAGCTGAACAAATTCTTAAGATCAAATGGATATTTGGACAATTTTCAATCTGGTTTCCGACCGCATCACAGGCACAGCACAGAAACAGCGCTCATAAAGATAATAAATGATATTCGCCCGAATAAAGATACAGGCAAATTATCAGTGCTGGTGCTATTGATCTCAGTGATGTTGATCTAAAAATGTTAAGTTAAAAAGTAATTCATTAATTAATAATGTATTTGTTATAATAAAAAGTAATAATAAAAAATATCACAGGACAAAGTGAAATTCCATTAAAATAAATCAGAATGTCCAATAGGATTCTAAGAATCCAATAAGATCCTACAGGATAAACTGAAATTCCAATAAGATTTTTTTGGCAAGGGCCTGTGATTCTGGAGTCGGACCTTTCAGTAGTTATGTAAAACAATAACTAAATCAGCTTACTAGCATCTCAAAAATAGTGCAAGAATTAGATGCTTTTTTTCCAGACAAGACCTAGAGAAACTTCTTCATGCTTTCATCACCAGCAGGGTGGACTATTGTGATGGACTCCTCACCGGCCTTCCCAAAAAGACCATTAGACAGCTGCAGCTCATACAGAACACTGAGCAGAACCAGAACATGAACATATCACACCAGTCCTCAGATCTTTACACTGGCTCCCAGTTACATTCAGAATAGACTGTAAAGTACTGTTACTTGTTTATATCACTCAATGATCTAGGACCCTTAATACATTGCAGATATGCTCACTGAATATAAACCCAACAGATCACTCAGATCATCAGGATCAAGTTAGAAATACCAAGGGTTCACTCAAAGCAAGGAGAGTCTGCTTTTAGCTATTATCACAGCCGCAGCTGGAACCAGCTTCCAGAAGAGATCAAATGCTCATTCAGTAAATGCACAGCTAAACAGATGTTTTGAGTCTGGATTTGACTATAACTGTCCCAGAGTTAAATGATCAATGTGAAAGGAAATAAACGTATTCTTTTTATAACTGTTTTACCGAATGAGCACTGTATGTCCGACTGATAGGCCGACTGTATTTTATTTTTGCATCCTTCCTTTTTTCCACTGTTTTAAAATATTTTATATCATTTTTTGATTCTCACATTTTATTGTTATTTTTATTTCTTTTGATTATTTTAATTCCTTCTATGTAAAGCACTTTGAATTGCCATTGTGTATGAAATGTGCTATATAAATAAACTTTAAATTGTAAAACAAGTCTTTCCTCCATTGCCCACCAGCCAGGTTTGTAGTAAGTGATATTAAAAGACCAAATTTTATATACACCTTATTGATTACAGGCAAGCAAATGAACACAGAATATTAATGAAACACAAGGTTTCTTGTGTTTTTTCCATCGAAATCCATTAGAAAGAAAATGCATTGTGTTCATATTCTTGGCTCATCTACTCGCCTACAGTATGCATCATCAATAAGGTGTAAACTGAATTTGATCTTTTAATATCTCTGTTTTAGTATATTAAGACACTTTAAGGGTGTGTTGCACTAATAAGGATTCAGCCTGATGTCAGTTCACCCTCCGCCTGATCGATTAGCCCTTTAATTCTTACAGTCTTTCTGCAAGGTTGATCTGTGTTTAAAATGAAGTGGTGCAACACAACTCAATTTAAAATAAAACCCAGATCAACAAATCCTTGATTAGCGTTAAACTTTGCCTAATTAAATCCTTCTTGGTGCAACCCATCCTAAAGGTTTTTCACGTTAAGCGTTTTAGAATGTCCCGCTGTTTTTAGTGATTGAAATACTGCAGCAGGTGCTGTGGATCACAAGTGCCCAAAACTTGCATCTTGTTCACATATTTTTTTACGTTTTTCCCTACAGGGCTCCATGACAGTCACGTGACTGAAACGTGTGAATTGCAATAGCTTGTTAACTGGCTACAAAAAAATTAATTTGAGAGAGGAGTACAATATAGCTTACTATTGAATATACACTGATCAGGCATAACATTATGACAGGTGAAGTGAATAACACTGATTATCTCTTCATCACGGCACCTGTTAGTGGGTGGGATATATTAGGCAGCAAGTGAACATTTTGTCCGCAAAGTTGATGTGTTAGAAGCAGGAAAAATGGGCAAGCGTAAGGATTTGAGCGAGTTTGACAAGGGCCAAATTGTGATGGCTAGACGACTGGGTCAGAGCATCTCCAAAACTGCAGCTCTTGTGGGGTGTTCCCGGTCTGCAGTGGTCAGTATCTATCAAAAGTGATCCAAGGAAGGAACAGTGGAGAACCGGCGACAGGGTCATGGGCGGCCAAGGCTCATTGATGCACGTGGGGAGCGAAGGCTGGCCCAGCACTGCGTGTAGGGCACCAAGTGCTGAGGGGGCACCAAAAGAAGACCCCCCCCCCCCCCCCCCCGGCTCTAGAAAGTCACGAAGAAGAAGAGACTACCTTCTAAATGTGTTTGTATGTGATGTGTGCTCAACTATGTGTGTGCATGTTAGTGAGGTGTGTATTGTGTCCACACAAACATAGTTGTGCACACTCACACTCACTGAAAAGGGAAAGGGTGAAAGAAACAATCGGTGGGTAGAGGAGAGGATGACCGGAGCATTAGCTGAATATAGGGAGACAGTTGAGAGAGGCTTAAAAGTAAAATGTACGCTTTCTTGCGAGAGCTTGGGATATCCCACGTTTTAATGTAATTTAAATTGATATTTTAATGTAATTTAAATGCAATGTTACACTGTTACATTATAAAATGTATTATAATTTTTTTTTATCAGAAATGTCTCTGTTTCACTTTGTAGTTTGATTGACCCATTTCAGATAATGTTTCAAAACCTGTAGGGCCTGAACTATTGTATTTTATTACATCAATTCAACATAAAAATATTAAAAACAGTCCTTATTAATCACAAGAACACAGTTAAATGTCATACATAGGTTTCTAGTTAGTGTCCCAAGCGATTAACCAAAAAGTGGCCCAATTTGCCTGATATCACCCTACCAGAATTTAAAATTGGGAATAAAGCAGGATTAACTGATGCAACATCAGTATTTACAGCAGAATTAGTCGCCACTCAGATGGCACTTCAATAGTTGGATCTGGAGGAGGTGATGCCCAACTCTGAAATGAAAGAGCAAGCTTGCAAACTTTTCAATCATGTAAAGGATATACTGACTGAAATATTGATCATTTTATATAGATTAAGACATCTGGGAATTGTAGTGCAGTTGTATGGGTACCAGCACATGTTGGGATACAGGGAAATGAAACGGCAGAACAAATGCATAATGTAAGAAAGGAAGAAATTTCTATAGGTCAGCCGGAACCGGGAACACTTCCCATAACACCTGATGTACTCGTTACATCATAAGAGGAATGGCATCTACGCCAAATGTTAGTCTCTCTGTTTATCCCGAGGTTTACTGCAGTCAGCCGGATCCGGCCCGTATCCAGATCAGATGGTGGACCAGCGCCCAGATATTACCAACGCATCCCTGAAGTGTCTGCAGAGACCGTGTCAATTAGTCTACCCTCTGAAATTGCTCATCGACATGGCATCCTCAATGGATCCATCTCATGCGTGATGACTCCGATATTTCGAATATTCCTATTTAATAATTGTTTAATTGACACGCCATCCTCAATAAACCCGGCGTGATGCCTCCGATCTTTCAAATAATCCGATCTAATATTACTTCTGACCTATAAGGCTTCCAAAATAATAAACATACACTGTTTGTTAATTGGCCAGAGGAGAACTGGCACCCCGACTGAGCCTGGTTTCTCCCAAGGTTTATTTTTCTCCATTAGGACACCTGATGGAGTTTTGGTTCCTTGCCACCGTCGCCTCTGGCTTGCTCAGTTGGGGACACTAAATTTTCAAATAAATATCCAAATAAATTTAATTACTAAACTAAATTATATCAACTACATTACATAATATACAGGGAGTGCAGAATTATTAGGCAAGTTGTATTTTTGAGGATTAATTTTATTATTGAACAACAACCATGTTCTCAATGAACACAAAAAACTCATTAATATCAAAGCTGAATATTTTTGTATCAATATTTTAAGTAGTTTTTAGTTTTAGCTATTTTAGGGGGATATCTGTGTGTGCAGGTGACTATTACTGTGCATAATTATTAGGCAACTTAACAAAAAACAAATTTATACCCATTTCAATTATTTATTTTTACCAGTGAAACCAATATAACATCTCAACATTCACAAATATACATTTCTGACATTCAAAAACCAAACAAAAACAAATCAGTGACCAATATAGCCACCTTTCTTTGCAAGGACACTCAAAAGCCTGCCATCCATGGATTCTGTCAGTGTTTTGATCTGTTCACCATCAACATTGCGTGCAGCAGCAACCACAGCCTCCCAGACACTGTTCAGAGAGGTGTACTGTTTTCCCTCCTTGTAAATCGCACATTTGATGATGGACCACAGGTTCTCAATGGGGTTCAGATCAGGTGAACAAGGAGGCCATATCATTAGATTTTCTTCTTTTATACCCTTTCTTGCCAGCCACGCTGTGGAGTACTTGGACGCGTGTGATGGAGCATTGTCCTGCATGAAAATCATGTTTTTCTTGAAGGATGCAGACTTCTTCCTGTACCACTGCCTGAAGAAGGTGTCTTCCAGAAACTGGCAGTAGGACTGGGAGTTGAGCTTGACTCCATCCTCAACCCGAAAAGGCCCCACAAGCTCATCTTTGATGATACCAGCCCAAACCAGTACTCCACCTCCACCTTGCTGGCGTCTGAGTCGGACTGGAGCTCTCTGCCCTTTACCAATCCAGCCACGGGCCCATCCATCTGGCCCATCAAGACTCACTCTCATTTCATCAGTCCATAAAACCTTAGAAAAATCAGTCTTGAGATATTTCTTGGCCCAGTCTTGACGTTTCAGCTTGTGTGTCTTGTTCAGTGGTGGTCGACTTTCTGCCTTTCTTACCTTGGCCATGTCTCTGAGTATTGCACACCTTGTGCTTTTGGGCACTCCAGTGATGTTGCAGCTCTGAAATATGGCCAAACTGGTGGCAAGTGGCATCTTGGCAGCTGCACGCTTGACTTTTCTCAGTTCACGGGCAGTTATTTTGCGCCTTGGTTTTTCCACACGCTTCTTGCGACCCTGTTGACTATTTTGAATGAAACGCTTGATTGTTCGATGATCACGCTTCAGAAGCTTGGCTATTTTAAGACTGCTGCATCCCTCTGCAATATATCTCACTATTTTTGACTTTTCTGAGCCTGTCAAGTCCTTCTTTTGACCCATTTTGCCAAAGGAAAGGAAGTTGCCTAATAATTATGCACACCTGATATAGGGTGTTGATGTCATTACACCACACCCCTTCTCATTACAGAGATGCACATCACCTAATATGCTTAATTGGTAGTAGGCTTTCCAGCCTATACAGCTTGGAGTAAGACAACATGCATAACGAGGATGATGTGGTCAAAATACTCATTTGCCTAATAATTCTGCACTCCCTGTATACGATAATTGAAATGAGCTGATGACATCACTGTTTTCTCCAGAGCGGCTGTACAGCCGAATCAAATTCTGTTGCATTATTTTCCTGTTTAACACTGTGAAGCTGCTTTGAAACAATCTGCATTGTAAAAAGCGCTATATAAATAAAGTTGACTTGAGTTGACTTGACTATAGAATACAAAGTAACATAAAACGAGCATAACAAACATAAAATTAGTCATAATATAAATAGGATGAAATTTATTATATTTACAAGATTAAGAATGGGTCATACTAATCGTGTATGTCAGGAAATGGAAACTTGAACATGTTTTAATTGGATTGATTGATTAGGGAAAAAATGAACAGGAAAGAATTGATCTTATAAGAGATATGCAAGCCTTGGGTATTACAGTGTTCACCTTATACAATATTTTAAAGACACATTTACAGTTCTACTGACGTTCTTGATGAACAGTGGACTGAAAAACAAATCGTCCTTGTGTTACACTCCAGCACAATAGGGGGCGGTATGAAGCGTGCAACCCGCCTATAAATCCACAGAAGAAGACGACAGGCGCTCGCTCAGCCACAACAAACAACACATCTCGGTGAAATCTTCAGCTGGCGTCTCTCAGGTGAGTTAGTTTTAATTCATGCTCATTTATAATTAGCTGTTGTGTGCCTTAGCCCGGAAAGAGTTGGTGATGATGGGAGAAACTGAGCTTTTGATTGAAATGATTCACTCTTTCGGGGCATCTCCTCTTCAAAAGCGCGCTTGCTAATGCTAAGCAATCACGAGTCGCGTTCTCCATGAAGACTCTGAGAGTTGAGATTACCAATTCGCAAACTATCCGTCCTAAATATTATTCGAAATTAGATTTACTATGTCCCGAATCGTAGTATGTTGAAAAAAGTATTCCAGAGATACCCGGATGGTCTACTATTTCCGGTTAGAAGGTAGTATCACGGACACTACGTCCATATTTTTTTATTTTTTTTCCTGATCTCGGGTAAAATCAATGACTGAAGCCAAAAGAAACCAGTGTGTTTATTAATTATATTTTGAAATATAATTTATTGTTGTCAAACAAATGTTAACTTTTTTTTAACTGTGCAAACATAATGCAACTGTGCAAACAGTGTAACTAACACGTTTGGTCTTTAAAAAATAAGTCAGCAGCTTACTAAAATAAATTAAAAACAAAGTGACAAAAGAAGGCCTTGGCACATTTAAAACTATATATAAAAGGTACTAAAATATATCAGAGGTAGATTAAATGTGCAAATTGTAAACCTAAAGCTATTAAACTTCTAGCAAGTGCACATAATTTGTAACCGTAACAACTATTACAGGTTTTTTCCCAGAAAGACCAGTCTGTCCACCGTGTCTGGCTTTAAAGCTGCCCTGTTGCAGGTCACGATATTGCCACCTGTGCTAAAAGCACGCTCTGAGGGTGAGCTGGTGGCAGGAATGCACAGGTAGTGCTGTGCCAGGAGGCTCACTCTGGGGTATTTTGTTGAATTGATCTTCCACCATGCCAGGGGATTGGTCTCGCTGTCTGCACTTCTTGAAAAAGCTGCCCAGTGTCGTCTTCTGCAATTTGGCTGGTGTGGCAGCATTATGGAGACCGAATGGTCTCATTAATAATTCACGCAAAAAACGCAATGCACACATGCATGAAACCAAATTCACGTGCACAAAATAAAATTGTATATTCATGAAGTACATTTCACAAATGCAAAACACAATTCGTAGATTTACAACTGTGCACAGAAACGTTCGAATGTTTAAAATGTACAAGTTCATCCTTGAATGTGAATTGTGCAAATCATCATTCATGTGTGAATTTCCTTGGATTTGTGTGTGTATTTGAGACTTTCCTGGCAGCGCTCTTCTCTCCCCCCCAGATCAGTCGTTCTCTTTAGCCAATCACATTTAAGCTTATCAATCGGCCAATCATAATCGCGTGAGGACGGGCCCACCGGGTGTTACGTCATCAGCTTTCGACCACAGTTCATGGCTGAGCAGAGGTATGTGCAGTTTGATCGGTTCATTTCTGTGTTTACTGAAACTAAGAAGTTAGAGATCAGTTGTAGCCATAGTTTATTAAATATTAACAGATGTAAGCAACTGCTGTGGTAATCAGATGTCCCATATGAAGAGGAAATTATGCTCGTTTTGTTGTATTTTAGCTGCAGGTACAGAGCCCCTCAGACAGCTCTCTCAGTTGCAATCATGCAAATGAGTGCAAAACAATCATCTGGGTGGCCAATAGCTCCCACTTAGCACAGGCCTCATTGAGAGAATTTTTCCACTATGTAAAAACATTTATGAGCACTTATTGTTTAGTGATGAAGATATTTTGCCATTTGTGTAACAGTATACAGTGTTAAATTACACATTTATTGTTCCCCTGTATTTTTCAGGATTACTCTCCTTTGGCGTGACATCTGGATAGCAGTCAAAAACATCTAAATTCACGTTTCTTTATTCTCTTTTATACTTTGTATTAATGCAATCTATTCAATACACATGTACTTTCATGTTCTGTGCTGTATTGTCATCTCAAGGTTTTTAATGTCACAGGACAATGTTGTGAAGCATTATTTTATTTGTCTGATCAGCATAAAAACTGCTTTTTTGCCAGGCAAAGGCATACTGATCATAAAGATGCAATTAACATCATGCAACTAAGATTACCTATTATTTTACCATCACTTAATCTCCTGCTTCCTGCTCTTCCTCTGTCTGCACCTCTTGTACTACGTGCTGACTGCCTTGCATATCAAACCAAAGTCTGATATGTTCTGACAGCGAGAGGTCTAGTAATGACTAGATTGAACACATTTCATTTTGTTAACTCTCCACCTGATGTATTGCACTTAAATGTATCATTTGGCCATAAACATTTATCTACTTTAAAAGAAAAGACTCTGACTGGAACACTAACATCCCTGACCAGCCATGCAGTGACATTGTGTTTCCAGTAAAATGCCCCGTGACTGAAGAACTTTTAACCCAGCTTCAAACTGTTAGTCTGCTATCTATCAATCTATCTCTGTACTAAATGTTGTGCTCCTTCATGCTTGAGATTGTCAGTTCATCATTTAGTCACCCTCAAGTTGTTCCAAACCTGTAAGAGTTTTTTTGTTCTGCTGGACACAAAAGAAGATATTCGGAAGAATGTTTGTAACCAAGCAGATCTTGGCAGCCATTGACTACGATAGTAGTTTTCCCCCCACTATGTTCGACAATGGCTGCCGAGATCTGCTTGGTTACAAACATTCTTCCAAATATCATCTTTTGTGTTCAGCAGAACAAAGAAATTCATACAGGTTTGGAACAACTTGAGGGTGACTAAATGATGACAGAATTTTCATTTTTGGGTGAATTATCCTTTTAATCATGGCCAAGTCATTTCATATAGGTTTTATTCCCAAAGGATTCAGAAACTTTCAAATTAATAAAACCTATACATCAACTGTAGCAAATGTCTTTGAATCTTTAATTCTGACATAAGGGGCTTTTTTGAGTGTACATTAATACAGTAACAATGCATGACTTTCAACCTCTTGTTGAAACAACTCAAAATGGATGGCTTGCAACATGACTGTTTTGAAAGAATTACAGTAGGAATGGTAAGGTCAAGGTACTGGTTGTCTCTGCAACTTCATACATCATCTGTCTTGGAAATCTGAAACAATAAAACTGCATACACTCACCTAAAGGATTATTAGGAACACCATACTAATACTGTGTTTGACCCCCTTTCGCCTTCAGAACTGCCTTAATTCTACGTGGCATTGATTCAACAAGGTGCTGAAAGCATTCTTTAGAAATGTTGGCCCATATTGATAGGATAGCATCTTGCAGTTGGAGTTTTGTGGGATGCACATCCAGGGCACGAAGCTCCCGTTCCACCACATCCCAAAGATTCTCTATTGGGTTGAGATCTGGTGACTGTGGGGGCCATTTTAGTACAGTGAACTCATTGTCATGTTCAAGAAACCAATTTGAAATGATTGGAGCTTTGTGACATGGTGCATTATCCTGCTGGAAGTAGCCATCAGAGGATGGGTACATGGTGGTCATAAAGGGATGGACATGGTCAGAAACAATGCTCAGGTTAGGCCGTGGCATTTAAACGATGCCCAATTGGCACTAAGGGGCCTAAAGTGTGCCAAGAAAACATCCCCCACACCATTACACCACCACCACCAGCCTGCACAGTGGTAACAAGGCATGATGGATCCATGTTCTCATTCTGTTTACGCCAAATTCTGACTCTACCATCTGAAAGTCTCAACAGAAATCGAGACTCATCAGACCAGGCAACATTTTTCCAGTCTTCAACTGTCCAATTTTGGTGAGCTCGTGCAAATTGTAGCCTCTTTTTCCTATTTGTAGTGGAGATGAGTGGTACCCGGTGGGGTCTTCTGCTGTTGTAGTCCATCCGCCTCAAGGTTGTGCGTGTTGTGGCTTCACAAATGCTTTGCTGCATACCTCGGTTGTAACGAGTGGTTATTTCAGTCAAAGTTGCTCTTCTATCAGCTTGAATCAGTCGGCCCATTCTCCTCGGACCTCTAGCATCAACAAGGCATTTTCGCCCACAGGACTGCCGCATACTGGATGTTTTTCCCTTTTCACACCATTCTTTGTAAACTCTAGAAATGGTTGTGCGTGAAAATCCCAGTAACTGAGCAGATTGTGAAATACTCAGACCGGCCCGTCTGGCACCAACAACCATGCCCCGCTCAAAATTGCTTAAATCACCTTTCTTTCCCATTCTGACATTCAGTTTGGAGTTCAGGAGATTGTCTTGACCAGGACCACACCTCTAAATGCATTGAAGCAACTGCCATGTGATCGGTTGATTAGATAATTGCATTAATGAGAAATTGAACAGGTGTTCCTAATAATCCTTTAGGTGAGTGTATATA
The DNA here is from genome assembly GCA_039654625.1 of Rhinogobio ventralis. Classification (NCBI taxonomy): domain Eukaryota; kingdom Metazoa; phylum Chordata; class Actinopteri; order Cypriniformes; family Gobionidae; genus Rhinogobio; species Rhinogobio ventralis. The sequence goes on along the minus strand of CM077208.1, from coordinate 4,413,825 downwards.
TGCAGCTAAAAACAAAGCATAGATGAAGCGTAAATGGTCTCCAATGTATGCACTCATTATATAAATTATCATCATCAGTTGAATGTGTAGTGGACATGACATGCAGGTACAAACACTCTTGTGACTGCTTCTTAATTAAATAATAGTACAAGACCATGTGAAAAATATCCAAAAACGTTATATTTTTCATAATCGTCTATTTATATACACCATCTCTCATCATTCAAACCATTGTTATGCTTTCTATGGAGTTTATGAATCTAAAATCCTAACATTGTATGGTATGCACATGAGTAATTCTATATGAAGTAAACATAAGAATCCATCAATACTTAAAATAAATGTTTATTTTCACACAGCAGTTAATAAACTACCGCTTCAACTAATCTCTAACTTCTTAGTTTCAGTAAACACAGAAATGAACCGATCAAAGTGCACATACCTCTGCTCAGCCATGAACTGTGGTCGAAAGCTGATGACGTAACACCAGGTGGGCCCTCCGTCACGCGATTATGATTGGCCGATTGATAAGCTTAAATGTGATTGGCTAAAGAGAACGACTGATCCGGGTGGGAGGAGAGTGCTGCCAGGAAAGTCAAAAATACACGCACACAAATCCAAGGCAATTCACGCGTGAACTACGATTTGCACATTCACATTCAAGGATGAACTTGTACATTTTAAACTTTCGAAAGTTTTTGTGCTCAGTTGTAAATCTACGAATTGTGTTTTGCATTTGTGAAATGTATTTTATGAATATATAATTTTATTTTGTGCACGTGAATTGTTTTTTGTGAATGTGAAATTGGTTTCATGCATGTGAAATTGGCTACACGTGTGTGCATCGTGTTTTTTGCGTGAATTATTAATGACACTATTCTGTCTCCATACAGCATCTCCTTTGCCTTCTCCCAGTGCAGTGGATGGGAATGCAGGAGTAGCTTGTGATGTGCTCCTCTGAGTTTGACATTCATCCTGCATCTGAGCCACGGCTCTGGATTTCACAGCCTCAACCATGTCATCTTTGATGTAGCGTGTCTTGAAACAAGGATCAACAAGGGATGCTATGTTCAGAAGGTCATCAGTGGCAACATCGTCATATTTTTCATTCAGATAGCTGATGACAGAAGCCTTGATGGTATTGGTGAGCTCTGAGTCATCGGCTGCTGGTTTCAAGATCTCCTCATTGAAGAGCTGCAGGACAGGCTTTAGGTACAACACACTCACATATTCTTCACCAGAAAGTGCATCAGTGAAGTCAGCAAGTGCCAACAGAATGCCAACAGAAATGAGCGTACGCAATAGCCTTGGAGTAGGGCTGTCAAATGCGATTACTTCAAGGAACGAAAATCATTTTGTATTCACAATAACGTTAACCAGTTTACACAGACACTTGTAATTTAATAAATTCAGAAAAATGATCACATGTTATTATAGTGGAATTGAATAGACGTGTTAACCGCGTTTTAAAACATTAACTGCGTTCAACATGTTTGTATGCTTTTTTTTATTACTTCTAAAGTGACGTCAAGCAGGGCTAGACGATAAAAAATTTTTGTCTGCCTTTAAAGCGCACAACCACACGCAAGTTGATGTTTGTTGGGGCAGTATGAATATGACAGCATTTTCCAATTTAAATACACAGTCAAACTTAATTATGAAACGCTTAAACACTGCAATAAAATCAGTTAGGATAAATTATAAACCCGCATTGTGTGCTATTTTTAGCACTGGAAACTTGACATTATAATTTCTAATTTTTATAATTGTATTATAAAATAGTTATAAAACTATTTTTTTATAAGTATTTTTAATGTTAGATGTTTATTAACTTACCAATTGCTAGATGCAGCCGGTGACCGAAACACTGCAGGTGAGTCCAATATTTAAGTGAAACAGCCTTGACAGTATTTGCTCCATTTGTCCATTGTGATGCACACCTGGCGGTGAGTATTTCGGCAGTATGGTCATCCGGAAAATATGCCGTCTGCAAGCATCTACTTTAAAGAGCCCACCCCTCGTCGATGTAGTGAATGGTGAGACTCCTATATGGCTCAGATGTGCGGCTGGACCATAGGTTGGCGGTACTGGCAAAGTATCTCACGTTCCTTGGCTGATTTTCCAGTTTTCCACGGCAATCTTCATAAAGCTGAGGCACTGCTGTTTTGGTGAAGTATTTTCTGCCTGGGAGTTCTTACCTGGAGTCAAACACTTTAACTAATTTCCTGGACCCGTCTTGCTCCACTGTGCATAGGGGCATTATATCTTTTGCTATAAAGTAAGAAACTGCTCTTGTTATATTGTTGCTCCTTTTAGACCCCCTTTCATAAGGCGTGCTGGCCTTGAAGGATGACAGGATCGATTTCTGCTTTGGAACAGCCCCGCTGCTAGCGTTACTTGAAGTAACATCGATGGCCCGCATTTTCATGCTTTCAGTGTAGTCGCTGGGATGGTACTTTTTTTAGGTGATGGAAAAAGGTTGGTTGTGTTGCCAGTCTTGGTTGGCACCGACCAACAACATATTTTGCAGATCGTTTTAGTCTGCAGCTCGTCGCCTTTCAAATAACCAAACCACTTCCATATAACTGAATTCGTGCTACCCTTTTTGTTGACAATATCTTCGTCTTTCGCTGGGAACTTAAGGTTACTTTCAGTTTCGTCGCCGCTTCCACTCATGGTTCACCTGAGTTTTCTTTTGCAGTGTGAAATGGACTTTGTATTTTGACGCGCAGGCTAAAAGCTGCACGCTGACTGGCTGTTGTCGTGTTTATTTCTGCTGTGTGATTGGTTGAATCCATATGGAGTAAAAATGTCCAGAGTTTATCATCGTTATCGACATAAATATTATCACGATTCGATACGATATCGTTTATCGGCCGAGCCCTAGGAGTATTAGTATCGTTTCAGATATTTCAGTATCGATATTTTTGACAACACTAATGTATAGTAAGTGTTGTATTAATCATGCAATTGGGATACACGGGCCTGGAGGCAGGAAAAATGATGTATTTCAAAGTTGTGAAATGTCTTTTTTTAAATCAGCTTCAATATGCTTAGTTCAAATGCTGTTATTTATGACTACAAGTTTAAAATGGGTATTATTCAATATTTTAAGGCAGTAAGATCATGATCTTTATTAAGGACACAAAGGCACTGAATCCTAGGAATGACACTACAGTTTAACTGTATGTTGTCTGTCAGCTGTGTCAGGCAAAAGTGTAAACAAGGCTAGGTAGCTAGTGTGCTAAAAATGTTAAATGACCATTTATACTTGCGCAAACACACAGCTATTGACCTGTTAAAATACTGGGGAATATTCCCATCTTCCCACAGGAGAAACAAGCAAGAGGAATTACTCCAGGGGAAACTACTGGCATACTATTGTAAAGATGGAGTCTGAGGAAGAACCCTGCAGAATAAAAGATGAAGAGACAGAGGAACAAATAGGTCAGTGTCCATTCTTGATTCTTCATTAATAACTGCTATTAAACTAGGGATTACTTTTATTTCAGTCTTGAATTGTCTAATGTGATATGTTCGTTTTAGGTCTGATGGAACAAAGTGAAGTGGAGGAGAAACGCCATCAGTTTCAGAAACCTAAACAAAACACTCAAAAGATGGAGTCTGAGGAAGAACCCTGCAGTGTAAAAGATGAAGAGACAGAGGAACAAATAGGTTGGTGTCCATTCTTGATTCTTCATTAATAACTGCTATTAAACTAGGGATTACTTTTATTTCAGTCTTGAATTGTCTAATGTGATGTTTGTTGTAGACATGACGGAACAAAGTGAAGTGGAGAAGAAACGGCAGAAACCTCGGCCAAAATCTTCTTTCGTATGCGCTCAGTGTGGAAAGAGCTTAATACATAAAACAGCCATGACGAATCACATGAGAATCCACACTGGAGAGAAACCCTTCACATGCAATCAGTGTGGAAAGAGCTTTACATGGGAAGGTAGTCTCAAAACTCATCTGCAGTTTCACTCAGAAAAAAGACCATTTGGCTGTGATCAGTGTGACAAGGCTTTTTTTGTGGCGGAGCACCTGAAAAGACACATGAAAACTCATACTGATGAGAGGCCTTACACATGTTCTTTTTGTGGGAAGAGATTTTCACTGCTGGAGGTTTTTAAACAGCACGAGCGTATTCATACTGGTGTGAGGCCTCATGTGTGCTCTGACTGTGGGAAGAGCTTCAATTCATCCAGCGACTTAAAAGCACACCGGAGAACTCATACTGGAGAGAAACCGTACAAGTGCTCACACTGTGGGAAGGGTTTCTCTCTGTCAGGAGATATGAAAGCTCATGAGAGAAGTCATACTGGAGAGAAACCGTACAAGTGCTCACACTGTGGAAAGGGTTTCACTCGGTCAGGAATCTTGAAAGAACATGAGAGAACTCATACTGGAGAAAAGCCGCACCAGTGCTCATACTGTGGACAGAGTTTCTCTCTGTCAGGAACCTTGAAAGCTCATGAGAGAACTCACACTGGAGAGAAACCGTACAAGTGCTCAGACTGTGGAAAGAGTTTTTCTCAGATCTCAACCTTGAAAAATCATGAGAGAACTCACACTGGAGAGAAGCCGCACCAGTGCTCATGTGGGAAGAAGTTCAGCTATCTAAATAATCTACGGACTCATGAGAAAAAGAGTTGCCCGAAGATGTCCAAGTGAGCAAAGTTCACATTCAGATCCATCACTTAGTGCATCCGGAATGTATTCCCAGCGCTTCAATTTTTCCACATTTTATGTAACAGTCTTATTCCAAAATGGATTCAATTCATTATTTCTAAAAGTTCTACTAACAATAACCCATAATGACAAAGTGAAAGACGTTTGTTTGAAATCTTTACAAATTTATTTTAAAAATAAAATAAAAAAATCACGTACTGTTGTGTGGTGAATTTGAATTCTTCTAATTAATTCCCAGAAACAAGATCTCTCCTTTTAAGTATAAAAAATGTGACAGATAAAATGTAATTGTTTATGGACGATCTTTTAGTTGAACGATTCCAGAAAGACCACGCCAGGAAGATCCAAAAGGCCCAGAAGAGGGAGAAAAGAAAGGAGAAACCACGCCAGGGCCCTTCCTGTGGAGGACTGATCTGGCGGAGCAAGCAGATAAGAGCCATCAGACAAATGGAGAGATTAAACAAAAAAAACTGTTGAATGATGTTAGGACAGGTCTTTAACCCTGCTCCTGGGGACCCACTGTCCTGCAGAGTTTAGCTCCAACCCTAATTAAAGACAGGTGAATCTAATCAAACTCTTCAGGATCACTTGTTGAAAATACACAGGCAGGTGTGCTGAAGCAGGTTGGAAATAAACTTTGCAGTACAGTAGGTCCCCAGGAGCCGGGTTGAAGACCTCTGTGTTAGGGGATTAATGCTAGAAAGTCAATTTGAATGCCCCAATTGGGAAATATTTAACTTGCAAGAGTATAATTCAAATTTGCCGGGCAACAAAGTTTGCATAATGTGTGAGTGTTTTTTCTTGTTTAGAAGTGTTAATGAGCTTAGCATGTTAATAACTGTTTCAAAAAGTTCTTTTTGACAGATTTTTAAGCCTTCAAGTGTCTGCTGCAAAGAAAAGAGATGTATGACTTTGTAATGACTTTGGAAAATATTATAATTGTTATAGTCCAAGGCCAGTAGCTTACCTTATAAGGAATTGCTGCATTATAATGACAGCCCAGGCCACATCCCATAAGATGTACAAGTATAAAAAGCTTTGCTCACTGTTTTTGGGGCTGCGCTTCGGGTGAAGACTTGCACGTTTATGTTATTTTTTACTTTTTGAATTGTCTTTGTGTTATTCTGAAACCTTTTTGAATAAAACAAAACCATTCTTTGGTGATTTGGAAAAAAATGAGTATTTTTTTCCCCTGGAAATATCTTTAATTTTATTAATGAGCTCAGGTGCATCCTGTTTCCACTGATCATCCTTGAGATGTTTCTACAACTTTATTGGAGTAAATTTGTAGTAAATATCTGTTGTAAATTCAGTTGATTGGACATGATTTGGAAAGGCACACACCTGTCTATATAAGGTCCCACAGTTAACAGTGCATGTCAGAGCACAAACCAAGCCATGAAGTCCAAGGAATTGTCTGTAGACCTCCAAGACAGGATTGTATCGAGGCAGAGATCTGGGGAAGCATTGAAGGTCCCAATGAGCACATCATCCGTAAATGAAAGAAGTTTGAAACCACCAGGACTCTTCCTAGAGCTGGCCGCCCGGCCAAACTGAGCGATCGGGGGAGAAGGGCCTTAGTCAGGGAGGACCCGATGGTCACTCTGATAGAGCTCCAGCGTTTCTCTGTGGAGAGAGGAGAACCTTCCAGAAGAACAACCATCTCTGCAGCACTCCACCAATCAGGCCAGTGTGGTAGAGTGGCCAGACAGCACATGACAGCCCACCTGGAGTTTGCCAAAAGGCACCTGAAGGACTCTCAGACCATGAGAAACAAAATGCTCTGGTTGGATGAAACAAATATTGAACTATTTGGCCTGAATAGTAAGCAACATATCTGGAGGAAACCAGGCATCACTCATCCCCTAGCCAACACCATCCTGTTGTGGAGATGTTTTTCAGTGGCAGGCACTGGGAGACTAGTCAGGATCGAGGGAATGATGAATGCAGCAATGTACAGAGACATCCTTGATGAAAACCTGCTCCAGAGCACTCTGGACCTCAGACTGGGGCGAAGGTTCATCTTCCAACAGGACAACGACCCTAAGCAAAAGATAACAAAGGAGTTGCTATGGGACAACTCTGTGAATGTCCTTGAGTGGCCCAGACATGAACCCGATTGAACATCTCTGGAGAGATCTGAAAATGGCTGTGCACTGACGCTCCCCATCCAACCTGATGGAGTTTGAGAGCTCCTGCAATGAAGAATGGGAAAAACTGCCCAAAAATAGGTGTGCCAAGCTTGTAACATCATACTCAAAAAGACTTGAGGCTGTAATTGGTGCCAAAGGTGCTTCAATAAAGTATTGAGCAAAGGCTGTGAATACTTATGTACATATAGGGATGGGACAGTATGAAAATTTAATATCACGATTATAGTGACCACTTTAAGTAACAAATGGATTAACATCTTTCTAGCTCTCTTGTAGACACATTAAGAGAGAAAAGCTGCATGTAACAGTTACTAGGAAAAGATTGATAAAAGCGAAACGTAGTGCTAGCTAGGTTTAAAGGTTAGATTTTATTAATGTTTTAACAGGATGGCAATCAAAAAGAGCCATGCAGATACACCACAACAGCTAGCTGTGTGAGTTAATGTCACTAACCTTTGTGGATGCAATGTCATGTTGTCGTTCCGGTGTCTTTAATTGTTTTCCAGACATTCTTTGCATCTAGCAGATTTGACATGGTAATGAATCCAAATGTGAGAACATATGGCACGATGGATCCTGTCATGTTTTATGGGAGTCTTTATGACATTTCGAGGGTCCGATCTATCACGTCACGTATATGTGAAGCAGATTTTATAAAATTCAAATAAAGCAAAAATTACATTATTTACGATATCAGTTAAGGATTAAAGACTTGAGTTGTTTTTAAAATATTCACAAGTCCTTTTTGGTCGAGTCTGAAGTTGAGTGCCCATCTCTGTACTGCAGAATTTAAAAGAGCATGAGCGTGTTCATACTGGTGTGAGACCTTATATGTGCTTGGACTGTGGAAAGACCTTTATTACATCCAGTGCCTTAAAAAAACACCAGAGAATTCACACTGGAGAGAAACCGTACAAGCTCACACTGTGGAAAGAGTTTCACTTTATCAGGAAACCTGAAAGATCATGAGAGAGTTCATACTGGAGAGAAGCCGCACCAGTGCTCTTCATGTGGGAAGAGTTTCAGCCAATTATCGACTCTACTAAGACATAAAGAAAAGCATTGCCGATCTAAGTGAGCAAATTTCAGGTTCAGATCACTTTCAAGTGTATCATTTGATATTCTAATTTGGCAGAAGCTGGAATTTCATCTGTAAATAAAAATAAGAAGTAAAAGGGAACAAAACTTCTGTGACTTATTTAATGAATGAATTTGCCTGAAATCAATCGTAACATTGATCAAGTGTGTAGTAATATTTTAATATAATTCATATATCAACAGACATTTACAATATAAGAGAAGATGAAATGAAATGCATTTGGTCAGTGTCTGTGTAAGTGGTGAAGACATGAACTAACTTTTACTTTACATGAATTTTGGTCAATGATAAGGTAAAAATGATATCTTGCTAAACAATTAACTAAATAATGAATGATCATGTTGCCTTGATTCTGAAGCAGATTCTGTGTAGTTTCATCATCAGAATGATTCTCTCTGTTTCTATATGAAGTTAATGAAGTGAACATTAGCAGTACCGCATATTTTATTCTAGATGGCATTATTTGTTGTCGTTTAAATGGTTCATGGATCAAGAAACGGCTCTAAATCTGCTGTGAGTTATCAGCCTGTGAGTCCATTTAAATCTGTGTCAGCATTCAGATCAGATATATGAATTATTAATTGTTTTTATTTTATACGCCATGATGTGCCAACCAACCTCACTTGTGTCATGATGTTAGTCAGGCATCATAATTTATCCCAGGCATCTAAATCTCAATCTACAACTAACACTCGTATATTTCCAGTACTTTTTTTTTTAAATAAATACAATAAATCAATTTTTGTCTGTTTTATTGTAAAAATTCAAAAGCTTTGAACAAATGTACAGGCAATATCTACTGTCACTGTGCAGTTAAATTAAGCTGCGGTTAAATCCAGACTACAGGTTCATGAGGAAGGATAAAAAGGGATGGTGGCGGGTGTGCAACCTTTCTGAGGGGTGATGAAGATTACAGAGTGATGAAGGTGTGAAATCAGACTTATTATACAATGCGATGTAAAAGGGAAATGAGGAGAGAATTGTTGGTTATTTTAGTGCTATAATAATGTTAATGTGGGATAAAGGAACTCAGCCTTATATAGACTTAATTCTCTTCTCACTTCAGGACAGTAGATGGTAGACTGCGTTAGTTCACAACCCGCCAGTAATCCTACAATAAAATTAAAGGAAAGAATGATTGCAAATCGGGTAAACTATATATTAGAGAGCAAAACATAATAACATCATACCAACATGTAGAAATGATATACTGACTGAAATATTGATCATTTTATATAGATGCAGTGCAGTTTTATGGGTACCAGCACATGTTGGGATACAGCGAAATGAAACAGAAGTGGATAATATTAATATAGCAGTCACATTAAGCATGGCAAAAGGAAAGTCTTTGATTCAACAAGATTGTGGGAGTACATGGCAGAAATGTAAGAGCGGAAGTAATTTCTATAGAACAAAGTAACATAAAAAAAAAGGTAAAAATAAGTCATGGAACACTAATCTTGTATGTCAGGAAATGGAAACTGTTGAACATGTTTTAATTAGTAAATAAAAAAAGTAGGTGGCGGTATGCACCTTCCCATGGCAAACCCACCAATAAATCCACAGAAGAAGAATCCTACAATAGCGGAAGTCGACAGGTGCTCGCTCAGCAACACATCTCGGTGAAATCTTCAGCTGGAGTCTATCAGGTGAGTTAGTTTTAATGTTGTAACAACATTACTCATACTCATTTATAATTAGCTATTGTGTGCCTTAGCCTGGAGAGAGGTGGACTCTCTGTTCGGAACTCTGAATCAACTGAACCGATTGCCTCGCGAACTGATTCACTCTTCCGCCGCCGCGGTCCTCTTTTCAAAAGCGTTTTCAATGAAGACGAAGAAGTTTCAGCAGATGAATGAATTGCCAGCCCTTGCATTAGCTCTACTACTAGATATATTTATGGAGATGAGAAATAAGCAACCCGCCCTGTACAGCTATGATCAGCTGTTCGTCCGTCTTGGCGGAGCTTTCAAATAAATGTTATGTTTGGATAAAGGCGAAGCTGATCGGTTGGTTCTTGTCACATGACCTGCCGTGCGCTCGTGGCATTTTGAAAAGTTGCGATTTGAATCGCATTCATGTCTGTAGTATGTTATGAATGTATTGTACAATTAAATAAAATCGTTGCTGAGTCTGCAGTCTGAACATTTTACCTCAGGGCGTACTTTAAGGAAATTAATCGGGAATCTAACCTGAAAATCCAAAAACATCAGCAATCTTCATCCACACAGCTGATTTCTGTATTTTGTCCCTCAGAATCAGTGGTTTGTCACCACAAGCTTGTTTCACAAACTAGATTACACAGCCCCGTGCATATACATACATACATACATACATACATATACATATACATGTACACTCACCTAAAGGATTATTAGGAACACCTGTTCAATTTCTCATTAATGCAATTATCTAATCAACCAATCACATGGCAGTTGCTTCAATGCATTTAGGGGTGTGGTCCTGGTCAAGACAATCTCCTGAACTTCAAACTGAATGTCAGAATGGGAAAGAAAGGTGATTTAAGCAATTTTTAACGTGGCATGGTTGTTGGTGCCAGACGGGCCGGTCTGAGTATTTCACAATCTGCTCAGTTACTGGGATTTTCACGCACAACCATTTCTAGAGTTTACAAAGAATGGTGTGAAAAGGGAAAAACATCCAGTATGCGGCAGTCCTGTGGGCGAAAATGCCTTGTTGATGCTAGAGGTCAGAGGAGAATGGGCCGACTGATTCAAGCTGATAGAAGAGCAACATTGACTGAAATAACCACTCGTTACAACCGAGGTATGCAGCAAAGCATTTGTGAAGCCACAACACGCACAACCTTGAGGCAGATGGGCTACAACAGCAGAAGACCCCACCGGGTACCACTCCTCTCCACTACACTACAAATAGGAAAAAGAGGCTACAATTTGCACGAGCTCACCAAAATTGGACAGTTGAAGACTGGAAAAATGTTGCCTGGTCTGATGAGTCTCGATTTCTGTTGAGACATTCAGATGGTAGAGTCAGAATTTGGCGTAAACAGAATGAGAACATGGATCCATCATGCCTTGTTACCACTGTGCAGGCTGGTGGTGGAGGTGTAATGGTGTAGGGGATGTTTTCTTGGCACACTTTAGACCCCTTAGTGCCAATTGGGCATTGTTTAAATGCCACGGCCTACCTGAGCATTGTTTCTGACCATGTCCATCCCTTTATGACCACCATGTACCCATCCTCTGATGGCTACTTCCAGCAGGATAATGCACCATGTCACAAAGCTCGAATCATTTCAAATTGGTTTCTTGAACATGACAATGAGTTCCCTGTACTAAAATGGCCCCCACAGTCACCAGATCTCAACCCAATAGAGCATCTTTGGGATGTGGTGGAACGGGAGCTTCGTGCCCTGGATGTGCATCCCACAAATCTCCATCAACTGCAAGATGCTATCCTATCAATATGGGCCAACATTTCTAAAGAATGCTTTCAGCACCTTGTTGAATCAATGCCACGTTGAATTAAGGCAGTTCTGAAGGCGAAAGGGGGTCAAACACAGTATTAGTATGGTGTTCCTAATAATCCTTTAGGTGAGTGTATACATATATACACACATACACACACACACACACACACACACACACATACATGCATACATACACATACACATATACATATATACACACACATACATACATACATACATACATACACACACACACACACACACACACACATACATATACATACATACACATACACACACACACACATACACTCACCTAAAGGATTATTAGGAACACCTGTTCAATTTCTCATTAATGCAATTATCTAATCAACCAATCACATGGCAGTTGCTTCAATGCATTTAGGGGTGTGGTCCTGGTCAAGACAATCTCCTGAACTCCAAACTGAATGTCAGAATGGGAAAGAAAGGTGATTTAAGCAATTTTGAGCGTGGCATGGTTGTTGGTGCCAGACGGGCCGGTCTGAGTATTTCACAATCTGCTCAGTTACTGGGATTTTCACGCGCAACCATTTCTAGAGTTTACAAAGGATTGTGTGAAAAGGGAAAAACATCCAGTATGCGGCAGTCCTGTGGGCGAAAATGCTTTGTTGATGCTAGAGGTCAGAGGAGAATGGGCCGACTGATTCAAGCTGATAGAAGAGCAACTTTGACTGAAATAACCACTCGTTACAACCGAGGTATGCAGCAAAGCATTTGTGAAGCCACAACACGCACAACCTTGAGGCAGATGGGCTACAACAGCAGAAGACCCCACCGGGTACCACTCATCTCCACTACAAATAGGAAAAAGAGGCTACAATTTGCACGAGCTCACCAAAATTGGACAGTTGAAGACTGGAAAAATGTTGCCTGGTCTGATGAGTCTCGATTTCTGTTGAGACATTCAGATGGTAGAGTCAGAATTTGGCGTAAACAGAATGAGAACATGGATCCATCATGCCTTGTTACCACTGTGCAGGCTGGTGGTGGTGGTGTAATGGTGTGGGGGGTGTTTTCTTGGCACACTTTAGGCCCCTTAGTGCCAATTGGGCATCGTTTAAATGCCACGGCCTACCTGAGCATTGTTTCTGACCATGTCCATCCCTTTATGACCATTATCCAGCAGGATAATGCACCATGTCACAAAGCTCGAATCATTTCAAATTGGTTTCTTGAACATGACAATGAGTTCACTGTACTAAAATGGCCCCCACAGTCACCAGATCTCAACCCAATAGAGCATCTTTGGGATGTGGTGGAACGGGAGCTTCGTGCCCTGGATGTGCATCCCACAAATCTCCATCAACTGCAAGATGCTATCCTATCAATATGGGCCAACATTTCTAAAGAATGCTTTCAGCACCTTGTTGAATCAATGCCACGTAGAATTAAGGTAGTTCTGAAGGCGAAAGGGGGTCAAACACAGTATTAGTATGGTGTTCCTAATAATCCTTTAGGTGAGTGTGTGTGTGTGTGTGTGTATATATATATATATATATATATTACAGACATCTAGTGGCTACAGTATGGTTTTACAGATGGTTTTATTATTTCTTTAACATGTACAAGGGAAAAATACTTTTATAGTTTATACACAATATTAAAAAAGCCTACACCATCTACATATTAGTCTACTTTAAAATACATGTTTAAGGCCGTGATCTTTCTTCATTTCACTGACTATGCATGCGTCAACAGGTGTCAAGCAGCGCTTAATATAGCGCTATTATGTCAAATTACAAATTTTTTTAGTTTTAAATTGTAATCCTGATAGTATTCCCGGTTTTTACAAAATGTATTCTGGTTACTCCGTTTTTTGAAGTAACTGTTCGTTCACACCAGCGCCGGCGAGAGCGTCAAAATTTCGCTCTGGCCACCCTGCCAACGACGCTGCAGAAAGATTTGTGGACGCTCTGACATAGATCGAATGCTTGGTGTTTTTTTTTTACTTTATTTAAAGGGGCCGCAAAGCAAACAATCATGGTGATCGGCATTTGTGCAGACTGACCACAAGTAGGGTATAAGTTAACCTCATGAAATCATTTAAATTTGAAAGTAAAAAAACCGATTGATGGAAAGAACTTAACAATTATAGTTAAATGTTTGCTAACAAAATAAACCAATTAAAAGCAATTTGTGTGGTGTGGCTTTTGTGTTTATGGTTAAGTTTATAGGAGTTCAAACATACAGTTTATAGGAGACGTTTACTGACGTTGACCTGATTTTAACTCTACTCGACGTCCAAGACGTGCCGCGCTGCTCTCGCCGGTGGTGTGAACGCACAGTAACTGTAACAAATTACAGTTACCAATTTTTTGTATCCTGATTACGCCGTGACATGTAGTCCGTTACTCCCCAACCCTGTTTGTCGCATATAATTCAAAGTATTTTCCAACTTTGAGTTTTTGTTGTCTTTACATTACGTTATTCTGCGCTATTTTTAGCAGTAGTATCCAGCAGTATTCCGCAAGCCTGCTCTGCTCTGATTGGTCAGATGGCTCAGTCTGTTGTGATTGGTCGACCGTGTACAGTGCGTATTTTGGAAACAAACGCCCATTACCATAACTGAACTCCAGCTTATCCGGAGGCTTCGATAGTACATTGTAAAGACAGTAATGAGGACGCCGATTTTACACCAAAGCCCAGCGCGAGTCCGAACCGATGACGAAACATCGGAACTAGTTATTCAATCCGAACCGTTTCTCAGTGATGCTACTCAATTTGAGGTACATTATGAGGTGTTTTTAACTGTAATTCAGCATTAACGTGTGTGTGTGTGTGTGTGTGTGTATTGCGGTGCACATGTGAGAACTGTATCAATAACAGTGCATACGTTAGCCCAGCTGATGTAAACATTAACGTTTGCAAAACAAATCTTGCTCCATCCTTTATCTTTACTCAAAGTAGTAAAAATGACAGACAGTCTGCATTAATAGACACAGTTTTAGGTAATACTGCAGCCCACAGCTGATTTACAGATATTATTACTGTCTTACTGAAATACTAGTTATCCAGATACTTACACAGTATGAAACACAATAAACACATTGTAGAGCACAGCATCTTCTCGACATGATGCTATCTAGTATCCGCTGCAGTGTTCAAGTTTTCCCTGGTGTCTGCGTGGCGTGCACATGCAATAAGTGGATGGGCAATATGCTAATGTTTCGTCGTGACGTCACAACGAAGAAAATATCATATCAAAAATCATTACTGATATACCCAACAATGTAAAAAAGAAAAAAGAAAACTGCTGATATATTTCAAAATGCTGTAAAATGTCTCGTTTTTTTTTTTTTATCAACTTCAGTATGCTTAGTTTAAATGCTGTTATTTATAATTAAGACAGGTTTGAAATTGGTATTGTTAAACATTTTAAGGCAGTAAGATCATGATCTTGATTAAGGCCACTAAAGGCACTGAATCCCATGAATGACACTACAGTTTAACTGTATGTTGTCTGTCAGCTGTGTCAGGCAAAAGTGTAAACGAGCCTTATGGCTAGGCTAAAAATGTTACGCATCTGTTAAATGACCAGTTATACTTGCACCCACACATGAATGACCACACAGTTATTGAGGGGAATGTTCCCATCTTCCCACAGGAGAAGCAGGCAGGAGGAATTACTCCTGCTGAAACTGACATACTATTGTAAAGATGGAGTTTAAGCAAGAACCCTGCGGAATAAAAGATGAAGAGACAGAGCAACAAATAGGTCGGTGTCCATTCTTGATTCTTCATTAATAACTGCTATTAAACTAGGGATTACTTTTATTTCAGTCTTGAATTGTCTAATGTGATATGTTCGTTTTAGGTCTGATGGAACAAAGTAAAATGGAGGAGAAACGCCATCAGTTTCAGAAACCTAATCAAAACACTCAGAAGATGGAGTTTAAGCAAGAGCCCTGCAGTGTAAAAGATGAAGAGACAGAGCAACAAATATGTTAGTGTCCATTCTTGATTCTTCATTAATAACTGCTATTAAACTAGGGATTACTTTTATTTCAGTCTTGAATTGTCTAATGTGATATGTTTGTTTTAGACCTGATGGAACAAAGTGAAGTGGAGGAGAAAGAGCATCAGTTTCAGAAACCTCAACAAAACACTCAAAGAAGAACAGCTGAATGTTCTTGCATATGCGCTCAGTGTGGAAAGAGCTTCGCACATAATTCAAGCTTGAAGAAACACATGAGAATCCACACTGGAGAGAAACCCTTCATATGCCATCAGTGTGGAAAGAGCTTCACTTGGGAAGGTAGTCTCACAAAACATCTGCAGTTTCACTCAGGAAAAAAATCATTTGGCTGTGATCAGTGTGACAAGACATTTATTTTGGCAGAGCAACTGAAAAGACACATGAAAATTCATGCAGGTGTGAAGCCTTACACATGTTCTGTTTGTGGAAAGTGTTTTTCACTGCTGGACCATTTAAAACAGCACGAGCGTATTCATACTGGTGTGAGACCTTATACGTGCTTTGACTGTGGGAAGAGCTTCAATACATCCAGCGACTTAAAATCACACCAGAGAATTCATACTGGAGAGAAACCATACAAGTGCTCACACTGTGGAAAAAGTTTCACTCGGTCAGGAGCCTTGAAAGATCATGAGAGAATTCATACTGATGAGAAACCGTACAAGTGCTCACACTGTGGACAGAGTTTCACTCGGTCAGGAGCCTTGAAAGACCATGAGAGAGTTCATACTGAAGAGAAACCGCACAAGTGCTCACACTGTGGAAAGAGTTTCACTCGGTCAGGAACCTTGAAAGCTCACGAGAGAATTCATACTGGAGAGAAGCCGTACAAGTGCTCACACTGTGGAAAGAGTTTCTCTATGTCAGGAACTATGAAAGATCATGAGAGAGTTCATACTGGAGAGAAGCCGCACCAGTGCTCATGTGGGATGAGTTTCAGACGATTATCTCATCTACGGACTCATAAGAAAAAGCATTGTCCAAGTATTGCTATAAGTGAGCAAAGTCCACATTCAGATCCATAGGCACTGATCCTGGGGGTGCTCCTTCCTTGGACCACTTTTGATAGATACTGACCACTGCAGACCGGGAACACCCCACAAGAACTGCTCTGACTCCGTTGTCTAGCCATCACAATTTGGCCATTGTCAAACTCGCTCAAATCCTTACGCTTGCCCATTTTTCTGCTTCTAACACATCAACTTTTGAGGCCAAAATGTTCACTTGATGCCTAATATATCCCACCCACTAACAGGTGCCATGATGAAGAGATAATCAGTGTTATTTACTTTACCTGTCAGTGGTCATAATGTTATGCCTGATTGATGTACATTAATGTCTTCACTATAAGTCACTATTGTATGGCATACAGTACATACCCTTTGTCGTCCCTCAAAAAGTGCAAGTGCTGTCCTGTGATGCCCTTCTTGTATGACGGGAGGGGGAAAGGCAGTGAAACAGCTACGCTGGTGTTGCCAATCAATCTACAATCTTTTTTGGTGGCTGCAGCAGGTGCTGCATTTTATTTTCTTTCACTTCATGAACTATTGTGAATTTACATTTATGCATTTAAATTAATAGTACTCACTGAAAAATCATACTAGGGGTGGCCAGAGTTTGGCCACCTTTGGGGGCGCAACGGTCGGGGGCTCGAGCACCCACGGAAAAACACGAGATGTTAATTTTAACCAATAATGCCAAAAATGGAGTCTCTTTACATTTAAGTGCAAATAGCCCCCCTTGTTTGCAAAAGGCATTTACAGTATCTCCGCCCACTGATGTCTAGTTGGGCCAGACAAAATTGTGGAAGACAGTTCACGGTTAACAGTCCATCGGACTCGAAACGAGTATGACTGTCCTCGCCATTGGGTCTACAGGTGGCTGTAGAGGCCGATTCGTGATCCACATACTTTGGTGCAGTGTGGGCAGGGAAGAGTAGTGATCATTGGTGGTGGTTGAGCCTTTTTTTATCTTTCTCCCTGCAAAACTGTCGCTTTGTCTCTGCGGCACGGCGAAGTTCTGTTTCATGATGTGCTGCACCTACCTGCACTGATTTCTT
Source organism: Rhinogobio ventralis (assembly GCA_039654625.1). NCBI lineage: Eukaryota > Metazoa > Chordata > Actinopteri > Cypriniformes > Gobionidae > Rhinogobio > Rhinogobio ventralis. Next base: position 4,396,353 of record CM077208.1, on the reverse strand, counting down.
CCAGGAGCTCCTGTCAAGTGCAATGTGTTCCCAGTTGGTTGATGTGATATGGAATTTCTTTAGAATGGCCTTGATGTTGTCCTTGTAACGTTTATTTTGCCTGCCAGTTGCTCGCCTACCTTTCTTCAGCTGGGAGTACAGGATCTGCTTGGGGAGACGTGTATTAGACATACGGATGACATGACCGGTCCATCGCAGTTGGCACTGCATTATTGTAGTGGTGATGCTGGTAATGTTGGCTTCCTCCAAGACGCTGATGTTAGTGCATCTGCCCTTCCAGTTAATCTTCAGAATCTTTTGTAAGGATCTTTGATGGTATTGTTCCATGGCTTTCAGGTGCCTGCTGTTGGTGGTCCATGATTTGGCACTATACAGCAGGGTGGGGAGGACAAAGGCTCTGTAGACCAGGATTTCCATTTTCCTGAGTTTGGCGTAGGCTCCACTGGCACAACTCAGACGATGTTAACCCTCAGAGTCTATGTCAGCTTTTGAGGAAAGAAGGCTGCCGAGGTAGGGGAAATGGTCCACGTTCTCAAGAGCAGTGTTGTCCACTTTTATGGTTGGCTGGGTAGCTGGCTGGTTGGGTGGAGACTGATATAGGACCTGGGTCTGCTTGATGTTTAATTTTAGGCCCAGGGCTCTGTACGCCTCAACAAAGGCATTTAGGATACCCTGGAGGTCTTCTGCGGAGTGTGCTGCGATGACGTTATCATCCGTGTACTGAAGCTCTGTGATGGTGGTGTAGTTGACTTTGCTCTTGGCCTTGAACCTGTTATGGTTGAAGAGTCTGCCATCAGTTCTATACATGATTGAAATCCCCTGTGGCAGCTCTTTGCCAATGAGGTGGAATATGGCTGTAATGAAGATGGCAAACAAGGTTGGTGCGATTGATGCATCCCTGTTTGACCCTCTTTTCCACAATGATAGGCTCAGACTCTGAGCCGCCGTTGCTGAGCACTGTGATTGACATGCCATCATGTAGAAGCCTCGTTATTTTAATATACTTATCGTGACCGCCGTACCTTGATAGTATGCTCCACAGGGCCTGGTGGTCTACCATGTCAAAAGCCTTTGTCAGGTCTATAAAGGCCATGTACAAAGGCTGCCTTTGTTCACTGCATTTTTCCTGCAGTTTCCTTGCTGTGAATATCATGTCTGTTGTACCTCTGGATGGGTGAAAGCCACACTGTGATTCTGGAAGTACACCCTAAGAAAGTGGCAGCAGACGGGTTGCAAGGACACGAGCAAGGACTTTGCCTGTTGTTGACAAAAGCAAGATGCCCTGTAATTTCCACATTCAGCCTTGTCCCCCTTCTTGAATATGGTCACTATAAGAGCATCCCTGAGCTCTGAGGGAAGTTCTTCTTTTCCCCAGACTTTTAGTAGTAGGGCATGAATGTGGTACAGGAGCTCTAATCCACCTTCCTTTAAGATCTCAGCTGGGATCCCATCTGGACCGGCAGCCTTGTTGATCTTAAGGCTCCTGATGGCGTCTTGAACCTCTGTTATAGTCAGAGGTTCCCTCATATCTTCTCTGATGGGACTTTGGGGGACGTGTTTGGGAATATCTATTTCAGTTGTGCTTTCACTGTTGGAGTTTTGGGAAGTGCTCTTAATGGATTTGTTTTCCTTCAGCAGCTCCTGCCCGTCTTTTGTGTGCAGGGGGTTTAGGCCACAGTAGCTTGGACCATAGACGGCCTTGGTAGCACTGAAAAAGCCTCTGGTGTCACCTGAGTCTGCCAGTCCCTGGATTTCCAGAGCCTTTTCTGTCTACCAAGAGTCTTTACCTCCCTTACCCGTCTCTGGACATCCGCCTTGGCTCTGGAGTGAGCTAACCTTTTCGGCCTTACAGGTTGCATCATTTTGCCAGGCACAAAAGGCTTCCCTTTTCTTGGAGATAAGTTGTTCTATCTCTGTGTCATTTTCATCAAACCAGTCCTGGTGTTTTCTGGACTTGTGCCCGAGAATGGTTTTGCAGGTAGCAGGACTGGTAGACTTTAGCAGATTCCAGTGCTCTTCGATGTCTTCACCATAGCAATATTGTAGGGGTATGGCACGAGGCAGGAAGTTTTGATGCAAATCGACCCGAGTTTTAATCCGCCTTTTACCGAACTCCCTCACTCCCTTTTCCCATCACACATCAGATCGGAAAGGCATTTATTTTCAATAAAAATTAAGAAAATATTTGAAAAGTGGAAATAAAGTGTCTAACATGCATGTGTTTAGTAATAAAGTTTTAGGGTTAGCAGTAGGTGTAAGGCTTTATTGTCCCATTTAGGCAGCATCTATTTAATAATTTTAATAAATATAATTTCATACCATTTAATGTAGAAAAACACAAATAGTATCTGCCATTATTTATAAGTATAAATAGCATCTAATTACTATTTACACTTATCCAAATCCAAATCAGACTTTGTCCTGCGCGCTCATGAATCTCTACTTGCTCTTTCTCTAGAATTATCTTCTCACCTGGATTTAATGTTGCCAGAAGCTTTCAACCACCAGACTTTCATGATTAACTGATCAAGTAACAGTTTAAGTTGTAAAGAAATTACGGATTCACCTTTGGGGGGTGGTGAGATCTCAGATTTCATAAAAAATATCTTAATTTGTGTTCTGAAGATGAACGAAGGTCTCACGGTTTTGGAAAGAGGGCGAGTAAATGATGACAGAATTTAGATTTTTTATTTATTTTATTTTTTTGGGTAAACTAATCCTTAAAGAGAGAAACCGCACCAGTGCTCTTCATGTGGGAAGAGTTTCAGATGATCATCTAAGATCTATTACTTTAAAGTAAATAATTTGATATTCTAGGGTGATAGGGGTGATTTCAGGTTATATATTTTTTATTTGATTTTATTATGAATATTTTGATTTCCATTTGTAAAGTACTTTGAATTGCCACCATGTATGAAATGTGCTATATAAATACTTGCCTTGCCTATTCTGATTTGGCAGAAGCTGGAATTTGAACAGAGTGAAATCACTCAGAAACTATCTGTTCAGAGAGAAATAAAAATAAGCAATAAAAAGGAACATGTTGAATGAATGAATTTCCCTGTTTACCTGAAATCAAGGGGTTAAACATCGATCATTGATCAAGTGTGTAGTAATATTTATTTAAACAAACTGCGCCACATGTTTTTCAATTCATAATTAAAGAGACGTTTACAATTACAATGTACAAAATGATATATGTTCAGTGTCTGTGACAAAATACCTGTTTTACAGTCGCTGTCAAGTGAAAGGAACTAATTTATACTTTTGGTTAATGATAAGGTAAAAATTATATCTTGCTAAACAATTAACTTAATTATCTTATTGTCTTGTTTCTGAAGCAGATTCTGTGTAGTTTCATCATCAGAATGATTCTCTCTGTTTCTATATGAAGTTAATGAAGTGAACATTAGCAGTACCGCATATTTTATTCTAGATGGCATTATTTGTTGTCGTTTAAATGGTTCATGGATCAAGAAACGGCTCTAAATCTGCTGTGAGTTATCAGCCTGTGAGTCCATTTAAATCTGTGTCAGCATTCAGATCAGATATATGAATTATTAATTGTTTTTATTTTATACGCCATGATGTGCCAACCAACCTCACTCGTGTCATGATGTTAGTCAGGCATCATAATTTATCCCAGGCATCTAAATCTCAATCTACAACTAACACTCGTATATTTCCAATACTTTTTTTATAAATACAATAAATTAATTTTTGTCTCAGTTTTATTGTAAAAGTCAAAAGCTTTGAACAAATGTACAGGCAATATCAACTGTCACTGTGCAGTTAAATTAAGCTGCGGTTAAATCCAGACTACACGTTCATGAGGAAGGATAAAAAGGGATGGTGGCGGGTGTGCAACCTTTCTGAGGGGTGATGAAGATTACAGAGTGATGAAGGTGTGAAATCAGACTTATTATACAATGCGATGTAAAAGGGGGAAATGATGAGAGAATTGTTGGTTATTTTAGTGCTATAATAATGTTAATGTGGGATAAAGGAACTCAGCCTTATATAGACTTAATTCTCTTCTCACTTCAGGACAGTAGATGGTAGACTGCGTTAGTTCACAACCCGCCAGTAATCCTACAATAAAATTAAAGAAAAGAATGATTGCAAATCAGGTAAACTATACACTATATTGCCAAAAGTATTGGGACACCCCTCCAAATCATTGAATGCAGGTGTTCCAATCACTTCCATGGTCACAGGTGTATAAAATCAAGCACTAGGTGTGCAGACGCTTCTACAAACATTTGTGAAACAATGGGTTGCCCTCAGGAGCTCAGTGAATTGTGAAGCGTAGTACCGTGATAAGTCCATTCATAAAATTTCCTCACTACTAAATATTCCACGGTCATCTGTTAGTGGTATTATAACAAAGTGGAGGCAGTTGGGAACAACAGCAATACAGCCACGAGCTACAGACCTCCAAACTTCATGTGGTCTTCAGATTAGCTCAAGAACAGTGCGTAGAGAGCTTCATGGAATGGGTTTCCATGGCTGAACAGTTCATCCAAGCCTTACATCACCAAGTGCACTGCAAAGCGTGGGATGCAGTGGGGTAAAGCACGCCGCCACTGGACTCTACAGAAAGAAATGTGCTTCTAGAAGAATGGTCAAAAATTCCCATAAACACACTCCTAAACCTTGTGGAAAGCCTTCCCAGAAGAGTTGAAGCTGTTATAGCTGCAAAGGGTGGGCCAACTCCATATTAAACCCTACGGATTAAGAATGGGATGTCATTAAAGTTCATGTGCATGTAAAGGCAGGCGTCCCAAAACTTTTGGCAATATAGTGTATGTGTATATATATATATATATATATATATATGAACAGGAAAGAATTGATCTTATAAGAGATATATGCAAGCCTTGGGTATTACAATGTTCACCTAATACAATATTTTAAAGGCAGGATTAGAATCTGGTAGAACAATTACAGTTCTACTGACGTCCTTGATAAATAGTGGACTGAAAAACAGTGTATAAAATCTTCCGCGTGTTACACTCCAGCACAGTAGGTGGCGGTATGCAGCTTTCCAGATGCATGAATCCACAGAAGAAGAATCCTACAGTCGAGGAAGACGACTCGACTGGTGCTCGCTCAGCCACAACAAGCAACACATCTCGGTTAAATCTTCAGCTGGAGTCTATAAGGTGAGTTAGTTTTAATGTTGTAACAATTCATACTCATTTATAATTAACTGTTGTGTGCCTTAGCCTGGAGAGAAGCGGACTCTCTGTTCGGAACTCCGAATCAACTGAACCGATTCACATATCAGCAAAGGATAAATGGATTCAAAGGTTTTTGCAAAGGATAAATGGATTTCCAGCCCTTGCATTAGCTCTGCTTAGTGATGTGACATTTGAACCGAGGCATCGGAGCTTGTGTCGAGCATAAATGGGCGTGCCAGATGAAGCCTCGTTTTCAAGGCTTGTGTTGTTAAAGAGATAGCTCACTTTTATGTTTATTATCTTACCCCCTGGGCATCCAAGATATAGGTGACTTTGTTTCTTCAATAGAACACAAATTAAGATTTTTAACTCCAACCGTTGCAGTCTGTCAGTCGTATAATGCATGTGAATGGTAACAAAATCTATGAAAAAACAAAAAAAACATGCACAGACAAATCCAAATTAAACCCTGCGTCTCGTGACGACACATTGATGTCTTAAGAAATCGAACAGTATTTATATAATCTAATACACCAGCCTTGTCCAACAGCCTTGAGCGCGCTCTCACGCACCGGAAATGATCATGATGAAATGATGTTTTCCCACGGTTAGATCCGCATGTTAAAATGTGCGCATCTGTTACACGGGACATCAGTTCTGACTGGATCTCTTCCCTAATCGTCCCTCCCTAACATTTTCGTCTCGTTTTTATTCGTTAACGAAAATGACAGTAGATTTTTGTCATAGTTTTTGTCATCAAAACTGTTTTTTATTTAGCTATTGTCTCATTTTCGCCAGTGAAAAAAGGTTGTTGGCACAAATTATTCGTCAACTTAATTAACACTGGTCTTTATGTTACGCTACTCTGTGCTATTTTCAGCAGTAGTATCCAGCTGAAGTCTAAGATGGCACACGTACGTCTGCAAGATGTCTGTTAAAGATCATTCATCTGAAAAGTATCTGATAGATGTCTTTAAGATGTCAGTTTTACATGCCCCTTATTAGCCCCTTTCACACACACAGCAATCCCCGTAAATTACCATAAAATTAATAATAATAATACGTTTTATTTATATAGCGCCTTTCCCAAGCTCAAGGTCGCTGTACACAAAATATACATACACAAAATAAACATACATATACAATGGAACATAAACATACAAATATACAAACAAAAAAAACTAAGCAGAGGAGGGTTGGAAATACTGTACGAAAAGATATGTTTTTAGTTGAGATTTGAATGAGGATATAGTAACAGTGTCGCGCAGAGAAAGCGGGAGGGAATTCCAGAGTTTCGGGGCCACAGCACTGAATGATCTACCACCCATAGTAGAAAGACGGAAACGATGTACAGTGAGTAGTCTAGAGTCAGATGACCGGAGAGAACGGGGAGGAGAATACCAGTGCAGAAGTTCAGATAAATAATGGGGAGCAAGTCCATGTAGACATTTAAAAGTTAACAGTAGAATTTTATATTGGATGCGGACAGAAACAGGTAGCCAATGTAGATTATAGAGCAAAGGGGTAATGTGATCTGATTTTTTGACTTGATGGATGACATATTGTACATATTGTAGTCTAGCAATTGTTCTAGCGGGGAGCCCAGTAAGCAGTGAATTACAGTAGTCGAGACGTGATGTTATTAAAGCATTGATTAGAGTTTCTGTGTCTTTAGTGCTGAGAGCAGGTCACAGTCGGGCAATGTTACGGAGGTGGTAGAATGCAGTCTTGGTAATAGAACTTATATGAGCTTGAAATGTAAGTGAAGAGTCAAATGTTACACCCAGATTTTTAACAGTGTGAGATGGAATTAATGTGGCCCCACCAATAGGTAGACTCAGTTCAGATTTTTTCAGAAGGGATGGTGGACCGAAAATAGTAACCTCAGTTTTAACGTTATTAAATTTAAGGAAGTTTCTATGTAACCAGATTTTAATGTCAGTAATACAGATATTCAAAGAGTCCAGGGAGAGAGTGGTGACAGAGCGGGCTGAAATGTAAATTTGTAAGTCATCAGCATAACAATGATAGCGGAGACCATGACTACGGATAATGTGACCTAATGGTAGCAGATAAATATTAAACAGAAGTGGTCCAAGAACAGAGCCTTGAGGAACACCCTGAGAGAGAGAACACGGAGAAGATTTGAAATTATGAATAGTAATGAAAAATTGTCTATCGGTGAGATATGATATGAACCAAGATAAAGCACTACCCGTGATGCCGATAGCAGATAGACGAGAGGTAAGTATATGATGAGATATAGTGTCAAATGCAGCAGTTAAGTCAAGCATGATGAGAATAGTAAGACAACCAGAATCAGCAGACATTAGCAGGTCATTGAAAATTCAATTCAATTAAACAAAATTACCAGAATGACTTTACCAGTAAATACACAAATATGCTGTTCACACAAGCAACGATGTTCTGACTTTTTACCGGTAAGAGACCGTTCACACTTCAGCACCAAAATACCGGTAAATTCTGTGATGTCAGTCATTGGAAATTATCTTTAAATGCTAAGCCGGTGTCATCCGCTCGCATGAGAAGAAGCGCTTTAGGTTTTACTATCTGTTCAATTTGACAACATATTTTTACGTCTGAGTGACAGGCTTAACGGATGATCAAACAGAACGCGTGTATGCTCTTAAAAACACGAGACGCGCGCAATAATCCAACTGCAGAGCCACAGCGCTAATTAATGGAAAAGAAGGCTGGGTCGAGCGCGACACGTTGAAAAAGCTGTGAAACGTGGCGCAACAACAGTGAAAGATGATCATTTAGCACATGGAAAAAATATTAAAAAGCTTCTGTAAACAGCGCAGAGTCAATTTACTGGTATTTTTGAAAAGGTCCTGTCAGATCTGTTACCGGTTATTTACCGGGCTATTGTCTAAATGTCCATTTGACATCTGACAGGAAACGTCCACTGGCGCGGGGTGAGTGGAGCAGAGCGAACCTTTTCAATTAATTCCTATGGAAGTCAAGCTTCATGCTCGCGTGGTGCTGTGGGATTGACAGTGGAAAGCATTGAGAGCGTCAAAAAGGTTGGGCAGTTGGGCGAAAAGCGCGGTCTGCAGCCAAGGTTCGGGTAGTGGCGTCTGTCTTGAACGTTAACAAAGTATTTATACTGTAAGTATTTTATAATTAAGGGGTAATTATCCGTGTAGTTACAGGGTAAGTATGAATATGCTGCTGTAAATTAAAGTGGTGCTTGTTCCCCTCTTGTTTCATGTAATTACAGGGTAAGTACAATTAAAACACGTACACAATCTGATATCACTCGGAAACATTTATTTGAAAAAAACTTACCCTGTAACTACATGAAACGAGGGTAACAAACACCACTTTAATTTACAGTCGCAGATTCATACTTACCCTGTAACTACATGAAACAAGAGGGGAACAAACACACTTTAATTTACAGCCCGTAGATTCATACTTACCCTGTAACTACATAAAAACAAGAGGGGAACAAACACCACTTTAATTTACAGCCCGCAGATCCATTCATACCCTGTAACTATGAACCTGTAATTCATACAGGGTCATAGTACATTCATAACCCTGTAACGCAGATTCACACTTACCCTGTAACTACATGAAACAAGAGGGGAACAAACACCACCTTAATTTACAGCCCGCAGATTCATACTTACCCTGTAACTACATGAAACAAAAGGGGAACAAACACCACCTTAATTTACAGCCCGCAGATTCATTCATACCCTGTAACTATGACCCTGTAATTCATACAGGGTCATAGTCTTCATTCATAACCCTGTAACGCAGATTCACACTTACCCTGTAACTACATGAAACAAGAGGGTAACAAACACCACTTTAATTTACAGCCCGCAGATTCATACTTACCCTGTAACTACATGGAATAAAAAGCACCACTTACCCTGTAAATACAAAGATAATAACCCCTTAGTTAAAAAATACTTGCAGTATAAATAATTTGTTAATTTTCCTGGTAGTTACCCCTTTATTCCTTAAATATTACATAATGTTCCCTTATACCTACACATACATATACTACATATACAGTTACACTATAATTACCGAAAGTTACGCTGTAAATTCGTTTTACTTTACGGGCATTTTGAGTTCATTCCTATGGAAGATCAACATCTATAGGATTTAATTGAAAACTCTTGCTCTGCTCCGCACCGTTTTGAATGCCTGCGCGGATGTGCACATTATACTTTCACTTTCAAATTAGCAATTTAAAAGCCCCTGCCGGTGATACCGGTGTTGTCACACTTCGATTAACCGGTGGGAAAATATCCCTACTGGCTATAAACTGAGACTGTGCGATACCTCGAGTTGTCCTGGACATGACGCTGCGCTTCTCGTTCAGTGTGCGACCCCATTGTGTGTCGCGATGGCGTCACTCTCTCTTTGATTGAGCCTGACTCGCGTCTACATTTAAATGCCAATTAATACAGCACAGACAAACACCAACAAACAAGTTGGTAGTTGGATATAGTATTTTATGAAAAATAACTGTCATGTTCACATTACACCAACAAGCACTGATTGACCATGGTCAGTCAGATGAAAACAAACCCTGACCAATGCCACCTGATTGTACCAGAAATATGAGGTTGTGAATCTGACAGCAGTTTTCATTCAACTTTAAAAATTCTATAAAAGCAGCCTACTACAGCCTAGTAATCAGATTGCTTTTTGATCACTTAGTCTGTTAAATAACCAGTTATACTTGCATCCACAGATCAATGACCACACAGCTATTGACCTGTTAAAATACTGGGGAATATTCCCATCTTCCCACAGGAGAAACAAGCAGGAGGAATTACTCCAGGGGAAACTACTGACATACTATTGTAAAGATGGAGTTTAAACAAGAAACCTGCAGAATAAAAGATGAAGAGACAGAGGAACAAATTGGTCAGTGTCCATTCTTGATTCTTCATTAATAACTGCTATTAAACTAGGGATTACTTTTATTTCTGTCTTGAATTGTCTAATGTGATATGTTCGTTTTAGGTCTGATGGAACAAAGCGAAGTGGAGGAGAAACGCCATCAGTTTCAGAAACCTAAACAAAACACTCAAAAGATGGAGTCTGAGGAAGAACCCTGCAGTGTAAAAGATGAAGAGACAGAGGAACAAATAGGTAAGTGTCCATTCTTGATTCTTCATTAATAACTGCTATTAAACTAGGGATTACTTTTATTTCAGTCTTGAATTGTCTAATGTGATATGTTTGTTTTAGACCTGATGGAACAAAGTGAAGTGGAGAAGAAAAGGCATACGTTTCAGAAACCTCGACAAAAAACTAAAAGAAGAACAGCTAAATGTTCTTGCATATGCGCTCAGTGTGGAAAGAGCTTCGCACATAATTCAAGCTTGAAGAAACACATGAGAATCCACACTGGAGAGAAACCCTTCATATGCCATCAGTGTGGAAAGAGCTTCACTTGGGAAGGTAGTCTCACAAAACATCTGCAGTTTCACTCAGGAAAAAGATCATTTGGCTGTGATCAGTGTGACAAGACATTTATTTTGGCAGAGCAACTGAAAAGACACATGAAATTCCATGCAGGTGTGAAGCCTTACACATGTTCTGTTTGTGGAAAGTGTTTTTCACTGCTGGACCATTTAAGACAGCACGAGCGTATTCATTCGGGTGTGAGACCTCATACGTGCTTTGACTGTGGGAAGAGCTTCACTACATCCGGCGACTTAAAAACACACCAGAGAATTCATACTGGAGAGAAACCGTACAAGTGCTCACACTGTGGACAGAGGTTCTCTCAGTCAGGAGATATGAAAGCTCATGAGAGAATTCACACTGGAGAGAAACCGCACAAGTGCTCACACTGTGGAAAGAGTTTCACTCGGTTAGGAACTTTAAAAGACCATGAGAGAGTTCATACTGGAGAGAAACCACACAAGTGCTCACACTGTGGAAAGAGTTTCACTCGGTTAGGAACCTTGAAAGACCATGAGAGAACTCATACTGGAGAGAAACCGTACAAGTGCTCACACTGTGGACAGAGTTTCTCTCTGTCAGGAACCTTGAAAGATCATGAGAGAGTTCACACTGGAGAGAAACCGCACCAGTGCTCTTCATGTGGGAAGAGTTTCAGACGATTATCTCATCTACGGACTCATGAGAAAAAGTATTGTCCAAAGTTAAAAGTATTGTCTAAAGTATTGCTCTAAGTGAGCAAAGTTCACATTCAGATCCATAGTCGCTGATCTGTTTTAAATTCATTCCTATGAAAGTTGCACTTCACTCTCAGTGAAGCTCAACTTCCATAGGAATGAACTGTAAATGCTCGTTCTGCTTTGCGCCTTTGACCATTTTGTGAAGGGGTGCTGTGGTATCTGGCACCAAGATGTTAGCAGCAGATTCTTTAAGTCCTGTAAGTTGCGAGGTGGGGCCTCCATGGATCGGACTTGTTTGTTCAGCACATCCCACAGATGCTCGATTGGATTGAGATCTGGGGAATCTGGAGGCCAAGTCAACACCTCAAACTCGTTGTTGTGCTCCTCAAACCATTCCTGAATCATTTTTGCTTTGTGGCAAGGCGCATTATCCAGCTGAAAGAGACCACAGCCACCAGGGAATACCGTTTCCATGAAAGGGTCTGCAACAATGCTTAGGTAGGTGGTACGTGTCAAAGTAATCCACATGGATGGCAGGACCCGAGGTTTCCTAGCAGAAAATTGCCCCAAAGCATGCCTTCGGCTTGCCTTCTTCCCATAGTGCATCCTGGTGCCATGTGTTCCCCAGGTAAGCGACGCACACGCACCCGGCCCTCCAGGTGATATAAAAGAAAACGTGATTCATCTGACCAGGCCACCTTCTTCCATTGCTCTGTGGTCCAGTTCTGATGCTCACGTGCCACTGTTGGTGCTTTCGGCAGTGGACAGGGGTCAGCATGGGCACACTGACTGGTCTGCAGCTATGCAGTCCCATATGCAACAAACTGCGATGCACTGTGTATTCTGACACCTTTCTATCAGAACCAGCATTAACTTGAGCAATTTGATCTACAGCAGCTCGTATGTTTGATCGGACCACACAGGCCAGCTTTCGCTCTCCTCGTGCATCAATGGTCGCCCATGACCCTGTCGCCGGTTCACCACTTTTGATAGATACTGACCACTGTAGACCGGGAACACCCCAAAAGAGCTGCAGTTTTGGAGATGCTCTGACCCAGTCGTCTAGCCAACTATTATGCTAATTTAATTTTCATATTGTTCATACTGTCGAAGAAAAAATGTATGTAAATGGATTGACATTGCCAATAAAAAAAATATTCTAAACAATTCAAGTGATGAAACTTAAAAGTTTAAATGAAAATGTAATTAATTTTTTTTTTTTTTGCAAAGATAAAGGACAAAATATGTTTGCAGTTACATATTAACAAGGTCATAGTCAGGTATGTTTAATAAAAACATGAGTAACACAAAAAAATCTAGCTTGTATTGTTGTTACTTTCGTTTCAACTGTGTCAAAAGTAACAATGTGCAGCAGCAGCTTATGTTCAAAGTGAAATTGTACTGTAGTCGTTCTACATTTATACAAAATACCACCTGCTATTGATAGACCACAGCAAAAATATATCTCTGTCTAAAACATTATCTTTTAAAATGTTTTTTCTGAAAAATGGTACTTTCGCCCCTGCTCCTCCCTTTGAGAGAATTGTTGCTTATTTTAGTGCTATAATTATTAGATTAGATTAAACTTTATTGTCATTACACAAGTACAGGTACAAGGCAACGAAATGCAGTTTAGGTCTAACCAGAAGTGCAATAGCAGCAAGTGCAGGATATACAATGGTTTCATAAGTGCAGGACATGAATATGTACTGAATGTATATAAAGATGGCTATTACTATAAATAGAATTTTACAGGTAATATGTACTATGAATATAATATACACAATTATGTTATATATTGTGGGGATAATAAGGAACCCAGTCTTGTATAGACTTAATTCTCTTCTCACTCCAGCACAGTAGATGGCAGACTGTATAGTTAATTAATTCACAACCCACCAGTAATCCTACAATAGAGCAAGACGACTGGTGCTCCCATCAGACTCAGCCAGAGATCTTGGTGAAGTCTTCAGCTGGAGTCTATAACGTGAGTTAGTTTTTACGTTTTAACAATTAATACTCCTTTATAATTAACTGTTGTGTACAATAGCATGGAGAGGGGTGGAGAAACTGAGCTTTTTCAACTAGGAATCAACTGAACCTATTGCTTCGCGCAATGATTCACTCTTTCGAAGCGCTGGACACGCCACACGCTGGCGACACCTGCTGGTCAGAACGGTGTAAATGCAACGAGAACAGCCCGAAAATGTGTAATGACACCGTTTACAAACCAATCGCAAATGTTTTCATGAAAGTGTAATCATTAAATATCATTACATATTAATTATAAGTAGCTTGGATTTGTGTTCCCATCACTAGAGGGCGGAGAGTTACTACAGTTGAAAGGTGCCATGTCAGGCGAAAATGTAAACAAGGCTAGGCTAGTATGCTAAAAAGGTTAAGCATCTTTTAAATGACCAGTTATACTTGCACCCACACATCAATGACCACACAGCTATTGATCTGTTAAAATACTGGGGAATATTCCCTTCTTCCCCCAGGAGAAGCGTCAGCAAGCAGGAGGAATTACTCCAGGAGAAACTACTGGCATACTATTGTAAAGATGAAGTTTGAGGAAGAACCCTGCAGAATAAAAGATGAAGAGACAGAGGAACAAACAGGTCAGTGTCTACAAACCCTCATTTACAAAAGTATAGAAAATGCATTTATAGGCACACTGAAGTTGTAATGTAGATGCACTTCTCCTAACTCATCTTGTATTTTCATATGTGATTGTAAGCTAAATTATGGAAAATGCATCTGCAGTCGTGATGACATAACTGCAGATATGTACATTTAGCACCTGATCAATAACCATAAATTAAATTTAATAGCATTCTGCTATTAAACAAGAGATTACTTTTATTTGATTGTAATATGTTTGTTTTAGACCTGATGGAACGAAGTGAAGTGGAGGAGAAACGGCATCAGTTTCAGAAACCTCAACAAAACACTCAAAGAAGAACAGCTGAATGTTCTTGCGTATGCGCTCAGTGTGGAAAGTGCTTCACATCTAAATCAAGCTTGAAGAATCACATGAGAATCCACACTGGAGAGAAACCCTTCATATGCCATCAGTGTGGAAAGAGCTTCACATGGGAAGGTAGTCTCAAAACTCATCTGCAGTTTCACTCAGGAAAAAAATCATTTGGCTGTGATCAGTGTGACAAGACATTTATTTTGGCAATGCAACTAAAAAGACACATGAAAATTCATGCAGGTGTGAAGCCTCACGTGTGTTCTTTTTGTGGAAAGAGTTTTTCACTGCTCCAATATTTAAAAATTCACCAGAGTATTCATACTGGTGTGAAACCTCATGTGTGCTTGGACTGTGGGAAGAACTTTACTAGATCCAGCGACTTAAAATCACACCAGAGAGTTCATACTGGAGAGAGACCATACAAGTGCTCACACTGTGAAAAGAGTTTCTCTATGTCAGGAACCTTGAAAGATCATGAGAGAATTCATACTGGAGAGAAGCCGCACCAGTGCTCTTCATGTGGGAAGGGTTTCAGCCAATTATCTGGTCTACGAACTCATAAGAACAAGCATTGCCCAAAGTTGTCTAAAGCCCTGTTTGGACAGTAATTGTTTCTCATGTGGATGTCCGTAAAAATAAATTTGCATGCCACCTCAGTGATAAAATTTTTGCATTCGGATGGCGATTTATTCACACGGTGGAGGAGCGCGTTTTGTGATCATACGAACCCGGGAACGCACTACTCACGTGGTCATTAGCATGATTGTCTTCTGTCGGCTTGGAATAATAAGAATAAATTCATGTTTAATTTAATTAATAATAGGAAATTATTAATTATTCAAATCTCCTGTGTAGGAATTGTGGGCGCAGACACAAATGAATCTTCCAGATGATTTGTTCAAACATAATTCCACACAAAACCCAACTCAACATTCCAGGGCCAGTTTATGGCCGGGCCCCTCTCTGCCCATAACAGTGGACAAAGGTTTGCTACATTTTGATTGGATCTTGGTGGACTAACACAAACAAACTGTCCAACGCCATCAGATAAAGATGCCAGACACCTCTTAGAGGCCAAAAAGACCACCTGTGGTACCAAGCCCAGTAAGGACAGGACTTCTCATTGGTCCACCTGCGGTTTTCTGCCCTTCACCCATCTAGAAACTAATCCCTAATGTCTGTGACTGCCATAAAAATTCCTCAGGATCCCAGCACTAGTGGGAGAAACAAAGGAAAAACTCAGAGAAACCGTGTTACACATAAACTGCATCAAATCATTGATCACTGGACTTATAATCAAACATCCTTCTACTGCATAATTCTATATCATGTATTTAACCAATATATGTGACCACTATGCTTAGACTCACTCACCAATTCGTGTAATTGTTGTAACTGTTGTAATTGTTGATTGAAAATGTGCCTTTCTTGATGTCAGTGTGATTGAATGATCATAATTCAAAAGATGGTTTGAATGAAATCTGTCTAGAATGTCTTGATCTTATAATAAGAAATCATGTTTAAATTTACTCGCTGCTTACCACAGATAACCTAATTTAACACAGTCACCTCTGAACCAAAGATGATTCCCAATTGGTCAATCCATCCAGGAGGATGGGCAAACAAATTTGAGTTTTAATCTCAGAACACAGTCAGTTGAAGAAGAAAATCAGTTCAATAATGTCAGTCTAAAGAAGGAATAGACGATCAAGCAGACCAAGATGTGAGAAATGGGTTCATTTCATTTAAGCCATCTAAAACTCTCATCTCACTTTCCTCTTTTACTTAAGTTTATTTTCTTTCCATTGAGTCTCGTGTTCTAAGTTAAGTTTCTCTGCAAAGTTTCTCTCGATGAATCTACAGCAGAGCGCGCTTCAACTTCGAACACTTCTCACGAGATTTCCATCCGTCCGCCAACACGCCACAAGATTGGCTTCCCAAGACGTCCATCAAAAGACACGACGACCTTCAGAGAATCAAAAAACCGGGAACCTCTGCAGCCAGGACCAAAGAAAAAGGGAATCCCCATTCAAAGACGACACGAGACACAAACGCAAGTAATCTCCAGATTCTAAACTGAACTGGTGTAATTGATATCAAATTTAGTAACCCCGCCTAAGCAACGATAGTAGCTTATTCAGGTCCATGTGTTATAAATGCATTTATTGCTAGAAACTTGGGATTTCATCATTTCACTCTCTTAAAACTCATTCTTTCCTCACTTTCTTCCTTTCTGCAACGAGTGTGAATGTGTGTGCGTGTGTTTGTGTTCGATATTAGTTTTACGCGTTAGAGTAATCAATAAAGTTTTGTTTGTATTTAAAGATAAGTGTTCTTGTGTTATGTGCTTACGAATTTAATGTCTTAAACTGCTGATCTAAGTTACCTGGCTGTTAAATAGGGTTTCAGTCACATGGTTAAGAAAAGGATAAAAGAAGATTGTAATGGTTGCTCTGTCTCTTGATTCTCTGGCTCTTTATTTTGCTGGGGCTTCTTTGCTCTGGCTCTTTCTCTCCTCT
Organism: Rhinogobio ventralis; assembly: GCA_039654625.1. Lineage (NCBI taxonomy): Eukaryota > Metazoa > Chordata > Actinopteri > Cypriniformes > Gobionidae > Rhinogobio > Rhinogobio ventralis. Next base: position 4,379,528 of record CM077208.1, on the reverse strand, counting down.
AAAGCCCCTCTCTCCCTCTCTCTCTCTTTCTATCCCTCAGGTATGGTATAAGTTTTATTATCTCATACATCTATTTTGTAACTATTTTAAGTGTAACCATAACCAGATTTTGTCCTTAAATCCTTTCTATTACAAATTATGTGCTAACTAGTTTTGATTCGGTATTGACTTTGAAGTGCTACCTATTGCAATACAATATAGTCACATTATAGCAATGCTCTCCCACATATTTTGCTATTGTAACTGCGCTTATTTCCATCGTTGGTATAAGAAACAGGAGGAATTACTCCAGGAGAAACTACTGACATTGTAAAGATGGAGTTTAAGGAAGAACCCTGCAGAATAAAAGATGAAGAGACGGAGGAACAAATAGGTCAGTGTCTATTCTTCATTAATAACTGCTGAAGAACATTCAGACTACAAACGCTCATTTATAAAATCATTGTTGTAAAATAACAATAACTATAGGAACAGATATGAAAATACAGATGAGTTTGGGAAAATGCATTATAGTTCTTATAGTTTGTTATTTTGAGATAATTTAGGGAAAATGCATCTGTGGTCATAAAGTAGTTGCCAAGATTTGATGACATAATAATTGCAGAAGTATGTTTAGTGCATGATGGGTAACCAAAACTAAAATACCTGAGCGTGGCTTCTTTCTGCAGTTAAACTAGAGATTGCTTTTATTTCAATCTTGAATTGTCTAATGTAATATGTTTGTTTTAGACCTCATGGAACAAAGTGAAGTGGAGGAGAAATGCCATCAGTTTCAGGAACTTCAACAAAAAATTAAAAGAAGAGCAGCCGAATGTTCTTACACCTGCTCTCAGTGTGGGACGGGGTTCACATCTAAATCAAGCTTAAAGAATCCCATGAGAATCCACAGTGGAGAGAAACCCTTCACATGCAATCAGTGTGGAAAGAGCTTCACATCTAAATCAAGCTTAAAGAATCACATGAGAATCCACAGTGGAGAGAAACCCTTCATATGCCATCAGTGTGGAAAGAGCTTCTCATGGGCAAAAAGTCTCAAAACTCATCTACAGTTTCACTCAGAAAAAGATCATTTGGCTGTGATCAGTGTGACAAGACATTTATTTTGGCAATGCACCTGAAAAGGCACATGAAAACTCATACAGATGTGAAGCCTCTTGTGTGTTCTGTTTGTGGAAAGAGTTGGTTACGACTGGACAAATTAAAGGAGCACCAAAAAATACACACCGGTGTGAAACCGCATATGTGTTTAGACTGTGGGAAGACCTTTATTACATTGTGCAACTTAAAATCACACCAGAGAATTCACACTGGAGAGAAACCGTACAAGTGCTCTTCATGTGGGAAGAGTTTTGTCCATTTATCTAGTCTGCGGACTCATGAGAAAAAGCCTTGTCCAAAATTGTCTAAGTGAGCAAAAGTTCGCATTCAGATCCATCACTTAAAATAGTATGACAATTTGAAAAATCAAATAGTGGAATTTCTTGCAGCTTAGCATATCGTATCTATAGCTAGCCACTTACATCTTGTTTATAATTTGTTATACATAATTTGTTGACATGTAAATCCACACCTCTGAGATCAGACAACTGAACAGTCTGGAGGTGCAGTGAATAAAAGACCAATTACAGCTGCCATCTTGTGGTTAAAATAATTTAAGCTTCGAACTACTTGGACTTTGGACAATATGGTAACAAGTCAAATGAAAATCAAGTCGTTAAATAAAATTCAATGTGTGTAGTTTTGTTCCTCAGAATAAAATGCGATAGTTTGCCAGCGCCCCAGATGTTCCTCAAGATGGCGCCATTTGTTTTCATTTCAATCACGTGATCTTGTTGAGTCCATCTTGGATCGTGAATGAAGAGACTCTTGCTGTTTATCGGACTGTGAGTACATTTATTTTATTAATTATTGGGAGAAATTTAAATCTCTCTATTTATACATGTCAATGAGCTCGACTAGTGTATGATTCCCGAACGAGTGACTCTCAAGAGCCGGTTCGTTTTAGTGAATCAAAAACACACCAGCTCGAGCGGTTACTGCAATACTCCGATATTGAATCTAGATACTTAACCATAAAGTTAACCATTATGCTGAACCTCAAGCTCGTGTTTGACAACATGTAAATATCATTAGTTTAATGGATAACTGAACCTGGTAAACACAAGGTGTAACACAAAAGAATAGTTTATTTCAGACATGTTTAATCGATGTCTGATTACAGCGATCAACCCTCATCAATATTCTTTCAGCTTCTCTCTGAACTGCTGTGGGAATTGAAGGATTGATAGTTTAAAAGTTATGGAAATATACAGCTCATTTCTAATCGTAACACCACTTTTGAGAAGATCATAAAGACTAATTCTTGAAGAAATCAGAGTTATATACAGTAGATGCTAGATGATATAGAAGTTAAAGTTAAAAACTGAAATGATGCAGTTGTTTCTAAATGATTATTTGAGCTACATTTGCACCTAGATTATCCCAGAGTGATTGAAATTGTGATGATCATCTGCTAAATGAGCAACAGTGACAATATTATAATAAATCTTCCCACAGGAAAAGAAGCAAGCAGGAGGAATCAAAGATGGAGTTTGAGGAAGAATCCTGCCGAATAAAAGATGAAGAGACAGAGGAACAAATAGGTTGGTGTTTTCCTTCATTCTCTTTAATTAAGTTTAAGATGAAAACTGACATATAACAATAACTTTTTAATCTAGATACTAGTAGACTCAGTAGTAATCTAGATTTGTGCTAAATGTAGGCTCACTTATATTGCTTTTGTTTTAATTTGTCTTTCTTTCATTGAATTGTGGGAATTTAATATGTTGATTTTAGACCAGATGGAAGTGAATGAAGACAAACCACGTCATTTCACAAATGAAGATGGACATGCAGTTGTTTCCTGCCGTAAATGTATCAAAAATATATTATTAGTAGTAATATGCATTGCAAAGGACTTCATTTGGACCATTATAAAGGCGATTTTCTCAACTTTTTTGCACCCTCAGATTCCAAATTTTCAAATAGTTGCATCTCGGCCAAATATTGTCCTATCCTAACAAACCATACATAAATTGAAAGCTTTTAGATGATGTATAAATCTCAATTTAAAAAATGTACCCTTATTACATATCACATATATACATTTTTCAGTAGTAGTCTTTTAAAAATGCATCTAAAATAATAAACTAAGTGCAATGTAGTGTTGTCAAAAAAATTGATATTACATATCGATACTGAAATGTTTCCAATACTAATTTTCCTCAGGATAGATAGTTACACGATACCAGCTGCGAAGAAGAAAGCAATCGCCTAATATTCCTGCTGCCAAATTATAAGCTAATATTAAGAATATCTATATGCAATATAGTATCTCAAAGGAGCACCTGGAGATGCTGATTGGTGCTCACACTTTACGCGGCACACTACAAGCTGCCTAAATGTAAAATAACATTATTTGTTCATTGTAGGAATTAAATATAGGTTCATCTTTGTTAAAGCTGTTTTTTTATTTTATTAACATTAATGACACGGACAACAGCAGGAATATTTCTCACTTTAAGACCGAATTCACGGACCGAATATACTGACACACATCCAGTTTCTTTCTCAACTGTTCACTTATGACATAAATGGGATAATACTTGCCGAGATGGCTATTTAGAAATGATAAACTTTCACTCTATGATGGTTAAACTTAGCAATTAATCCGTGAATCACATGCATGCTGAACCGTGGGGCCTGGTCTGTATGAATCACAGATCAACTGTGATCTGTCCACCCCTAATAATTAATGAACACTCTTGTCATCATGATTGTTATCTTACCAGAGATAGAGAGAAATCCTACTCCAGTAAGTAAATGTGTCCCTGTCCCCAAAAATGTTGGTACTCAAAAGCGTTTCCGTCCACGTTTTCTGGTGCGCATCGTTTATTTTGATCATGCATGGGCTCCAGTTATGTGCACCCCTGTTTATGGCAGTTTTTCCCCATGGTATCAATGTCAAAATTGTGGAAAACCACTAACCACAGTGGCTGGTGAGCAAAAAATGTAATGTCAAGCCCTGATTAATTATCTTAATGCCTTGATTCTTTTAAAGCAGGTGTAGTCTCATCATCAGAATAATTCTGTACGTCTTTATTAAGATAAATGAATAGATCACCTCAAACATTTCCTGATTGTTTACTCACCCCTAGGCCATCCAAGATGTACAAGTCTTTCTTTCTTCAGCCAAAGAGAAATTAAGGTTTTGAAGAGAAAACACTTGGTTTGTTCTGCATACATACAGGCGAGCGTTTGTAGTTAAAAAGTATATACATTTTAATTTATTTTTGGAACTGACTGAGTGTTTCACTAGAGAAGACCCTTATTTGTCAGCCAGGGCATATGGATTACATTGAAGCTGCCTAAATATAGATTTTGGACCGTCTAAAATGGTCCACAGTGAGCACCATTCACTTGCATTAAATGGAGAAAGATGAGGGTTTTCCTTGAGAGTTCTCCTCAACCTTAATTTCTGTTCAGCTGAAGAAAGAAAGACCTATACATCTCAGATGGCCTGGGGGCGAGTAACTAATCAGGACATTTTCTTTTTGGGGTGAACTATTCCTTTAATGAAGTGAACATCAAACAACTGTGGTCACTCAGAATCAACTAACAATCACGCTTTGGGATCCAGACATCTACAAAAATTAGCTACAGTTGTGGTCATAAGTTTACATATACTTCTATACTAGAAGGGCTTTAGAAGATGCTTTGCTTCTAGTAGGCCAAGGAGATTGCCTGAACAATCCAATTACTGATTGTTTGTTTGGAGGCTGGGGATCCCTTCCTGGGCGACCCAAAGCACACTAACAACTGGTCTGACTTCCTCTATTGGGAGGACCTCTGAACATAAACCTTTTAAGGCCCGCACAGGGCAGATTAAGTGAAGTCTCTCCTGTTGCGCCGAAACACATGTGGTGGAGAATGGAAGGCCTGTAGGATAGTAGACCGTGCCTCACTGGAAGGAACTTTAGGCACGTAACCTGTTCAAGGATGCAAAATAGCTTTCACCCTCCCAGGAGCAAATTCCAGACAGGGAGGAAAAATAGACAGGGCTAGGTCCCCAACCCTTTTAAGGGACATAATAGCCAGCAAGAAAGCTATCTTAGCGTGAGATGTTTCTCATAGGACAACTCTATTGGTTAACCCCTCGCGAATAATAACCCAAAATAACCCCTGTAGTCAAATGACGTCCAATGGGGTGGGATTAGTCCCGCTCCTCCTCTCTGGACTTCTAATGAGGTCGAGGTCTAGCGAGGAGGAGCTAGACGTAAGCTCCTCCCATTTGCTCTGCAGTGAGCAGCATTTGAAGTATACATTTTTATTTCTTTCTGAAAATGACTGATCGTTTCGCTAGAGAATATTATTTGTCATTCGTGAAATTTCTTCACTACTAAATATTCCACGGTCAACTGTTAGTGGTATTATAACAAAGTGGAGGCAATTGGGAACAACAGCCATGAAGTGGTAGGCCACGTAAAATCACAGAGCGGGGTCAGCGCATGCTGAGGGTCACAAAGCACAGAAGTCGGCAACTTTTTGCAGAGTCAATAGATACAGCCCTCCAAACTTCGTGTGGCCTTCAGATGAGTTTAAGAACAGTGCATAGAGAGCTTAATGGAATGGGATTCCATGGCCGAGCAGCTCATCCAAGCCTTACATCACCAAGTGCAATGCAAAGCGTGGGATGCAGTGGGGTAAAGCATGCCGCCACTGGACTCTAGAGCAGTGGAGACGTGTTCTCTGGAGTGACCAATCACACTTCTCTGTCTGCCAATCTGATGGATGAGTCTGGGTTTGGCGGTTGCCAGGAGAACGGTACTTGCCTGACTGCATTGTGCCAAGTGTAATGTTTGGTGGAGGGGGGATTATGGTGTGGGGTTGTTTTTGAGGGGTTGGGCTTGGCCCCTTAGTTCTTGTCCCATAAACACACTTCTAAACTTTGTGAAAAGCCTTCACAGCTGCAAAGGGTGGGTCAACTCCATATTAAACCCTACGGATTAAGAATTGGATGTCATGTACATGTAAAGGCAGACGTCCTAAAACCTTTGGCAATATAATATATATGGTCACTCAAACCATATGGAAATGGAGGTGCTCTTATATGGTCAGTAATGGAGCTTGGATGTCATCTAGTGAAAAAGTTTGGCACTCCGCCCAAACGAAATCTTACTGAAAGCTCGTTTTTTAAGATATCAACCTAAAAATTGGAACACAACTTGTTCATATTTTTGGCTTTGATTTTCATATTATTATAAAATATTAACAATTATATATTTTTTACATTTTCATAAACTTTTTTCCATTTTACTTTCATAATGTATTTCCCTTCTACAGTAATCTGCCAAGTGTCTTCTTTAAAATAAGACCAACCTTAGGTCTATATTCCAAAGCATTCTTGAATTGCATCCATTTAAGTTTGGATAGTGCATTTTCATATCTAAAAAAGGCGGTGACAGTTATTCAAACCTGTTTTTCTCAATTTCGTTCCTGAAAATCATAGCGATCAGCCAACTTCAGATAACCATAACTTTTGTTACAGACAAGCTATAAAAGAAATAAAAACCGATTTGGAAAGGGCTTGGTATGATAACATTTCACAATGCTACGGGCTTTCATAGATAAATATATAGTGCTTTTGTAAGATTGAAAATAATCGAAGATATTTGCTTTACTGTTTTCAACTCCCATCTTTCTTACCAGAGGGGCCATTTGCAATTTCTAAAGACAAAGAAATTCTGAAGGCGTGTAGGCCAAAATGTGTCACACCTTTACAGTGGGGGAAGGTGTAATTATATGATTGGTCAGTTTGAATGTCTCACATTAGGGATTCAGTCACATGGTCAAGAAAAGGATAAAAGAAGATTGTAATGGTTGCTCTGTCTCTTGATTCTCTGGCTCTTTATTTTGCTGGGGCTTCTTTGCTCTGGCTCTTTCTCTCCTCTAAAGCCCCTCTCTCCCTCTCTCTCTCTTTCTATCCCTCAGGTACGTGCTGGGTACGATTATGGTATAAGTTTTATCATCTCATACATCTATTTTGTATTGGGTCACGAATTGGGTCATTTGTGTAAACTCAGTAATCAGGGAATTGTTTCTAAATTACTATTTGATCAAAACACTTAAAGATGGATAATTGAGAGTGATTGTAAGTGTGATGATCATCTGCTAAATGAGCAACAGCGACCACAATTCAAACCTTCAGTCAGTGAAGCCGCTCCCACAGCCGTTCATGAGAGTTTAAATGCTGGGAATATTCCCATCTTCCCACAGGAGAAGAAGAAGAAACAGGAGGAATTACTCCAGGAGAAACTACTGACATTGTAAAGATGGAGTTTAAGGAAGAACCCTGCAGAATAAAAGATGAAGAGACAGAGGAACAAATAGGTCAGTGTCTATTCTTCATTAATAACTGCTGAAGAACATTCAGACTACAAACGCTCATTTATAAAATCATTGTTGTAAAATAACAATAACTATAGGAACAGATATGAAAATACAGATGAGTTTGGGAAATGCATTTATAGTCACACAGATGTTGTATTTTAGTGTGCTCACACTTTACGCAGCACACTGCAAGCTGCCTAAATGTAAAATAACATTATTTGTTCATTGTGGGACTTAAATATAGGTTCATCTTTGTTAAAGCAGTTTTTTTTTTATTAACATAAATGACACAGACAACAGCAGGAATATTTCTCACTTTAAGACCGAATTCACGGACCGAATATACTGACACACATCCAGTTTCTTTCTCAACTGTTCACTTATGACATAAATGGGAGAATACTTGCCGAGATGGCTATTTAGACATAATTTTGTGTGTATGTCCGTTCAAGCGCTAGTACTGTAAACGCGAAAGCTCTATCAATTCGGTGTTCTACCGCTGTCTGAAACGTGCCTCTCTCTCTCTCTCTCTCTCTCTCTCTCTCTCTCTCTTTTCATGCTCACGCTTCGGGGATGTCCAAATTTTCACTTCTTCTTTCGCATTTAAAATCGTTTGAATGTGTAAATTAACAAGATAAAACTCGTCCAAATGATAAACTTTCACTCTATGATGGTTAAACTTAGCAATTAATCTGCGAATCACATGCGTGCTGAACCGTGGGGCCTGGTCTGTATGAATCACAGATCAACTGTGATCCGTTCCACCCCTAATAATTAATGAACACTCTTGTCATCATGATTGTTATCTTACCAGAGATAGAGAGAAATCCTACTCCAGTAAGTAAATGTGTCCCTGTCCCCAAAAATGTTGGTACTCAAAAGCGTTTCCGTCACCGTTTTCTGGTGTGCATCGTTTATTTTGATCATGCATGCGCTCCAGTTATGTGCACCCCTGTTTATGGAAGTTTTTCCCCATGGTATCAATGTCAAAATTGTGGAAAACCACTAACCACAGTGGCTGGTGAGCAAAAAAGATAGTGTCAAGCCCTGATTAATTATCTTAATGCCTTGATTCTTTTAAAGCAGGTGTAGTCTCATCATCAGAATTATTCTGTACGTCTTTATTAAGATAAATGAATAATCACCCTAAACATTTCCTGATTGTTTACTCACCCCTAGGCCATCCAAGATGTACAAGTCTTTCTTTCTTCAGCCAAAGAGAAATTAAGGTTTTGAAGAGAAAACACTTTTGGTTTGTTCTGCATACATACAGGCGAGCATTTGTAGTTAAAAAGTATATACATTTTTATTTATTTTTGGAACTGACTGATTGTTTCACCCTTATTTGTCAGCCAGGGCATATGGATTACATTGAAGCTGCCTAAATATAGATTTTGGACCGTCTAAAATGGTCCACAGTGAGCACCATTCACTTGCATTAAATGGAGAAAGATGAGGGTTTTCCTTGAGAGTTCTCCTCAACCTTAATTTCTGTTCAGCTGAAGAAAGAAAGACCTATACATCTCAGATGGCCTGGGGGCGAGTAAATAATCAGGACATTTTCATTTTGGGGTGAACTATTCCTTTAATGAAGTGAACATCAAACAACTGTGGTCACTCAGAATCAACTAACAATCACGCTTTGGGATCCAGACATTTACAAAAATTAGCTACAGTTGTGGTCATAAGTTTACATATACTTTGCAGAATTTGCAACAATTTAATAACGTCTCCGGTTACGACTGTAACCCTTGTTCCCCGAGAAGGGAACGAGACGCTGCGTCGTATGACGACATTTTGGGAAATGCGCTCGGCGTGCAAGCGTCTGAAGCATGTGTGAAACTAGTCCAATCTTGATTGGTGTTGCGTCACAACGTAGAGTGTGGCGTAGAATGCGCCAGCAGAATGAGGAAGTTATAAAAGGACTTAGCTTCTAATAGGTCGAAGCAAGTCGGTCCCAGGAATACTGAGGTGTGGCAAGGGGACGCAGCATTTTGTTCTCTTCTCAGAGAGAAAGGATTTAGAAGATGCTATGCTTCTAGTAGGCCAAAGAGATTGCCTGAACAATCCAATTACTGATTGTTTGTTTGGAGGCTGGGGATCCCTTCCTGGGCGACCCAAAGCACACTAACAACTGGTCTGACTTCCTCTATTGGGAGGACCTCTGAACATAAACCTTTAAGGCCCGCACAGGGCAGATTAAGTAAAGTCTCTCCTGTTGCGCCGACACATGCGGTGGAGAATGGAAGGCCTGTAGGATAGTAGACCGTGCCTCACTGGAAGGAACTTTAGGCACGTAACCTGTTCAAGGATGCAAAATAGCTTTCACCCTCCCAGGAGCAAATTCCAGACAGGGAGGAGAAATAGACAGGGCTAGGTCCCCAACCCTTTTAAGGGACATAATAGCCAGCAAGAAAGCTATCTTAGCGTGAGATGTTTCTCATAGGACAACTCTATTGGTTAACCCCTCAAAATAACCCCTCGCGAATAATAACCCAAAATAACCCCTGCAGTCAAATGACGTCCAATGGGGTGGGATTAGTCCCGCTCCTCCTCTCTGGACTTCTAATGGGGTGGAGGTCTAGCGAGGAGGAGCTAGACGTAAGCTCCTCCCATTTGCTCTGCAGTGAGCAGCATTTGAAGTATACATTTTTATTTCTTTCTGAAAATGACTCATCGTTTCGCTAGAGAACATTATTTGTCAGCTAGGACGTGGATTACTGCCTAAAATACATAGCACAACTGCAACTTTAGTCAAACAACTGTGGTCATTCAGAATCAACTAACAATCAGAGTCATGGGATTCAATCACTTCAAGTCCATTCGTGAAATTTCCTCACTACTAAATATTCCACGGTCAACTGTTAGTGGTATTATAACAAAGGGGAAGCAATTGGGAACAACAGACATGAAGTGGTAGGCCACTTAATATCACAGGGTGGGGTCAGCGCATGCATATCATCTTGCTGATAACGTTTCTTTAGTTGTTCGGCAACCCTGCAGCCTGAACCACTGTAGGCGATCCACCCTTATACTTTGCAACATGACAATCAACACCAAATAAGACAGACCGCTTTGACATAGAGCGCTTGCTGAAGAGCAGAAGCTAACTCTATTGTGTACTGGTGTCTTTTTTTATAACTTCCACATTCTGCTGTGCATGCTACGTTATGATGCAGCACCAAACAAGATTGGACTAGTTTCACGCGTGCTCCAGGTGCTTACACGCCAAGGCCAAGTTCGAACTTTCTAATTGGGTCATTTGTGTAAACTCCGTAATCAGGGAATCGTTTCTAAATGACTATTTGATCAAAACACTTAAAGATGGATAATTGAGAGTGATTGTAAGTGTGATGATCATCTGCTAAATGAGCAACAGCGACCACAATTCACACCTTCAGTCAGTGAAGCCGCTCCCACAGCCGTTCATGAGAGTTTAAATGCTGGGAATATTCCCATCTTCCCACAGGAGAAGAAGAAGAAACAGGAGGAATTACTCCAGGAGAAATTACTGACATTGTAAAGATGGAGTTTAAGGAAGAACCCTGCAGAATAAAAGATGAAGAGACAGAGGAACAAATAGGTCAGTGTCTATTCTTCATTAATAACTGCTGAAGAACATTCAGACTACAAACGCTTATTTATAAAATCATTGTTGTAAAATAACAATAACTATAGGAACAGATATGAAAATACAGATGAGTTTGGGAAAATGCATTTATAGTCACACAGACGTTGTATTTTTATATCTTATAGTTTGTTATTTTGAGCTAATTTAGGGAAAATGCATCTGCTGTCATAAAGTAGTTTCCAAGATTTGATGACATAATAATTGCAGAAGTATGTTTAGTGCCTGATGGGTAACCAAAACTAAAATACCTGAGCATGGCTTCTTTCTGCAGTTAAACTAGAGATTGCTTTTATTTCAATCTTGAATTGTCTAATGTAATATGTTTGTTTTAGACCTGATGGAACAAAGTGAAGTGGAGGAGAAATGCCATCAGTTTCAGGAACTTCAACAAAAAATTAAAAGAAGAGCAGCCGAATGTTCTTACACCTGCTCTCAGTGTGGGACGGGGTTCACATCTAAATCAAGCTTAAAGAATCACATGAGAATCCACACTGGAGAGAAACCCTTCACATGCAATCAGTGTGGAAAGAGCTTCACATCTAAATCAAGCTTAAAGAATCACATGAGAATCCACAGTGGAGAGAAACCCTTCATATGCCATCAGTGTGGAAAGAGCTTCTCATGGGCAAAAAGTCTCAAAAATCATCTGCAGTTTCACTCAGAAAAAAGACCATTTGGCTGTGATCAGTGTGACAAGACATTTATTTTGTCAATGCACCTGAAAAGACACATAAAAACTCATACAGATGTGAAGCCTCTTGTGTGTTCTGTTTGTGGAAAGAGTTGGTTACGACTGGACAAATTAAAGGAGCACCAAAAAATACACACCGGTGTGAAACCGCATATGTGTTTAGACTGTGGGAAGACCTTTATTACATTGTGCAACTTAAAATCACACCAGAGAATTCACACTGGAGAGAAACCGTACAAGTGCTCACACTGTGGAAAGAGTTTCTCTCTGTCAGGACACCTGAAAGATCATGAGAGAGTTCACACTGGAGAGAAGCCGTACAAGTGCTCTTCATGTGGGAAGAGTTTCTCTCAGTCAGGAACCTTGAAACATCATGAGAGAGTTCACACTGGAGAGAAGCCGCACCAGTGCTCTTCATGTGGGAAGGGTTTTGTCCATTTATCTAGTCTACGGACTCATGAGAAAAAGCCTTGTCCAAAAGTGAGCAAAAGTGAGCATTCAGATCCATCACTTAAAATAGTCTGAAATTTTGAAAAATCAAATAGCTTAGCATATCGTATCTATAGCTAGCCACTTACATTTTGTTTATAATTTGTTATAATCTTGTAAATACTGAGTGACTTAATAAACAATTTGATTTCAGTTTACATGTATTAAAAGGGTTTCAACATTGTATTCATTATGAAATAGGCTCTGCAGTGATGAATCAATATTTTAAAATAAAAATGGAATGGATGTTTTTCAATTTACTTTCTTTCAAGATATGGCCTTTGACATGTAAATCCACACCTCTGAGATCAGACAACTGAACAGTCTGGAGGTGCAGTGAATAAAAGACCAATTACAGCTGCCATCTTGTGGTTAAAATAATTTAAGCTTCGAACTACTTGGACTTTGGACAATATGGTAAAAAGTCAAATGAAAATCAAGTCGTTAAATAAAATTCAATGTGTGTAGTTTTGTTCCTCAGAATAAAATGCGATAGTTTGCCAGCGCCACAGATGTTCCTCAAGATGGCGCCATTTGTTTTCATTTCAATCACGTGATCTTGTTGAGTCCATCTTGGATCGTGAATGAAGAGACTCTTGCTGTTTATCGGACTGTGAGTACATTTATTTTATTAGTTATTGGGAGAAATTTAAATCTCTCTATTTATACATGTCAATGAGCTCGACTAGTGTATGATTCCCGAACGAGTGACTCTCAAGAGCCGGTTCGTTTTAGTGAATCAAAAACACACCAGCTCGAGCGGTTACTGCAATACTCCGATATTGAATCTAGATACTTAACCATAAAGTTAACCATTATGCTGAACCTCAAGCTCGTGTTTGACAACATGTAAATATCATTAGTTTAATGGATAACTGAACCTGGTAAACACAAGGTGTAACACAAAAGAATAGTTTATTTCAGACATGTTTAATCGATGTCTGATTACAGCGATCAACCCTCATCAATATTCTTTCAGCTTCTCTCTGAACTGCTGTGGGAATTGAAGGATTGATAGTTTAAAAGTTATGGAAATATACAGCTCATTTCTGATCGTAACACCACTTTTGAGAAGATCATAAAGACTAATTCTTGAAGAAATCAGAGTTATATACAGTAGACACACGCGTTTGATGTTTGTCTTTATTTAGTCTGGGTGAAAGTGTTTGAACATAAATCAACATTTCAATCTATGATAAACCATATCTCATGAAAGAACCAAAATCTGCCAGATGATATAGAAGTTAAAGTTAAAAACTGAAATGATGCAATTGTTTCTAAATGATTATTTGAGCTACATTTGCACCTAGATTATCCCAGAGTGATTGAAATTGTGATGATCATCTGCTAAATGAGCAACAGTGACAATATTATAATAAATCTTCCCACAGGAAAAGAAGCAAGCAGGAGGAATCAAAGATGGAGTTTGAGGAAGAATCCTGCCGAATAAAAGATGAAGAGACAGAGGAACAAATAGGTTGGTGTTTTCCTTCATTCTCTTTAATTAAGTTTAAGATGAAAACTGACATATAACAATAACTTTTTAATCTAGATACTAGTAGACTCAGTAGTAATCTAGATTTGTGCTAAATGTAGGCTCACTTATATTGCTTTTGTTTTAATTTGTTTTTCTTTCATTGAATTGTGGGAATTTAATATGTTGATTTTAGACCAGATGGAAGTGAATGAAGACAAACCACGTCATTTCACAAATGAAGATGGACATGCAGTTGTTTCCTGCCGTAAATGTATCAAAAATATATTATTAGTAGTAATATGCATTGCAAAGGACTTCATTTGGACCATTATAAAGGCGATTTTCTCAACTTTTTTGCACCCTCAGATTCCAAATTTTCAAATAGTTGTATCTCGGCCAAATATTGTCCTATCCTAACAAACCATACATCAATTGAAAGCTTTCAGATGATGTATAAATCTAAATTTAAAAAATGTACCCTTATTACATATTATCACATATATACATTTTTCAGTAGTAGTCTTTTAAAAATAAATCTAAAATAATAAACTAAGTGCAATGTAGTGTTGTCAAAAAAATTGATATTACATATCGATACTGAAATGTTTCCAATACTAATTTTCCTCAGGATAGATAGCTACACGATACCAGCTACGAAGAAGAAAGCAATCGCCTAATATTCCTGCTGCCAAATTATAAGCTAATATTAAGAATATCTATATGCAATATAGTATCTCAAAGGAGCACCTGGAGATGCTGATTGGTGCTCACACTTTACGCGGCACACTACAAGCTGCCTAAATGTAAAATAACATTATTTGTTCATTGTAGGAATTAAATATAGGTTCATCTTTGTTAAAGCTGTTTTTTTATTTTATTAACATTAATGACACGGACAACAGCAGGAATATTTCTCACTTTAAGACCGAATTCACGGACCGAATATACTGACACACATCCAGTTTCTTTCTCAACTGTTCACTTATGACATAAATGGGATAATACTTGCCGAGATGGCTATTTAGAAATGATAAACTTTCACTCTATGATGGTTAAACTTAGCAATTAATCCGTGAATCACATGCATGCTGAACCGTGGGGCCTGGTCTGTATGAATCACAGATCAACTGTGATCCGTTCCACCCCTAATAATTAATGAACACTCTTGTCATCATGATTGTTATCTTACCAGAGATAGAGAGAAATCCTACTCCAGTAAGTAAATGTGTCCCTGTCCCCAAAAATGTTGGTACTCAAAAGCGTTTCCGTCCACGTTTTCTGGTGTGCATCGTTTATTTTGATCATGCATGCGCTCCAGTTATGTGCACCCCTGTTTATGGCAGTTTTTCCCCATGGTATCAATGTCAAAATTGTGGAAAACCACTAACCACAGTGGCTGGTGAGCAAAAAATGTAATGTCAAGCCCTGATTAATTATCTTAATGCCTTGATTCTTTTAAAGCAGGTGTAGTCTCATCATCAGAATAATTCTGTACGTCTTTATTAAGATAAATGAATAGATCACCTCAAACATTTCCTGATTGTTTACTCACCCCTAGGCCATCCAAGATGTACAAGTCTTTCTTTCTTCAGCCAAAGAGAAATTAAGGTTTTGAAGAGAAAACACTTGGTTTGTTCTGCATACATACAGGCGAGCGTTTGTAGTTAAAAAGTATATACATTTTAATTTATTTTTGGAACTGACTGATTGTTTCACTAGAGAAGACCCTTATTTGTCAGCCAGGGCATATGGATTACATTGAAGCTGCCTAAATATAGATTTTGGACCGTCTAAAATGGTCCACAGTGAGCACCATTCACTTGCATTAAATGGAGAAAGATGAGGGTTTTCCTTGAGAGTTCTCCTCAACCTTAATTTCTGTTCAGCTGAAGAAAGAAAGACCTATACATCTCAGATGGCCTGGGGGCGAGTAACTAATCAGGACATTTTCTTTTTGGGGTGAACTATTCCTTTAATGAAGTGAACATCAAACAACTGTGGTCACTCAGAATCAACTAACAATCACGCTTTGGGATCCAGACATCTACAAAAATTAGCTACAGTTGTGGTCATAAGTTTACATATACTTCTATACTAGAAGGGCTTTAGAAGATGCTTTGCTTCTAGTAGGCCAAGGAGATTGCCTGAACAATCCAATTACTGATTGTTTGTTTGGAGGCTGGGGATCCCTTCCTGGGCGACCCAAAGCACACTAACAACTGGTCTGACTTCCTCTATTGGGAGGACCTCTGAACATAAACCTTTTAAGGCCCGCACAGGGCAGATTAAGTGAAGTCTCTCCTGTTGCGCCGAAACACATGTGGTGGAGAATGGAAGGCCTGTAGGATAGTAGACCGTGCCTCACTGGAAGGAACTTTAGGCACGTAACCTGTTCAAGGATGCAAAATAGCTTTCACCCTCCCAGGAGCAAATTCCAGACAGGGAGGAAAAATAGACAGGGCTAGGTCCCCAACCCTTTTAAGGGACATAATAGCCAGCAAGAAAGCTATCTTAGCGTGAGATGTTTCTCATAGGACAACTCTATTGGTTAACCCCTCAAAATAACCCCTCGCGAATAATAACCCAAAATAACCCCTGTAGTCAAATGACGTCCAATGGGGTGGGATTAGTCCCGCTCCTCCTCTCTGGACTTCTAATGAGGTCGAGGTCTAGCGAGGAGGAGCTAGACGTAAGCTCCTCCCATTTGCTCTGCAGTGAGCAGCATTTGAAGTATACATTTTTATTTCTTTCTGAAAATGACTGATCGTTTCGCTAGAGAATATTATTTGTCATTCGTGAAATTTCTTCACTACTAAATATTCCACGGTCAACTGTTAGTGGTATTATAACAAAGTGGAGGCAATTGGGAACAACAGCCATGAAGTGTTAGGCCACGTAAAATCACAGAGCGGGGTCAGCGCATGCTGAGGGTCACAAAGCACAGAAGTCGGCAACTTTTTGCAGAGTCAATAGATACAGCCCTCCAAACTTCGTGTGGCCTTCAGATGAGTTTAAGAACAGTGCATAGAGAGCTTAATGGAATGGGATTCCATGGCCGAGCAGCTCATCCAAGCCTTACATCACCAAGTGCAATGCAAAGCGTGGGATGCAGTGGGGTAA
>CM077208.1:2493063-2562192 GCA_039654625.1 Rhinogobio ventralis | reverse complement strand
TGAATAGAAAAAAAATGTAATTCAAAGAAAAAGAAAGCAAGCAATAAATAAAGTAGTAGTGCATGATGTGTGTTTACACAGAGATCAGAACATGCACACACTCACACACACTCACAAATGTCTGGTGGCACCGCAGCAAAGCATGCTAGGATCCGTCTGATTTGCCACTTAAACTACTACACACATCATGATGTAATATTTAATATTCGTCTCTGCAAATTATGCTAATTACATTTAATTAGTTGTGTAATGCAGCTCCTGTGTGTGTGTGTGTGTGTGTGTGTGTGTGTGTGTGTGATTAACAAACATTATAGCATTGCATAACTCTTAAAAAGGTTATTACTTCATGCACATATCCAATAGTAATGATATATTTGATAATATATAATTAATAGTAATGAAATAGAAATATATATTTGAATAAATATCTATATTTAATGGAAAATACATAAACAAGTGATCTGTCAAGCATATTATTTGTATATGGCGTAATAATGAAACACTCACGTGGTGTTATTCTGCTGTTACTCTTCAGTTTCTCAAAGTCTCTCTGTCCTCTTCAGCAAAACTCTGTTGACAAACACACACACAATCATATAAAAGATGATTAAGCATCACTATAACACACACACTACACACACACACGACTAATGGACTCAGGCAGAGCTGGACCTCAGAGCTGTTGGAGAGTTTCAGTCCCAGATGGGAGAAAATCAGACAGAAGACTTCAATCTGTCTGATCTGCTCATACAATCACAACATCTCACGTGTGTGTGTGTGTGTGTGTGTGTGTGTGTGTGTCTCCTGCCTCGATTTTAAAGAGGACACATTACAGCCTTGTTCAAACTCTTGATTGTGTGTTTGTGCTCTACTAGAGCAGGTTTTCCTGCTTGAATGTTGATTATTTCCTCATATTCTCCACTGTTGCGGCTCCTCTCTTCCCAATCTGTCAGTAACGCTCTGTTTAGTTCCTGTCTCTATGAAGCCCCGCCTTCTGAAAAGCACACTGTGCTCTGATTGGTCGGCTGGAGCAGTGTGTTGTGATTGGTGTTTGGGAAATGTCCCGCCCCTTACCATAACCGCCAGTTTCAACACACTATTAACTAACTCAACCAGGCTCCGCCCCTTTATTCTGCGTATTAATTATTATAACGAGGAATATTGTGATGCGTTACAATGGAGGCGTTTCAGGGAGTTCAGAAACCACATTCCATCACATGTTTTTATGCGCATTTTGAAGTAATCGAAAAATAATCGCCAAAAAACGTTTTTACGGGGGGGGGGACAGAATGATCGTCATGTCGCGTCACATTTAAGAGCACCAAAACTGTATTTATTGTTTGAATTTTGTAATAAAATTGACATTTCACTACGTGACACGTACGTGTGTCTGACTAGTCTCGTGTAGCCAGAGCTTCAGACTGACGGCAGAAGGTCTGGACTCTATCGCAGAGCTTTCATTGGTCGATGACCGCCCAAGAAGACGTTTGACTGACATGTAACACAACCAATCACAAAAGAGTTTGTTTTGTTCCACGTCATGTTTAGGGGTGTGAAAATGTAAAGTCGATGTCCCTGCAATAACAGACCGGCGTGCATCTATAAATAATTAATTCATGAATGTTGTTCAAGTTTACTGCAACAATGGAGCCGCGAACTTCACATACTTTTGAAAATCCAGCGTTTAGTTGATCCTGGTAAGCGCTCATTGTCACAGTTATACACTCACCTAAAGGATTATTAGGAACACCTGTTCAATTTCTCATTAATGCAATTATCTAATCAACCAATCACATGGCAGTTGCTTCAATGCATTTAGGGGTGTGGTCCTGGTCAAGACAATCTCCTGAACTCCAAACTGAATGTCAGAATGGGAAAGAAAGGTGATTTAAGCAATTTTGAGCGTGGCATGGTTGTTGGTGCCAGACGGGCCGGTCTGAGTATTTCACAATCTGCTCAGTTACTGGGATTTTCACGCACAACCATTTCTAGAGTTTACAAAGAATGGTGTGAAAAGGGAAAAACATCCAGTATGCGGCAGTCCTGTGGGCCAAAATGCCTTGTTGATGCTAGAGGTCAGAGGAGAATGGGCCGACTGATTCAAGCTGATAGAAGAGCAACTTTGACTGAAATAACCACTCGTTACAACCGAGGTATGCAGCAAAGCATTTGTGAAGCCACAACACGCACAACCTTGAGGCGGATGGGCTACAACAGCAGAAGACCCCACCGGGTACCACTCATCTCCACTACAAATAGGAAAAAGAGGCTACAATTTGCACGAGCTCACCAAAATTGGACAGTTGAAGACTGGAAAAATGTTGCCTGGTCTGATGAGTCTGGATTTCTGTTGAGACGTTCAGATGGTAGAGTCAGAATTTGGCGTAAACAGAATGAGAACATGGATCCATCATGCCTTGTTACCACTGTGCAGGCTGGTGGTGGTGGTGTAATGGTGTGGGGGATGTTTTCTTGGCACACTTTAGGCCCCTTAGTGCCAATTGGGCATCGTTTAAATGCCACGGCCTACCTGAGCATTGTTTCTGACCATGTCCATCCCTTTATGACCACCATGTACCCATCCTCTGATGGCTACTTCCAGCAGGATACTGCACCACGTCACAAAGCTCGAATCATTTCAAATTGGTTTCTTGAACATGACAATGAGTTCACTGTAGTAAAATGGCCCCCACAGTCACCAGATCTCAACCCAATAGAGCATCTTTGGGATGTGGTGGAACGGGAGCTCCGTGCCCTGGATGTGCATCCCACAAATCTCCATCAACTGCAAGATGCTATCCTATCAATATGGGCCAACATTTCTAAAGAATGCTTTCAGCACCTTGTTGAATCAATGCCACGTAGAATTAAGGCAGTTCTGAAGGCGAAAGGGGGTCAAACACAGTATTAGTATGGTGTTCCTAATAATCCTTTAGGTGAGTGTAAACACGACAGCGTTCTTCTTCCACGAGGGAGTTTGGAGCTGTGGCATTTGTTTCCAGGCGGACCGTTAAAGAACGCAACACACACGTCTCGAGGACATCCTGTAGAATTCAACCAATCAGATGACGACTTCGAAACTCCTGAAGTGTTTCCAGATAAGTGTGCCATATGCATCAGACGTCCAGCCAACGGTCCGTGGGTGTGACGTCTGAGGCGGAGACTAGTAACTGACCATTCCGTTCAAAAGATCAACAACGTCTGTGATTGGCTACATTACTCACCGATGCAAAAACACGTTGTAATTACATGTGACGTTCTCCGAGTCCATAACGCAAACACTGGAGCGTCTGTTTTGCCAATATATTAAAGTATCAAATGAGAGTGCTCTTGCTTGCGTTTGAGGGTGTTATCACCCCCATTGAACCGGGCCTGACCTACTGTGTGTGCGCGCGACGAATCGAGAGCAGCGCCGGTGATGTCATCACATGTGATCGCACACATTAAAATAACATTCAGTTAGTGACTACTTGACGTGTGAGCAGTGTAGCGAATGGATAATCATATTATTCTGTCTTGTATTAATAAACAAAAAGGGAAAACGGCTTTCAGATGGGAACCGACTTCACTGAAAGGAGCCGAGTCGTTCGAACGACACATCGCGCTACTGTGTCCGCTGATGGTGTTTATTTACTGTTGGTTACTAGGTTACCAATACCGCCGTTGTCGTAGAAACACACCTAATTCGCATGTTTAGGTGGAAACCCAGCTAGTGACACTGTAACCTTGCAGAGCTTTTTCAAGCTCAAAACAGCAACAAGATGGAAAACGCAGAATAGCTGCTCTTTAACACAACATGCATTTATTTCCTCCTCTGACCGTCTGCATAACACACACACATACACACACGTTTGCACGAGTTAAATCATTAATGCATGAAATTCTTGCAGCACGTTAATCATTTCAGTGTGCAAATGACTTTGAATTCGGCATTTGCCACAAACACCTAAAAAGCATCATCGGGAAAAACTTTTGTGAGAGAAAACGTATTATATTATTATTTCTGTAGTATACAGTATTCATTGTATGCGACATTTCTGCAAGCATGCAACAGCGGATGATATTCAACATCTGATATTTAATATTCTTTGATATCATGCATTAATACTATTAATATGTTTTTTAAATAAGTCTCTTCTGCTCATGACGGCAGCATTTATTTGATGAAAAATACAGTAAAACTGTGAAATATGACTCCAGTGTAAATCAGCTGTTCTCTATGTGAATATATAGTAAAGTGTAATTTATTCCTGTGATCAAAATCATCATTACTCCAGTCTTCAGTGTCACAGGATCCTTCACAAACCATTCAATATGAGGATTCTGAATAGTTATTTTAAATTGTATTAATATTTTACTGTTTTACTGTACTTTTGATCAAATAAACGCAGCCTTGGTGAGCAGAAGAGACTCTTTCAGAAACATTTTAATCTTAATTACTGTACACAGTGTGACTGTAAATGGCCCAGGCGTGACATGATTATTTATACCTCTCTCGACTCATTAATATTCTAGAATTAAACTGGATTAAAAGTGCAAAACAACCACATTTATTCGGTACAGACAGAGACACGCCACGACCAATCCCAGTGCACTGTGGGAAACTGCGATGACATCATCGTCATCGGTCATGTCTATGAGAACTGAGAGCGTTGCGAAAAATAACTCTTGTATAGAAATTAAATCCACAGTAATCCAGCAGATTTCAGACATAACTCACAGCGGACACTAAAGTGAGCAGCAAACACTGAGGAGAACCATGAGAACGTGCAGAGCGGACCGTGAGTTATTACAGCACATTCAGAAGAAACAGTAATCAGTAAAACTGACTCTGATCTACTCACAACGTGCAGATGAACCGACGCTCACGAGGAGTTAAACACGGGATACACTTCAGTGTTTCTGGATGGCAACTGTGTTTGTGTTGGTTGCTGTGTGTGTGTTTCTCTGCTTGACTGATCACACAACAGAAGTGTGTGTGTGTGTGGGTGAGAGAGAGTGTGTGTGTGTGGGTGAGAGAGAGTGTGTGTGTGTGTGGGTGAGAGAGAGTGTGTGTGTGTGTGGGTGAGAGAGAGTGTGTGTGTGTGTGTGGGTGAGAGAGAGTGTGTGTGTGTGTGTGTGTGTGTGTGTGAGAGAGAGAGTGTGTGAGTGTGTGAGAGTGTGAGAGAGAGAGAGAGAGAGAGCTGATGAAACCATTAAAACACATACACACACACTAATGATCTGTAATGCACTTCATTGTTAAGCTGATTTGCAACAACATCAAAGTGAGAACGAGCCCTCGATTCGTCCTGCTAAACTGCTCTTTAATTGCACTAAATTATGATGGTCATAAAAATAGGCTTCATTTTTCTCCACTTGATTTTGTGAGGAATATGACATTCACCCTGACATCTCAGAAACTATAAGGTTACAGTCACACACACACACACACACACTGAAGCGTGTGTTATATCATGTGTCCAACAAATGAAAACATGTGTACAAAGTTCTGTGTGACCGTGTCCTGTGGCATGTGGGTGAAAGGCATGCTGGGAACAGGGTGTGTGTGGGTGGGGCGGTAAACCTTCTCCTCCAGCAGGGAGAGTGTATATGTGTGTGTGTGTGTGTGTGTGTGTGTGTGTGTGTGTGTGTGTCTGGGTGTGGTTGTTTTAAATATCGCTCAGTAAAGTTAAGAGGTGAAGGGCTCATGGTTACAAAACACACCGCTTCAATTCGAATTTTCCGTCTGCTGTCTAATACACCCCTGTCCCACACAATTCCTCGTAAAGGTGGTGCAATATACAATAATCCCAGCATCAGGTCAAACAGGATTTATGACAAAAAGAAACAAAACCTGGTTTATTATTACCAACCGAACACTAATAAATAACCAATAACCAACTGTCCTTCTGTACGGTCATGTGATTTATATCTAGAGGCCGTTTCAACCTGCAGAACCTGATCTCACGGTGACAATGATAAAATATAGAAATAAATTAAAAAATAATAATATAAAACAAAAAATCATATATACCTTATCTGTGAATAAAGAAGTATAGCGTTTTCTTTACTCAAATAAAACACACATATATACACCGATCAGGCATAAGTGAAGTGAATAACACTGATGATCTCTTCATCACGGCTCCTGTTAGTGGGTGGGATATATTAGGCAGCAAGTGAACATTTTGTCCTCAAAGTTGATGTGTTAGAAGCTGGAAAAATGGGCAAGCGTAAGGATTTGAGCCAAATTGTGATGACTAGACGACTGGGTCAGAGCATCTCCAAAACTGCAGCTCTTGTGGGGTGTTCCCGGTGTGCAGCGGTCAGGATCTATCAAAAGTGCTCCAAGGAAGGAAGGAAGGAAGGAAGGAAGGAAGGAAGGAAGGAAGGAAGTGGTCCAAATTCCCCAGATCTCAATCCAATCGAGCATCTGTGGGATGTGCTGAACAAACAAGTCCGACCCATGGAGGCCCCACCTCGCAACTTACAGGACTTAAAGGATCTGCTGCTAACATCTTGGTGCCAGATACCACAGCACACCTTCAGGGGTCTAGAGGAGTCCATCAGAGACGGGTCAGGGCTGTTTTGGCAGCAAAAGGGGGACCAACACAATATTAGGAGGGGGGTCATTATGTTATGCCTGATCGGTGTGTGTATATATATATATGTGATCATTCAGTCAGCTGGTAATAAAATGACTTATCACTTATGATCATTAGGTCAGGTGGTAATAAAATATATAATAATAATAATAATAATAAAATGAATAAAAATAAAATAAGTGTGATTGATTAGTCCGGTGGTGCTGCGGACACAAAGGTTTCATTGAGCGTTTGATTTAGGTGAACTGCCTTCAGGGTTAAAGTCTGATCAGTCAGAGCAGCGAGTCTTTGTCCAACAACAGTCAATACAAACTCCAGAAAAAGCCACACTTCCAGCATTTTTTTAAGCATGTAATGATGGGAGTTAATCATGATGCACACAAATGCTGTCGACACTACCATTGTCACAAATCCTGATACACATTTCATATCATACACAATAACTTCAACATCTTTAGATGTAAATCTAACAACCTAAAGCTTGAAATCATGAACTTGTCGACACTGAAAACACAATATCACGCATCCGATTGGCTGATGTCCAATAAATCGCTGGCCGCTGCTCCGTCTGTGACACGAGCTCCTGTTGCTATGACAACATGACTCATTCCATTGGAATTCTACGTTAAGTCACTCCTGGACAAATTCCAAACGCTCCCTGATTCTTGTTGCTAGGAGACAGAAGACGCTGTCGCTCGGTGAAGTGCAATGATCTCAGTTCATCTGTTACACGACCAACAGCGCGCTAAACTAGAGGATTGGAAGAAAACCATTATCAGCAGATTATAGTGATTTTAAGAATATATTTTTAGCTATCAGCTTAGATGTTCAAGCTGGTTTTTACAGTAAATGGTTTGTCGCTGGTCCAAGGAGGTTTACCAGCTTTAACCAGCTGGATCAGGAGGGACGAGTTTAAACCAGGTCCACTGGCTGGGATTCAAGTTAATGATTAGGGATGTGAAATCCACATTTTTCAAACAACAAGTGCTGCAAAATGCTTAAAAAAGCAATGTGATGCAATGCAAAGAGCAAACCATTTAAAATATATTTATATAAATAATATAAATTAATAACGTATTATTTTTTCAGTTTAAGATTTGATAAAATAAATATATAAATGTAAAAAAAAATAATAATAAAAAAAAATATATATATATAATATTTATAATATTGAATAAAATTATAATAATAATAAATAATTATTTATTTAAGGTAAAGATTTGATACAAATAAATATATAAAATAATAAAATTAAAATAATATTAATAATAATAATAATAATAATAATAAAAAAATGATTTATTATAGATTTATTTCAGTTAAAGATTTGATAAAAAATAAATGTATACATAAATAAAATATATTTTATAAAATAAAATAATACCATTAATAATAATAATAATAATAATAATAATAATAATAATAATAATAATAATAATAAAAACAACAACACAATATTTCAATATTATAATATAAAATATAATAATATACAATACAATGCATCCGGAAAGTATTCACAGCGCTTCACTTTTTCCACATTTTGTTGTTACAGCCTTATTCCAAAATGGATTAAATTCATTATTTACCTCAAAATTCTACAAACAATATGAAAAGAAGTTTGTTTGAAATCTTTGCAAATTTATAAAAAATAAATAAAATAACAAAAAAAAAAAAAAAAAAAAAAAAAAAAGATGTTCCAGAGATGTTCAATCGGGTTCAAGTCTGGGCTGGGCTGGGCCACTCAAGGACATTCACAGAGTTGTCCCGTAGCCACTCCTTTGTTATCTTGGCTGTGTGCTTAGGGTCGTTGTCCTGTTGGAAGATGAACCTTCGCCCCAGTCTGAGGTCCAGAGTGCTCTGAGGCAGGTTATCATCAAGGATGTCTCTGTACATTGCTGCATTCATCTGAAAAACTTCCCCACAGCATGATGCTGCCACCACCATGCTTCACTGTAGGGATGGTATTGGCCAGGTGATGAGTAGTGCCTGGTTTCCTCCAGACATGACGCTTGCCATTCAGGCCAAAGAGTTCAATCTTTGTTTCTCATGGTCTGAGAGTCCTTCAGGTGCCTTCTGGCAAACTCCAGGTGGCCTTTTACTGTGGAGTGGCTTCCGGCTGGCCACTCTACCATACAGGTCTGATTGGTGCAGAGATGGTTGTTCTTCTGGAAGGTTGTCCTCTCTCCACAGAGAAATGCTGGAGCTCTGTCAGAGTGACCATCGGGTTCTTGGTCACCTCCCTAACTAAGGCCCTTCTCCCCCGATCGCTCAGTTTGGCCGGGCGGCCAGCTCTAGGAAGAGTCCTGGTGGTTCCAAACTTCTTCCATTTACGGATGATGGAGGCCACTGTGCTCATTGGGACCTTCAATACTGCAGAAATGTTTCTGTACCCTTCCCCAGATCTGTGCCTCAATACAATCCTTTCTCGGAGGTCTACAGACAATTCCTTGGACTTCATGGCTTGGTTTGTGCTCTGACATGCACTGTTAACTGTGAGACCTTATATAGACAGGTGTGTGCCTTTCCAAATCATGCCCAATCAACTGAATTTACCACAGGTGGACTCTAATCAAGCTGTAGAAACATCTCAAGAATGATCAGTGGAAACAGGAGCGCCTGAGCAATATTTTGAGTGTCATGGCAAAGGCTGTGAATACTTATGTACATGTGATTTTTTTCTCGTTCTTTTAATTTTAATAAATTTGCAAAGATTTCAAACAAACTTTTTTCATGTTGTCATTATGGGGTATTGTTTGTAGAATTTTGAATTAAATAATGAATTTAATCCATTTTGGAATAAGGCTGTAACATAACAATTGTGGAAAAAGTGAAGCACTGTGAATATTTTCCAGGGTGCACTGTAATATAATAAATATAATATAATATAATTAAGCCGGGACTCGAACTCGCAACACCCGAAGCGCGCTGTATGTCGGCGCACTGCCCACGAGGCTATTGCTGCGGCCCTAAAATAATATTATTGTTTTTATTCAAATTTAATTTTAATATTAAATAAATTCTTATAATCCGTGGCCATTAATCAAACGGTAAGTTGTTGGATGAATGCCCCAAAAAATACAAAAATACCAACAAAGCCAGTAAAAGCAACTGGTATGTGAGAGCAGATTTCCAGCAGGAGACAGAGCCTGTGGTTTGAGGCTTGTTTCAACGATCACACCTACTTATTTCCCAGACGAACTTGGCAGGCTAATCGGGGAAACTCTGGCAGGATTTGGCTCGATGTCAGCCAGTACGACAGCAGCTCGGACTTGAATAAAACGGAAGGCCAGGTGTTACAATGGGAATATCAGCAGCACAGCTGGAAGTGATGCATTCAGGCCTTTTGTTAATAATCTCAAGAGCTTCATAACTAGCGCTGCACTAACATGCGCTGTTCTGTATCTCTGGCCACTTATCTTCCATTAAACCCTCGAGTAATTGGCCGAACAATAGGCCAATGATTATAGAGAGAGAGAAGAGTTCAGGCTTCAGACTGACTGCAGATGCACATTCAGTGTTAGCTTCATTTCCTCAGTCATCACCAACTAAAAAAGGCTGATCTGAACTGGCGGATGAGTATTAAATCACCCGTAATCCCACTCGAAATACATAAATGCTGATGTCTTCCTGTCAGTCAACGCAACAGAAGCGTCCGTCCAGACGGCTGATAAAGAACTGGATTTAGATCTGAAAGAGTATGCAATACTGGGCTTCTAAAGAAGACGGACGATCTGTTGACAGTCTGGTTTAAGTTTTTGCATTCTGAATACTTCTGTGAATAAGTCAGACTACGAAACAAGGGATTAATACGACTGACTGCAAGTCATAATTCAAGCAAAACACACACAAAGAGAGAGAGAGAGAGAGAGAGAGAGACACACACACATTCAGACGTCTAGACGTTAATGATGCATATTCACGATTTCTGATAAGCAATAAAAAAAAACTACTACAGCCCGCATTATTTCAGCTTAGTTTTAAAACAATCGTGTTTAAACTCGTGAAAAACTACATTACCCATGATGCTGTACAGAAAATTCCACCAATCAGAGTCAAAACAAGAGCTTGTTAGCTCCGCCCACTCCTATTAATGCAAACTACATAAATCAAGTCGTCTCCCTACGCTTTCAAAATACTTAATGCGGCGAAAGAGCTTGTTAGCTCCGCAAATGTCGTAATAAAATATAAAATAAAACTGTGATTGTCCAGTCAGGTGGTGCTGCAGACACAAAAGAGGATAAAATATAACATATATATTAAATAATAATAATAATAATAATAATAATAATATAAAACAAAATATTTTTAAAAAAATATACCTTATCTGTGATTGCTTAGTCAAGTAAAACAATTTTTAAAAAACAAACAATTTAACGCATGTAATGTTTTAAACACTATTATTTTTACTACATTTGTGCAGTACAATTAACTTTAAAGAAGAAAATGGAAAATGCTTTAGTGGAGGATTTCTGTCACCTGGTGGAAAACAAACCCTTTTATAATTCTTTTTGCATGTTTTGCTTTTGGATTTATTATAAAATATGATAATTTTTATAATTTAATTGCACTGAAGTATGAAGTATGAAATCTATCAATAAATACACACACACACACACACACTGTCATCTGCTTCTGATGTTGACGCTGCTACGTATTGAAGAACAGGAGGACTGACTGAGGAGATCACAAATTAGTGTACTTATTACAGAGTTAATCACAGTTGTTTAGGGGGGCTGGGTGTAAATTTAGGGGGGCTAAAACCCATCCTAAAATGGGCCTAGTGAGACACAGTTCTGATCCAAATCGAACCCAAACCCAGGTCGATCTCAGAGCCGCAGACAGGGGGCGATATGCACCCACTCCTCACTTAAAGTTTACTTACTTTAAGTTAAAAAAACAAACCAACAAACTCCATCCCAATTAGCCCTGATGTGGAGCTTAATTGTGACGGAGACAGAAGCCCAATCAAGAAAAAATAATTGGTGACCAAACATTGGGCGGTTGCCAAGTTTTGGGTTTGCGAGACGAGGGGCGATCCTTCAGGGAGGTGGAAAAATACCAGGCAACCGACTTCACATGCAAATAAGACCGTAATGAAATACAAGAGAGCGAAACAACGAGGCTCTGACAGATGACTGACAATTCAAAACAAACACACTGCAGACGATTCCTGCTGTCAATCCTCCTGAACGCAGAGACTATTGAACGAGTTCATGTCAGCGAGGTGTGGCCGTTACCACGGTACAGACAACATTTAAAACCATTACATGCAAAACAGCCAAAGGCAAGTGAAATGAGAACATAACTGCACTAAACATGTCAGACATCCATGATAATATTGCAGCTTAAAAACATGATACTGAGACACACACGACTCTAAATGAGGCATTACAAACAGCGCAGTTGTTATTCTTACAATGATAAACCCTTTCAAATCTGTTTTTTAATTACCATGGTGAAACTATGGCACTATAATGTTAATACCATAGATCTGAATGATTATCATGTACGATGGGATTTAAATGATACTTTGTGTCCAAAACACACAGTAAATCTCCACAAAAACATTTATTTATTATGGCACCATGTCCAAAATAATATGGTAATACTAATGGACTTTTATGCACTTTGGTGTTTAGTATCATTTATAGTTTTTGTTAATGTTTTGAAGTAATTTTTATTTTATGTTCTCATTTTAAATTTCGTAAAAAAAAAACAAAAAAAAAAACTTGCTTTCTTTAAATGTCTATATAGTTTTTAAAAACATTATTATATTTCAAGTAATGAAAATGTCCAAAATAATATGGTAATAATGCACTTTTACAGTTTTTGTTAATATTTTGAAATCATTTTAATTTGAGATTTTATGTTCTCGTTTTAAATTTATTTTGTTTTAAAAAAAATATAAAAGCGTTAACTTTAAAAAATGTTTATTATTTCAAGTAAGGAAAATGTTTATGGTTTTAGTTGTTTTAGTTGTAGTTAACAATAATAATCCTGCTGTATTTTACGCAATTTTCACGCTATGAACCAAACCAACCAGCTATACGAGGAGACATCACAACATTACAAACTTTGATTTGAAGCAAAAAGTGTTTGAAAATACAAACTGTGAACTTAACGGCTTTAGTGAGGGAAAGAACTACAATCCCATGATGCATTGCAAACAGCATAATCATTAAAAATGACGGAGGAATATAAAACTACTCATTTAAAAATGATTATATATAAAAACAAGTTTATTGCAAAGTTTAGTGCTTCGTGGAGCTAATGAACTCTTGTTCGTCTCTCTGATTGGTGGAATTTTCTGCACAGCATCATGGGTAATGTAGTTCTTCACCAGGAATTCCGCTGTTAAACATGATTTGACGACTTCAACTGAAGAAAATACCATCGATTAACAACTCGTAGCTCACAGTAGGGCTGTCATTAAAAATTCATTAAATCGTTTAAAAAAGTTTTACTTATGAAGTTTTTACTTCTGGAACCAGACTGTTGCGCTCTAGGTGCATTAAGGTATTTTTGGTACTAATCATTGGTTGGTAGGCAACACATAACTTGCCTACCAAGTTTAAGATGTGGAGGAGCAGACGGACAGAATTACAAATAATCACACATATCCAGTAATGATTCTTCATGGTTGCACTAACTAACCAGCATCTACAACAGCGTCCAGCCCTCAGGAGAGATCAGGGCTGGTCTCTCTGGCCCCGGGCCCCTCGCGTTCTCACGTGTCGAATGGAAAGACAGGCGTGTAACTGAATCGCATTAAGCAAACAGACTAAATAAACACTGTGTGCATGCTGTCGCAAGAATCATATAGCATACATATAGACAAATACACCCTATAGTGTACAGTGATGGTAGTATCTCATGGTACTTTGAAATAATCATTAGCTAAATGATACTAATCATATCATATACTATGGTATTGACATTGCACTTCAAATGTTTAATTGTTAAAAAACAACTACGAACATATTGCATTTCTATTGCACATAAAATGGTATATTTCCACACAAAAAAAAAAAATGCACGGTAGTACTATGGCACATCTTGTAAGCATATGCTTCAAATCTCATGCAGAAATGTAAAACTTTGTGACGTTACTGTTCTTGCGTTTATAAACAGCCGTCTGTACCTGCACAACACAGCATAAAAAACCTTAGAGAATGTCAAACTCCTGAGATATTTTCAGAGGTTTGATGCTGGGCGTATATGTTTGTTTGTATATGTGACACCTTCATTCTGAACATTCTTGAGCTGAATGTTCTCAGGCCTGTTAAACACATTCCACACATTCAGAGCAAAGCTCTCATGGTTTATTCCTGTCGCCCAAACAAGGCTGTAACCACGTCTTGAACATTGGGGGGGACTTTTATCTAAAGAAATTAAATAATTAAAGTATTAAAAGGGCATTTATTGGAATAAAGAGAAAAAGAAGTTCTAGCTCTCATTATAGCCTATATAGTTCTGAAGTAATCCATTTAAACTCTTTGCAAATAATACTTATGATGGTAAAAATATGCACGCATTCACTCTTTGTGTAATAGGTCAAAAATGTGAAAAAAGTTTTTCGCCTCGTCACGTTCAGTTATGAATTACCAATTCAAAATGGGAGTCGTTTGCATCACTGTATGTTACTGTGGGTCGTTAAACGTATCCAACGTAAAACAGTTGTTAAATGTTTAGCTACTTATATCTTACCACGCACGCACACTTTCACTGGAAGAGCCGTGTTTGAATTCACACTAATCTTCAGTGACCATTAAGCCCCGACCTTCTTTGATCTGATTGGCCATCGTTTTGAAATGTGGCTTGTCCCCCTCAATGGTGGTTACGGCCCCGGCCCAAACCGCCACCATTACAGATTCAGCCCAGTAAGTGCTTCACTGCCCATCTATACATGTCTGTCTGTGTATTAATACCCTCTATGATTTCATCTGACAGCTCTTGACTAATAAGAGGTGGATATTTGTCTATAATAGCAGGTTTGATCCTCTATTGTGAATGTGGCAGGAAACGGAATGTTACATTGTAACAATGACACTTTCACATCAGTATGAGTCACAGGGTTTTTTGATGGTCACCGTGGCAACATCATAGATGGTTTAATAAACAGATGACTGACATGATGCACAATGAATGTTATGAGCGACTGGCACATGAAAGAATGCGCGATGAAGGCGGTTCACATGCCCGAGTGTTTGTCTTCCTGACATCATACACAAAAGACAAAAGGAATAAAACAGCAGGAAACATTCCTCAGCTCTTTCGTCTTCCCGAGACACATTCTGACAGGTTTCTACTAAGACCATAAACCTTGTCCAAACATTTTAAGGAATCTACAAGAAGCCGAAGCGGCAAGTTTGAACTTCCACACGACCTAACAGCCAAACTAACATCAGTGTCACACAATGCAGGTTTAAATCAGGATATCGCTGAGCTAGAAGTTTGGACGCATTATACAATAATAATAATGGCATCAGAATTTTAAAGGGGTGTAACAAAATACTCATGTCACGTTTCGATACATATCACGATACTGAACTCACGATAAAATAAATGCTAAATTTGGTATTACATCGGGGGTGGAAATGAACAGGCTTGGACTTGGTGCTGGAAACCCAATGCACAGGACAAATATTCATGATTCTGAAGCTGAAAATACAGAATTATTTTAGACGGATATGCTTGCACTCTGTCACTGACTAGATATATTTAAAATAATGTAGGCCACTTTTTACTGGTAACAAGACATTTGGCATTATCAGGACCCACAAATATTCCCCCATTGCATCATTATACATTATATTCAACACTATATATATAGTAGGGATATCAATTTACATAAATTGTCGTTTAAATTAATGATCAACTAATCGTTAGCCTTAATACTGCATATGCGTCTACATCAGTGGCTTATAGCCGACCGCAGGACCGCGTGTGCAAATGCTGCTCAAAACACCATGTTCCTCACCAAATGTATCATTTAATTAAATGACTTATTTAATAATCAAATATAACCTCTAATACAACGCATCACCAACGCCGCCTCGTATCTGTTATTCAGACTGAACGCGCTCTTCCTGAAACAAAACACGCTGAACTTGGCAACTAAACCCAATGAATTCACAACGATTTATTAAAATAGTGTTGTCATTAATGTTATGTGATATGACAGTCCCAATCAAGGTTATTATTAGTCGTGCGTTGCTGTTTGAGCTGCGCGCTGAATGAACACCGGTACACTTAAGTTCTTTGCTAGCACGATATTTAGCTCAAAGACAAAATTACAAATTATATCCGCACAAAATGATGCAAATGCACAGGTGAACTTGAATTAAGCTATTCAGAATGCATGACTCATGTTGTGCACATGCTCTTCCTGGAGCAACACGATGAAACGGCCAACTAAACCCAAATAATTTACAATGTTTTATTACAATAGTGTTCTTATTATAATGTTATGTAATATGACAGTCCCAATCATAGTCATTATTAGTTGTGCAGTGCTGTTTGAGCTGCGCGCACTGAAGCTGATCACCGGCATGCTTTACTACCACGTTCATTCTTAACCAAATGCATCCTGAGATAAATCAGATATAGACAGGCCCACACACAATAAACACAACATTACAACTTACATTTGCACTTAATTTTTCCTCGTGTCTGCTTTACATGTTTTCACGGTTGAGCAGCACACACGCGCATGATCCTGCTTAATCGATCATCGATTAATCGTCAACATCCCTAATATATAGTGGTTATGTAGTCCTGACACTAAAACTCTGTGAACTTGAATTTCTCACACAGTATATTTTGGGTGAACTACACACAATATATTGTTAGACCCCTAGAATTATGGGGTGGACGGATAGATAGATGGACAGATAGATGGCTAGATAGATGGCTAGATAGATGGCTAGATAGATGGCTAGATAGATGGCTAGATAGATGGCTAGATAGATGGCTAGATAGATGGATAGATAGATGGATAGATAGATGGATAGATAGATGGATAGATAGATGGATAGATAGATGGATAGATAGATGGATAGATAGATGGATAGATAGATAGATAGATAGATAGATAGATAGAAGGAATGATAGATAGATATATGGATAGATAGATATATGGATAGATGGATGGATAGATGGATAGATAGATGGATAGATAGATGGATAGATAGATGGATAGATAGATGGAATGATAGATGGAATGATAGATAGATAGATAGATAGATAGATAGATAGATAGATAGATAGATAGATAGATAGATAGATAGATAGATAGAATGATAGAAGGAAAGATAGATAGATAGATAGATAGATAGATAGATAGATAGATAGATAGATAGATAGATAGATAGATAGATAGATAGATAGATGGAATGACAGATAGATGGATAGACAGATAGATAGATAGAAGGAATGATAGATAGATATATGGATAGATAGATATATGGATAGATATATGGATAGATAGATAGATAGATAGATAGATAGATAGATAGATAGATAGATAGATAGATAGATAGATAGATAGATAGATAGATAGATAGATAGATAGATAGAATGACAGATAGATGGATAGACAGATAGATAGATAGATAGATAGATAGATAGATAGATAGATAGATAGATAGATAGATAGATAGATAGATAGATAGATAGATAGATAGATAGATATATGGATAGATAGATATATGGATAGATAGAAGGAAAGATAGATAGATGGATAGATAGATAGATGGATAGATAGATAGATAGATAGATAGATAGATAGATAGATAGATAGATAGATAGATAGATAGAAGGAATGACAGATAGATGGATAGACAGATAGATAGATAGATATATGGATAGATAGATATATGGATAGATAGATAGATGGATAGATAGATGGATAGATAGATAGATGGATAGATAGATGGAATGATAGATGGAATGATAGATAGAATGATAGATAGAATGATGGATAGATAGATGGAATGATAGAAGGAATGATAGATAGATAGATAGATAGAAGGAATGATAGATAGATGGATAGATAGATGGAATGATAGAAGGAATGATTAGATAGATAGATAGATAGATAGATAGATAGATAGATAGATAGATAGATAGATAGATAGATAGATAGATAGATAGATAGATAGATGGACAGATAGATAGATAGAAGGAATGATAGATAGATATATGGATAGATAGATAGATGGATGGATAGATAGATAGATGGATAGATAGATGGATAGATAGATAGATAGATAGATGGAATGATAGAAGGAATGATAGATAGATATATGGATAGATAGATAGATGGATGGATAGATAGATAGATAGATAGATAGATAGATAGATAGATAGATAGATAGATAGATAGATAGATAGAATGACAGATAGATGGATAGACAGATATATGGATGGATGGATAGATGGATAGATAGATAGATATATGGATAGATAGATAGATGGATGGATAGATAGATAGATAGATAGATAGATAGATAGATAGATAGATAGATAGAATGACAGATAGATGGATAGACAGATATATGGATGGATGGATAGATGGATAGATAGATAGATAGATGGATAGATAATTTACTGAAGCTGGAGATTTGTAACGCGTTTCCTGGGAATCGAACCCGGGATCTTCCGTATGGAGCAACAGGATTTCACAATCTCCAACTCAAATCTTACACATGGATATTGTTGATTAGTCATGATGAGAACATCAGTGAGTCAAAGCATTGCGTAACATCTGCATTTCCCTCCTCCAAAAACACTTTCTCCAGTCTGAAGATCGATATGAATGATTCCTGATATATCATGAGTGAGTCACGCGGCAGAAACTCCCTCTAAAGCTGGACAACATTCCTCCTGCTCTCTCCAATTAACATGCCACAATAGAACCGCTCCTGCCGCTATTGAGTCAGTCTGTGAACACCCAACACATCAAAACTTCCTTCTAGTTGGGCTGGTTCTTGTCGAGTGAAAGGCAGGAATCTGTCGGGTTAAATAGCAGAGCGATCGGTACTTTCACCTCTCGGGCGCATCGCATTCCTCATTCCGGGAACGCAATTAACCGCCAGCCAAACTCTCCTCTAATGACCACCGTCACTGACAGCCTCGTGTTGACACTTCACACAAACACTTCACAAGAGCTCGAGTTACACACAACTTATAATCGATCAAACACAAATGCATGACCTCAAACACCCTAGAAGTTAATGCAATGGCACTTTGATAAAGTCGTTTATGATTTGACACATTCATATACTATTGTAGGCTACATACATGTATATATTAAAAGTTATTACACTTCTGCAGTAACAACAGCTCGCATTTCATAATAAACCATCAGGAATGATAAAGATCTTTACCTCACGCACACACTTTGACCTCCTGGTCAAACATAAACGCGCGTTGTTCTGTCGGAGATGATCGATAATGGATATTGCAAAAAGCGTGAAATGAAGTAAAGCGAATTTACCTTTCAATCTGGATCAAGGACTGTGTGCTCTCGTGTCGCTCAGGTGTGTTTGTTCCTCCTGAAGGTGCACGGTGACTTTCACACCTGGGCGGGTCACCTATGTGGGCGTGGCCGGAGACACACCCGTGCGCGCGCGCGGCCCCTCGGCTGCATTGAGAAATAAAGCCCATCTACAGCAGCAGGAGGGTTTACTCTGGTAAACCTGCTTTACACAACAGCGGGTGTGATTCCTCACCATATTTGGGAATCTTCATGTGATCCTTAAAAGTATTTACGGAATTCTGAATGAGTTCTAGAGCCAGATCTATTTATATTCGTTTATATATCCAGTCCTTCAGGCTCCTGTAAGATTCTGACCCCACAACATTATGAATATAATGAGGAATATAATGTTAGAAATAAATAGAAAGAATGAAGAATGAATAGATGAAAGACCAGAATTTATCATATTTATAAATTAATATTTATAAGCTATTTATAGAAAACATCACACAATAATAATAAAATTAATAGTAATATCAAATATCAATAATGAAAATGTATCGGTATGAGCCACTGTCACTAAAATAACAAATTATCTAATAAACTGTCATAAACAAACAAATTGATGGATAGATAGATAGATAGATAGATAGATAGATAGATGATAGATAGATAGATTGATAGATAGATGATAGATAGTAGATAGATAGATGATAGATAGATTGATAGATAGTTGATAGATAGTAGATAGATAGATGATAGATAGATAGATAGATTATAGATAGATTGATAGATAGATGATAGATAGATAGATGATAGATAGATAGATAATAGAAAGATAGATAGATAGATAGATAGATATTAACAAATTAGCTATTGGGGAACAACAGCAACTCAGCCACGAAGTGTTAGGCCACGTAAAATCACAGAGTGGGGTCAGCGCATGCTGAGGGTCACAGTGCGCAGAAGTCGCCAACTTTCTGCAGAGTCAATAGCGACAGACCTCCAAACTTCTGTGGCCTTCAGATGAGCTCAAGAACAGTGTGTAGAGAGCTTCATGGAATGAGTTTCCATGGCCGAGCAGCTCATCCAAGCCTTACATCACCAAGAGCAATGTAAAGCGTGGGATGCAGTGGGGTAAAGCACGCCGCCACTGGACTCTAGAGCAGAGACGTGTTCTCTGGAGTGACCAATCACGCTTCTCTGTCTGGCAATCCCATGGACGAGTCTGGGTTTGGCGGTTGCCAGGAGAACGGGACTTGCCTGACTGCATTGTGCCAAGTGTAAAGTTTGGTGGAGGGGGGATTATGGTGTGGGGTTGTTTGTTAGAGGTTGGGCTTGGCCCCTTAGTTCCAGTGAAAGGAACTCTTAATGCTTCAGCATACCAAGACATTTCGGACAATTTCATGCTCCCAACTTTGGGGATGGCCCCTTCCTGTCCCAACATGACTGCGCTCCAGTGCACAAAACGTCGGTCCATAAAGACATGGATGAGCGAGTTTGGTGTGGAGAAACTTGACTGGACTGCACAGAGTCCTGACCTCATCCCGATAGAACACCTTTGGGATGAATTAAGAGCAGAGACTGCGAGCCAGGCCTTCCCGTCCAACATCAGTGCCTGACCTCACAAATGCGCTTCTAGAAGAATGGTCAAAAATCCCCATAAACACACTCCTAAACCTTGTGGAAAGCCTTCCCAGAAGAGTTGAAGCTGTTATAGCTGCAAAGGGTGGGACAACTCCTAGGGATGTGATAAGACAGTTAGCTCACGAGACGAGACAAGATTTTTACACAGTATTTTAAAGGGGTCATGAACTGGCTCTTTTTATTTTTTTATACTGTTGTCTGAGGTCAACTTATGACGTTTGCGTGGTTTTTACATTCAAAAACATCATAATGAATAAGTAATAGGCTATTTTCTACCCTGGTTTTGAGCCTCTCTCATGGAACGCTCTGTTTTTATGGGCGTGCCGCACTGAAGACTTGGAAGTAAACGCCCACTGCTATGATTGGATAAGCTTTGCATATTATAATGAGCTTCGGCTCCCCCGTGAGTACAGATTCGCTCACAGGGCTCACAAATGTCTTATATCAAACAAACACAATGATTTATCTCTCATCCACCCGCAATTCATTGGAATGTTATTTTTTATTACTTGGCCCGCTCGATCGGTGGATATAAGTGCGAACCGTGCATCACTAACACACACACACACACACACACACACACATATGCATAAGCCTCACTGCAGAGTCAGACAAATCAGCATAATCAAAACTTCCGCGATTGTATTTTCCCTTCAAATATCAAGTCAAGAGACTGAACAACGCAATCAAGAAAGGAATGTTATTTCACTATTTAAGATAGCCCGTTGGCCGTTTTGGTAGCCTGTCTGGAAAACACATAGCCCCGGGACGTTGGGCTTTGCGAGCCCTGGCCGAGTCTGATCCCGAATCGCAGCACAATGAACCAACAACACCTCAAATAAAGGATTCTTCAGCCTGTGACAGCGTGCTAAGGTATGTTCAGTGAGACACGTACACATAATCAATAGATATCAAACGATCTGTAACAATGCAATACTATCACATATTAAAAAAACATTTTTTACTCACATTAGTGTGTTGCTTCATTCATTCATGTAATCTCATCCTGTCTGCAAATCCAGTCTCTTGTTTACAAACGAATCCGTGGTGAAATGAAGGAACAAACGCGCAATGTCTTCCCCACGTGAGCTGGATCTTCATTAAAAATAAAGTTCATCCATGCATTCATAATACTGGAATCCGAATGAAGCTCATGCAGCATGTTTATTGCTTGGAAGTTCGATCCGGTTTAGCTCCACGTTGGCCTATGTTTTTTTTCTATAACATGCCATGCACAAATCGGTGGGCGTGGCTACAGAATCAGGCGTTCTTCTTCTTCGGTTGAGGCGGTGTTTCACCAAACTCTGACTTCACAGCTTGGCACATTCTGAGATCGAGTGTTTGCTGGGCCTGCAGCTCCGAAATGTACAGGATATTCTTATATCACAATGAACTTTTATATATCAAAGGCTGAATGAAAAGTTGATTTCTCAATTCATGACCCCTTTAAAAAATCCTCAATGACGAAATACATGACTAGAAAAATAGTCTGCAGGTGCATTTGAAATGTTTTAATTCAATATCTTGTAATGAATGTCATTTCAGTTCTACTTTCTGAGTATGAATTATGTGAACTGACTGGCTTCTCTCCTGTATGATTGTCTCTTCAGACCTTAGAACTGCACGATTTATGAGCTTCTACAACTCCTTTCCACAAATTGATCTTAGAAATAAAAACAGTAAATAAAATTAATAACACAGTTTTCTCTTAGTCTTATTAAGTGCAAACAATAAGTGCAACCATAATCAAAGTACTATCTTAATATTCAAAGTGCAAAGAGATTTAATTTTTCTTTAAGCATGATACAGAGCTAAGAGATGGTTACAACTACACAGCCCAGCCCGTGCACACCGGAACGATTATCGCACACGCTTATCGCAAGCGCTTTCCGACACGTCTTATTGTTCATACCCAATCGATTTTCACTGGCCATGCGCCAAGTGAACGTGCAAATTCACTCCCTGACAGTAGATGGCGCTTATTGAATAACAGAAATACCCTGGTACACAAGGTGGTGCTCGCTTGTCATACAGAAGAAGAGAGCCAGTATTTACGTGCTTGCCAAAACAGACACCAAAGACACACCAAAAGAGATCAGCAGCTCTACATTCATCTTGCCTCGTTGCATCTTCTAGTTTTCATCTACTTACTTCCTTTTCGTCGTCTTCTTCTTAGGTATCAATGTGTGTTTGGCAAGACCGTTTTGTGCTTGAGCGCCACCAAGTCGTGTTTGACTGTAACTTCAGCAGCTCCAGGCACGTGAACAAAAGCGGCAATCTCATTGGTCAGACAGTTTTTAACCCAAAAAAAACGAACCCGAGGCCGTTTTTTTTTTAAATGACGCTTTTACGCCTGCCGTTTTGCTCGTCGGTGTGCACACTCACATTGGCCCCCATTGTTTAGTCACAAGGCGTTAAACGTAGGCGATAAAGGCTTTTGGCTTGCTCAGTTGGGGACACTAAATATTCAACTATATTACTGCTCCACCGGCATTGACACTATATGATAATTGAACTGAGCTGGATCACTGTTTTCTCCAGAGCGGCTGTGCAGCCGAATCAAATTTCTTATGCATTATTTTCCTGTTTAACACTGTGAAGCTGCTTTGAAACAATCAGCATTGTAAAAGTGCTATATAAATAAAGTTGACTTGACTTGTTGTGCAACGAATCCTCCGCCATCTCGTCACGTGATCTGTGAACTCTAATTCCTACGACTGGAACAGCTCGTGTTGGATGAGATGGATGGAATTTAAGCGACCGTTATCCACCTGAATTAAATTGTTTTTATTTCTAACAAAAAAGCAAAACGACAGTAGTAATGTAATGTAAACTTAGCGGTGGCATGTTCTATCCTAACTTCACCTTCACACTCAATATAGCGCGAGACAGCTTTTCATCTCGACGAGAAATCGCCTCACATTTTTTTCTCGTCACACTCCTACCAACTCCATATTAAACCCTATGGATTAAGAATGGGAAATTCATGTGCATGTAAAGCCAGGCGTCCCAAAACTTTTGGCAATATTGTGTGTGTGTGTGTGTATATATACACTCACCTAAAGGATTATTAGGAACACCTGTTCAATTTCTCATTAATGCAATTATCTAATCAACCAATCACATGGCAGTTGCTTCAATGCATTTAGGGGTGTGGTCCTGGTCAAGACAATCTCCTGAACTCCAAACTGAATGTCAGAATGGGAAAGAAAGGTGATTTAAGCAATTTTGAGCGTGGCATGGTTGTTGGTGCCAGACGGGCCGGTCTGAGTATTTCACAATCTGCTCAGTTACTGGGATTTTCACGCACAACCATTTCTAGAGTTTACAAAGAATGGTGTGAAAAGGGAAAAACATCCAGTATGCGGCAGTCCTGTGGGCGAAAATGCCTTGTTGATGCTAGAGGTCAGAGGAGAATGGGCCGACTGATTCAAGCTGATAGAAGAGCAACTTTGACTGAAATAACCACTCGTTACAACCGAGGTATGCAGCAAAGCATTTGTGAAGCCACAACACGCACAACCTTGAGGCGGATGGGCTACAACAGCAGAAGACCCCACCGGGTACCACTCATCTCCACTACAAATAGGAAAAAGAGGCTACAATTTGCACGAGCTCACCAAAATTGGACAGTTGAAGACTGGAAAAATGTTGCCTGGTCTGATGAGTCTCGATTTCTGTTGAGACATTCAGATGGTAGAGTCAGAATTTGGCGTAAACAGAATGAGAACATGGATCCATCATGCCTTGTTACCACTGTGCAGGCTGGTGGTGGTGGTGTAATGGTGTGGGGGATGTTTTCTTGGCACACTTTAGGCCCCTTAGTGCCAATTGGGCATCGTTTAAATGCCACGGCCTACCTGAGCATTGTTTCTGACCATGTCCATCCCTTTATGACCACCATGTACCCATCCTCTGATGGCTACTTCCAGCAGGATAATGCACCATGTCACAAAGCTCCAATCATTTCAAATTGGTTTCTTGAACATGACAATGAGTTCACTGTACTAAAATGGCCCCCACAGTCACCAGATCTCAACCCAATAGAGCATCTTTGGGATGTGGTGGAACGGGAGCTTCGTGCCCTGGATGTGCATCCCACAAATCTCCATCAACTGCAAGATGCTATCCTATCAATATGGGCCAACATTTCTAAAGAATGCTTTCAGCACCTTGTTGAATCAATGCCACGTAGAATTAAGGCAGTTCTGAAGGCGAAAGGGGGTCTAACACAGTATTAGTATGGTGTTCCTAATAATCCTTTAGGTGAGTGTATATAGCCTATTAATTTAGTATTGTTTTCCAGTAGCAAATGCGTAAGATAATACTGGAATAATAGAAGATAGTCTTTCTTCATTGGTTTAAGCGCATAAAATAATAAATTAATGTTTTCTTCTATAAAACACCTTCATATTTCAAAATAGATAAACACATTTTAGTTCCTTTTACTGATCTTTAAAATGTACCATGGTAATAATAATGTTTTATTGAATGTGTATAAAGAATTTGATACATTTAAAAACAAATGAATTGCAAGCATTTTTTTTTAATAGAGTTTACCTCGGTGAAGTATGTAAATGATACGCCCAAGCTGGGACGTGTCCTGTACGTGATGTCACAGACGTGTTTGAGCGCTGAGGTGTGAGTTTTGGGTGCATCCGCTCCTCTAGGCTGGAATCTGTGTGATGACATCATTATTTCCATCAGTGATGTCAGCATGTGTCTGTCTCCGACAGGATCAAACTGTCTGTCAACCTCAGATCCACCCTGGAACTCCTGCGAAAGAACATGATGCACATATACACACACATACACACTCAGTCTCTCTCACTCATTGACACACAGACATACACACACTCACACCCACACACACACTCACCTGATCAACGTGTGTGTGTGATTTCATGACCAATTAATTTACAAAAGCTGCTTATATAAGCAGATTCATGCTTTATGACCTGTTGTTTTGATTCGAGTGTTTATTGCTTTCTCAATATAAACAAAACACAATAAGATCTGATTTGTTAACAATACATTAACAAAGAGCAATACATTTGTTACAGTATTTATCAAATAATAGCTCACAGAGCATTAACTGTTACATTCAACTTTTGATTTTAATAATGCATTAGTGCATGTTGAGATTAACATAAGATTAATAAATGCTGTTGAATTATTACAGATCATGTTAACTAATGAAACCTTATTGTAAAGTGTTACCAACAAAATGTTTCAGGCCCTAAAAAATGGTATTCGGATCAGAATTTTACCCTAAAATACAATCATAAATTATAATTACAGAAATATTCTGATACTGCTTATACTGTTTAAATGAGAATATATTTCTGTTTTTACTGTAGAAAACCCTATGACCTCAATGTTAAAATGATTGTAATTTTAACACTAAAAGACTTGTTAATTAATTTCTTTACTATACAGAGAAAAAATAGATCTAATTGGACATTTCATGTATTTTACAGTAAAATACAGTTTTTGGAAGCAAAATAGAACATTGACATTGAAAAATTATAAATTGACATGGGTTTTCGTTGAAATAACTGTTGTTTTCTTATCAGTTATGTACATTAGGGTTTTATGTTGTTAAATGAAAGTTTATCGCATTATTTTAGTGTCATGTTTGTTACCATGATGGTGTTTTGTAATGATTTGTGCACCTTTTCTAGTATTTACCTCAGCTTGTGGAAAAGCTTGTGTTGTTGTCGGTATATTATATGGGTAATAAATGATTTTAGTATATTAATATTATTTCAGTTATATTAAATATATTTATTTTGCGGTAAATAAAAATAAATATTTTTTACGGTAAAGTTCTGACAACCGCAGCTGCTGGTTTTTACCATAAATGTCACTGTTTTATTTTTTTTTACAGTTTAAGCTGCTTTCGTGTTCTTTTGGGAGCTCAAAATCTCCGAAACATGTTCCTCGGAAGAAATAAACTGATATGGGTTTGCAACAAGATGAGGTTGAGGAAATGACAACATCCTTTAAGTGAAAGAGTGGGTAATACAGATACTTTAGTCTAGAGCACAATAGGTTTCATTCACTTTTCATTTTCCTCCTGATTCAGCAAAGGCATGCTGGGATTCCACTCCCCACTGTGGCACGTCTGAAACACACGCACCTGTCCTGTGAGTGTGTGTGTGTGTCTGTGATGTAATGGGCTCAGGTTGAATTGTGGGTGTGGTGGAAG
The DNA here is from genome assembly GCA_039654625.1 of Rhinogobio ventralis. Classification (NCBI taxonomy): domain Eukaryota; kingdom Metazoa; phylum Chordata; class Actinopteri; order Cypriniformes; family Gobionidae; genus Rhinogobio; species Rhinogobio ventralis. The sequence continues at coordinate 2,535,266 of CM077208.1, read as the reverse complement.
CGCTGAAGGTTTGACAGGCTCAGGGTCACCAGCACAGAATTATGATTCTAACGTGTGGAATGGCTTGTGTTTGAGTGGCAGGATGTGTCAGAATGATCTTCTGCTGAACTAAAGCACTGATTCATCAGTTGCACACGTTTGCCTGTCAGATGCTTATTTCCTGCTTTAACACATGCTAAGGTTTCAGCTACAGAGCAAACAATAGCTTATGCATGAGGGAATATTTGGGGTTTAGCACAGAAAATCATTTTGAACAAAAAGCACACACACATATACAGGGAGTGCAGAATTATTAGGCAAATGAGTATTTTGACCACATCATCCTCGTTATGCATGTTGTCTTACTCCAAGCTGTATAGGCTGGAAAGCCTACTACCAATTAAGCATATTAGGTGATGTGCATCTCTGTAATGAGAAGGGGTGTGGTCTAATGACATCAACACCCTATATCAGGTGTGCATAATTATTAGGCAACTTCCTTTCCTTTGGCAAAATGGGTCAAAAGAAGGACTTGACAGGCTCAGAAAAGTCAAAAATAGTGAGATATATTGCAGAGGGATGCAGCAGTCTTAAAATAGCCAAGCTTCTGAAGCGTGATCATCGAACAATCAAGCGTTTCATTCAAAATAGTCAACAGGGTCGCAAGAAGCGTGTGGAAAAACCAAGGCGCAAAATAACTGCCCGTGAACTGAGAAAAGTCAAGCGTGCAGCTGCCAAGATGCCACTTGCCACCAGTTTGGCCATATTTCAGAGCTGCAACATCACTGGAGTGCCCAAAAGCACAAGGTGTGCAATACTCAGAGACATGGCCAAGGTAAGAAAGGCAGAAAGTCGACCACCACTGAACAAGACACACAAGCTGAAACGTCAAGACTGGGCCAAGAAATATCTCAAGACTGATTTTTCTAAGGTTTTATGGACTGATGAAATGAGAGAGTCTTGATGGGCCAGATGGATGGGCCCGTGGCTGGATTGGTAAAGGGCAGAGAGCTCCAGTCCGACTCAGACGCCAGCAAGGTGGAGGTGGAGTACTGGTTTGGGCTGGTATCATCAAAGATGAGCTTGTGGGGCCTTTTCGGGTTGAGGATGGAGTCAAGCTCAACTCCCAGTCCTACTGCCAGTTTCTGGAAGACACCTTCTTCAGGCAGTGGTACAGGAAGAAGTCTGCATCCTTCAAGAAAAACATGATTTTCATGCAGGACAATGCTCCATCACACGCGTCCAAGTACTCCACAGCGTGGCTGGCAAGAAAGGGTATAAAAGAAGAAAATCTAATGATATGGCCTCCTTGTTCACCTGATCTGAACCCCATTGAGAACCTGTGGTCCATCATCAAATGTGCGATTTACAAGGAGGGAAAACAGTACACCTCTCTGAACAGTGTCTGGGAGGCTGTGGTTGCTGCTGCACGCAATGTTGATGGTGAACAGATCAAAACACTGACAGAATCCATGGATGGCAGGCTTTTGAGTGTCCTTGCAAAGAAAGGTGGCTATATTGGTCACTGATTTGTTTTTGTTTGGTTTTTGAATGTCAGAAATGTATATTTGTGAATGTTGAGATGTTATATTGGTTTCACTGGTAAAAATAAATAATTGAAATGGGTATAAATTTGTTTTTTGTTAAGTTGCCTAATAATTATGCACAGTAATAGTTACCTGCACACACAGATATCCCCCTAAAATAGCTAAAACTAAAAACTACTTAAAATATTGATACAAAAATATTCAGCTTTGATATTAATGAGTTTTTTGTGTTCATTGAGAACATGGTTGTTGTTCAATAATAAAATTGATCCTCAAAAATACAACTTGCCTAATAATTCTGCACTCCCTGTATATATATATACTCTAAAAAAAATGCTGGGTTAAAAACAACCCAAGTTGAAAATGGACAAACTCAGCGATTGGGTTGTTTTGGCCCAGCGGTTGGGTTAAATGTTTGCACAACCTGCTGGGCAGTTTTATTTAACTCAACTATTGTTTAAAAATTACTATATAGCTGGCTTAAAATAAACCCATAATATGTTGGGAATTAACGTTTATTAATATGTTTAATAAATTAATGTTTAATGAATAATACTTAAACAATAAACATTTATTAAATTGCTTATTAATGAATGTTCACCTTTTGATTATTATTGTTGCCTCTGGTAATTATGTGTCTGATTTTTAACCTATTTTGGGTTCAGTTTAAGCCAGCCATATAGTGATTTTAAACAATGGTTAATTAAAACTGCCCAGAACCCAACCGCTGGGTCTGTCAATTTTCAACCCAACTTGGGTTGTTTTTAACCCAACATTTTTTAGAGTGTGCGTGTGTGTGTATATATATATATATATATATATATATATATATATATATACACTCACCTAAAGGATTATTAGGAACACCATACTAATACTGTGTTTGACCCCCTTTCGCCTTCAGAACTGCCTTAATTCTACGTGGCATTGATTCAACAAGGTGCTGAAAGCATTCTTTAGAAATGTTGCCCATATTGATAGGATAGCATCTTGCAGTTGATGGAGATTTGTGGGATGCACATCCAGGGCACGAAGCTCCCGTTCCACCACATCCCAAAGATGCTCTATTGGGTTGAGATCTGGTGACTGTGGGGGCCATTTTAGTACAGTGAACTCATTGTCATGTTCAAGAAACCAATTTGAAATGATTCGAGCTTTGTGACATGGTGCATTATCCTGCTGGAAGTAGCCATCAGAGGATGGGTACATGGTGACCATAAAGGGATGGTCAGAAACAATGCTCAGGTAGGCCGTGGCATTTAAACGATGCCCAATTGGCACTAAGGGGCCTAAAGTGTGCCAAGAAAACATCCCCCACACCATTACACCACCACCACCAGCCTGCACAGTGGTAACAAGGCATGATGGATCCATGTTCTCATTCTGTTTACGTCAAATTCTGACTCTGCCATCTGAATGTCTCAACAGAAATCGAGACTCATCAGACCAGGCAACATTTTTCCAGTCTTCAACTGTCCAATTTTGGTGAGCTCGTGCAAATTGTAGCCTCTTTTTCCTATTTGTAGTGGAGATGAGTGGTACCCGGTGGGGTCTTCTGCTGTTGTAGCCCATCCTCCTCAAGGTTGTGCGTGTTGTGGCTTCACAAATGCTTTGCTGCATACCTCGGTTGTAACGAGTGGTTATTTCAGTCAAAGTTGCTCTTCTATCAGCTTGAATCAGTCGGCCCATTCTCCTCTGACCTCTAGCATCAACAAGGCATTTTCGCCCACAGGACTGCCGCATACTGGATGTTTTTCCCTTTTCACACCATTCTTTGTAAACTCTAGAAATGGTTGTGCGTGAAAATCCCAGTAACTGAGCAGATTGTGAAATACTCAGACCGGCCCGTCTGGCACCAACAACCATGCCACGCTCAAAATTGCTTAAATCACCTTTCTTTCCCATTCTGACATTCAGTTTGGAGTTCAGGAGATTGTCTTGACCAGGACCACACCCCTAAATGCATTGAAGCAACTGCCATGTGATTGGTTGATTAGATAATTGCATTAATGAGAAATTGAACAGGTGTTCCTAATAATCCTTTAGGTGAGTGTATATATTTTTTCAGTCAGTAATATTTTTTATTTAAAATAGAATATTTACTAAAAGCATGTTTACTTAATGTCAGATAATTATTAAAAAAAAAAAAAAAGTTTAAATTTACATTTTAAATGTAGGCCTAAGTAAAAAATTATGCACATTTCAGTAAAACATAATCAAAAGCACTATGTTGCAATTAGAGATCCATCGATACTAAATTTCTCCGCCGATACCGACAGCCGATTATTCAGAACGATATCTGTTGATTCTGATACCAATAGTTTGATTTTTTTTTTCTTTAAGGGAAAAAAAATCTCTTCCAAATAACATTGTAAACTATACAAGGAACATCTCATTTGGTACACTTTAATATTGAGGTTACAATTGACAACAGAGCTGTTATATTCAACTGCAATTTATTTTCAGATATAATAATTACACTCAAATAAAAACAAATGTTTGTAGGCTATGCAACTCGGTTGCACATACGGTATTTTTCATAAGCACTTGTCTTCATGGCAAATTTATTCAAACATACATGTGTAATTAACAGTAAGCAAACTCCTCTCTAGTGTTTTTTATAGCTTGGCTAACTAATGTGAACACTGGATAACTTTCCTGAGGTAAATGGGAACATTAACTTACATGGCGACATTTTGTTGACGATCTGTCTTATTGACTCTTTCCGCGGTCGAAACACTGATTGAGTGATTACATGAGGCATGATACGGATTTCGGTAAGTTGTACTGTATCTGTCAACATACCTTGTGATATTCGTGCATGTTTATCGAGATATAACTTGTGTTAAAGTGGAAAAGACTCGCGCGCTGCCGTTTGAACTGAGGCGCCGTTATCACGACACATTTAAGAGCGTCAAAACGGCATTTATTGTTCAAATTTCGTGAACAATTCTTGTTTGAAAGACGAGACAGAGGGAACAAAACACAAATCTCTTTGTGATTACTGGATACGAGGCGCGCTACAAATAGGCCTAATGTTTGTTGTAGGGAAAACAGCGGGCCTTGCAACCCTGGCTCGAACTACGGGTGGGTCATAGGGTCATATAAAGCTGCTTTAGCGTCGCTTTTTTTGAACTGTTAATGCGTTATTGTCGCGTTAATTTGCCCTAAATTTCACACGAGATATTTTCATCACACACAGTATGAGTTGCAGTCTTGACACGTTTTTCCGCCCCCTTTTTATTGACTATAATCAGTCCTGATCATCGGCTGCTTTTAAACAATCTGCGATGGCCGATACCGATTAATGGTCCACACATTGATGCATCTCTAGTTTCAATACATTGAAATTGTTTGTATTCTATTTAGCCTGGATTTAAATGTCTTTAAAGAAGAAATCCATGAATGATCAGTCTTTTAAATAGATAGTTTACCCAAAAATGAAAATTAGCCCATGATTTACTCACCCTCAAGCCATCCCAGGGGTTTATGAAATTCTTCTTCAATCGGACTTGCATTAAAAAATGTCCTGGCTCTTCCAAGCTTTATAATGGCAGTAAATGGCAAAAAAAAAAAGTGTACCCATCCATTATAAAAATGCTCCACACGGCTCTGGGGGGTTAATAAAGGTCTTCTAAAGTAAATCGATGGGTTTGTGTAAGAAAAATATCCATATTTAAAACTTTATAAAGTAAAATATAGCTTCCGCCAGACCGCCTTCTGTATTCAACTAACGAAGAAAGTGTAACGCCTCTCGCAGTTCAAAATGCTTACGCTACGCCCAACGTCATACGTCGCAAATTATGCTTTTCCGGAAGCTGGAAGCTAGATATTTTACTTTATAACGTGTTAAATATGGATATTTTTCTTACACAAACCCATCGCTTCAGAAGGCCTTTAATGGATGGATGCACTTTTTTGGGCTGCCATTCACTCCCATTATAAAGCTTGGATTAGCCAGGACATTTTTTAATATAACTCAGAGTTCGTCTGAAAAAAGAAAGTCATATACACCTAGAATGGGTTGAGGGTGAGTGAATCATGGGCTAATTTTCATTTTTGGGTTAACTGTCCCTTTAAAGATGTTTGCAATTCATATATATTCCTATATCTAAATTATATTGTGATAGGTCTTTGGTTACACTGTAAATCTACTTAAAACAAACGAAACAAAGCAGGAGTTCTGAGAGCGGTAGGTCATAAAAATGGCACATTTATTGCTACAGACGGTTGTGTACATGAAATCATTACAGGATGAGAACAAACAGGTGAAGATGGAGGATGAACTTTAGAGAAAACGACACTCTTGCACAAAACCTGCTCTGAAATAACAACAATTACAACATAAAACGAATTTTTAAAAAATCAGAAAAAACAAAACAAATGAATAAACACACACACACACGCACACATTGCGACACACATTAGACAGGATGTGTGAAGGCCTGTTCACACCAAGAGCAATAACTATAACGATATAGTTCTCAAAATTGATCTAAATATAAAGGGATAGCACAACTATAACGCTGACCACAGAGAGAAATGATTATTCTTCTCAGCTGATGAACGATTAAAACATTGACAGCCAATCAGAATCCATCCTGCTTTAATGAGCTCGAGCATTTAAAGTGACAGACGCTTATATTAGACAGAACGATGGAGTGGACGCTAATATAGTTATCGTTCTTGGTGTGAACTGGCCTTTAGTTTGAGTTTTGAATCACTGCTTCTGGCCGGACGACACGTTTTTTTCTCGTCAAACACATCAACTCATCCTTTGTCTTGAAATCAACACTTTAAATAGCAAAATAAAGGAAACGTTTACTCTGGATGACTCCAAAAAATCTACAAAGTAGAACAGTCTTGATTTAGACGTGTGCGCCGTTTGTTTAGTTTTCTCTTTTGTCAACATCACTGGTATAAAAGGGCTGCAAACTGTAAAACATACGCCAAATATAGTTTCGATTTGAAACGTACTTAATGTTTTTTTTTAATAGGCTGCACTCGTCAATTTCATAGCAAAATTGTACTAGACAAAAGAAGCTTTATAACAAAAATCCAGGCACTGGTACACGGCGGTTCTCTGATGGTTACGATTCTTCACATAGTTGCATCACAAGTAACAAGAATAAAAAAGGCCACGGTTCATAAATGCTCACCATTACGTCTATAAACATGTTTAAACCACTGCACAAGCTCGACGGCAAAGAAACACACAGAACGGAGAAACCGGCTTGACTTATTCGCTGTGATTTGTCGAGATTGCATTCCTCCTGTCTGGCTGTGTTGTGCTTGGACATGCTCACAATTATGAAACGGTTAAATCTGGGATTACATTTATCGTCTTGTTTTGACTTTTTCTTTGACCTCATTCCATATTTTTCTCACCTTATATGATGTGAAAAGTCAACCGTCAAAAACAAACTCATACGGAAGACTAGGGTTTGCATATTCAGAAGACCTGTTTTCAGAGAATATCCCTTGAATGAAGTTTTTTTGCATTTGTTTCGCCCATATAATAAGAAGATATGTTATCTTAAAACAAGCCTTAATATGTTATGCAGTTTTGCTTATCAAGTAAATGCATCTTGTTTTAAAGGTGACGCGTGACATAAGGACACAAACTTCAAACAAGTTTCCACTATTTTCCATTGGACAGGTAGGTAAAACATGACAGAAACACTGATTATATGCAGTGCAACCCTTCATTGTTAACAATTGGTTTGTGTGTGATTGACTTTACTGATGTGAAAATGTCAGCGAGCTTCATCTGGCAGTGGATAGAGGATGATTTGAGCGACTCTCTTTATTGAAATCACACTCAAGTGACAGAAAGAAAACGCACCCCCCCCCAATGACACGAAGCACAAAGCGTAGATGCGTCGACCAACGCATTGAGAAATCAGCAAAGACCAGTTGTACGTTGCTGTTTGCGTCAAATAATCTTTATCTCACAATCCTCCATGTGAGGAGCACTTAAATAAACAGAGATGACACTGCCCAGGGTTGCTTTCTGAGGATGGAAAAGATCGCTTACAGTTCAGTTCTGCATTTGACTAAAAAAACAAAACAAAGTCAGTTCATAAAAGCAAGAACATTATGTACATTATGAACAACCAAGAGGAAAACATCATCTTTTCCACTGCAATCATAGCAATTCAATTGGCTACAACAACATGATGTGGCACAAGGAGAAAATTAGTCAAACATCTTTAGCACTGGCAAAACACAACTTCAGATGTTCAAAATTTACTGAAGGACGAGAACACTAGCATGTCTGAAGCAATGCAAAAGTACAGATGTACCACACGTTTCAATACTAGGCTTTTGCGGGAGTGTCTTTTTGAACCTGCAAATGAAGTAGAAAACTGACATTGTGCATGTTGCGAGGATGTATAGGCATAATATTTCATATTTATGTATTTGGATTGAATGTAAATTTTACATGCATTTAGATTACACAGTTTTAACAATAAACAATGCAATGCATATTTGTCAGTCATACATGATTTCTGCACTCATGGCATAGTTTATTAATAACTACTTGCATCAAAACAATTTATTTAAATAATCATATTTTCTAAATGCATTTATTCAAATTGCTTAGAATCAGGATTTACTCGTGAAAACCGAATTTATTCAGTTAAAGGGACTTTATGTACGAATTTTCATGTATTAATCGCTTATAGCCGTTGTTAACAGTTAAGTAAACTTCAAAAAACGAGATCTTCCCCGATTTCCTAGGTTGTCTGTGAACGCATGGAAACCGATTTTTATGTGAAGAATTTGGGAGGTTTTGCCGGGAAAATTAAAAAAATGTGACCGTTACGCGCGCTTCCGAGAGCCTCTCTAATAATAATTATAAGATAATGCCGAATGAGCTATTCTGTATTATCAATGTGTCATTCAAACTATAGTCTATAGTCCCAAATATACTTTATAATCAAGCTATCATAGCAGTGTATTTTGAATGACCTCATCTGTTGTCATGATGCCGGTGAGTTGCAGAGCTCGTGCACTGCAAACATATCCACATCGTTACGATTCTTAACTGCTATTTCTCACCGCGGCCATTTTAGTCGTGTGTTTGTGTTATTGAGAGGAAAGCGCGCGGTACATTTACATATTCATAACGTCGCTCTCATGTTCGTTAACAGTAGGCTATCGCTGCAACGTCTTTTTTTTATATACAAAAGAACGGAAAATAACTTCTCCGTGAGTACTGTATATATCGGGGTCTTGAATCACATTCAGTCTCTTGTATACTCACCGCGTCCGCACGAGGGCGAAGGTGCGCGCGTAAAAATGACGTCATCGCGGTCGTCGTGCGCATTGAGTGTGCGAGACCCAATTCCGCGTGGTGTTGCGCACAAATTAGTTGCTTACATTTACAAAAGGATATAATAGCAGAAATAATCCCTTTTAATTAAAAATAAAGGTCCATGTTTAATAAAGATGTTCAAGAAACGAACTTAAAATGTTTAGTGAAATTAGAAATGATTTAAGAGATCGTTAATTTAGTTGTATACATGTGCTCACAGGCTAACCACATTTTTTTTACATACCATTTTTTAGTAATACTCTCAATGGGTTTTACACATTGTAGAGTGGTTTTGGTAAAGTGTACTAAAACAAACATCGTCACGTGTGTACCCTTAAGACCAAAGTATACTTCACTTTTAAAACATACGCGAGGGTCATCAGATGAGTACATGCGTACTGAACGCACACACCGCAGATTTTTGTAACTGCGTGTACTTTGTACGTGCAGGTTGCACATGCGTATTACATTTTTTTGCAGTATTTAAATGGGGTGTAACTCTTGGCGGGAGATTACTCAAAACTGTGCATGCGTCTGAACGCCTGTGTACGCGTACAAGTCAAAAGAAGTATACTTTGCAAGGCTGTGCGTTCGACTGTGCACACACGCTCGCGTACGCAAAAAAAAAACGAAGTATACTTTCGGCTTTACTTCTCAAAGCTGATTCCTGATTGTTTAGAGGACAATTATGCCGAGTTGCCCCCTGTCGTTTCAAAGAATAGTACAACGGTGAGCGTGTCAAGTATAAATCATCTGTTTGGGGAGGTGCGCGGTGTAAGTTACAGGCTGCAGTTCACTTAACGGCCACCGGTGTCGCTAACAACAAGGGTTTCTGAATTCTACATATAGCCCCTTAATTTATAAAACATATATATAATATATACAACATGGCTAGCTGTGGAATAAGCGATATTCAGTTAGTTAAAATGTATGAGATTTGTTTTATTGATGATAAAAATATATGGTTACTTTGCATTTAAAACGCATCAGATTATTAGCATTACAGAAATCTGACTTGTTTAATTTATGTGTGACAGACAAATAAGCATTGCATTAAGTTTATTAGTTTGTTAAAAAGGCATAATCCAAGTGCGTGGAAATTTTATATGCAATTCACAGACATCGATCTTAAATTCGAGTGTGAGGGCCGGTGGCAAAATGCGCAGCACATCCGAGTCGTCGTTTCAAAGTCGAGTCGATTCTTTCAGCGATGTGTCACGAGTCTCTTTACAAAAAGTGATAAGGGAAATGAAGGTCTGATTGTTGACACACGTTAAACGCTAATTACCAGTCTTGACCAGGCCACATGATCAACGGCAGGGAACGGCAGTAAACAAACGTCGTCAGCCCTGCTCGTGACTTCTATTTACACAGAAAATACTCAATTAAAAAATGACAATGAGGATGAGAGAATTATCATATAGCTTTGATTCCCGACCCCCACCACCCACCTTTAGAAAAGAAAAATGTTCCCAGAAATATAAACATTTTTTTTTTTTTTGCTTTTGTTCTCACTACATTTTCAATGTGACACGTTTCAACACACAATGAATTTTTTTTCCCCCCAAAAAAAAAGAAAAAAAAAAAAAAAAGGAAAAAACTGATACAACGCATTTCTAAACACAAAATAACAACAGCCTACATGTAAAAATATAACTTTTACATACACAATTTCAAAATAATGGTAAGTTTGCATTTGTTGCATACAATTTACAAATGTCCGTGTTTCCCTTGCCGACACTTCGGTCCCGTTACGATCGCGCTGACATTAAGAAAAACAGAGTCACGTCTCTCGGAAGCGGATACCGGACGTCTCCAGAAAGAAAGAAACATCAATCCCTCGTGAACTCTCCTTTCCGTCGGACTCTCCTTTGTTTATATACTGTATATATTTCTACATTTATATATAGCGATTTTCTAATAGACTTTTTTGTCCACTTTCAGTGCCTCCCGTTGATAAAACCACCGCCGATCCTCAAAGATCGCCTGCGGCTTCGTAATCATATTTTTTTTTTCCTTTTTTGACAGAGAAACCAGTACAGACAAAGAATAGAGAGATAAAAAAAGAGAAAAGCCATTTTACACGTACAACCACACATTTGTACTGAGGACTACAGCGGCTCAACAACAAGCCAGTATTCATAAAAGCCGATATCTATAATACAATGCTCAAGAACGACGTGACAGGTGGGCGGGGCTGTGGGTGGAGCCACGAGGGGGTGGACACACCTTCTAATTACATATAGCCATACAGTACATTAAATACAGTTTATCCAAAAAAATACTTTTTTTACCTTTTTACTTGTTTTTTTTTAAATCCCAGGCCGTAAAAAACCTGACTGCATAGACCTAATGACTAACGTTTTCCTAAGCTTGCATCCTAGAAAGTTCTGATAATGTTCTCCTCCAGTTGTGTGATGATATGAGCTCTAAAAGGCACATCGGTTGAAGTTTAGTCATGTTAAAATTGCATCTTCGGGGTCCGGGAGGGCTTGAGGAGAGGAGATGGCGAAATAAACGGAGAGAAATGACCTGCCGCGGCTAATAAAGCACGCCTGCTCTTGACCTCTAAAGTGACCGGTCTTGAAGAGCGTTCGCTGACAGTCAGGCGTTGGTAAAACCGCTCCTCTGTCGGGGTCTGCTGGTTTCAAAACAGCTTGACGTCCCTGTCAGCTTTTGGAAAAGAACTAAAACAACATTATTGCGAACGGTTTTGTGAAATTCTACAGCCTAATTCCGTCGTGCGTTTGATTGACAGCCCCTCTCGTCCCCAGATTCTGATTGGGAATTTTCAGAGTTCTATTCTTCCGCGAGGAGTTCCGTGAGGCACAGCTACAAAAGTTCCACAGTGTGGACAGGATTGCCATTGAAATCAGAGGGCTGGTCTCGACACCTCCAAACGTCTGTACAACTTCATGATATGTTTGAAGAATCCTCCATCTGTCTGTCTGCACCTTTCAAATCTTTTGTGTGTGTGTGAGTGTGTGTGCACATTAAAACGTCTTCTTTTTGAACAGGGAATGCTCGGAGGAAGATACGGACAGCCATACCGCGTGACTCTGCCGCGTTTCCGTAATTTACAGTATGTATATATCCTCACAGATGGCGTGACGCAGTCAGGAACAGGAACACATAGAAGTTGGTCGGTCAGATGGAAGTTTGATTGATTCGTTGATTGTTTGACTGACGTTCAGGGGCAGAAATAACGCTGTCAAAGGAAGTGATCGCTCATCATTTTGATGAATTCTGGCAGCTTTGACCTGAAAGACGGACAGACAGAAAGAGGGAAGTTAAGCCTACATATATTCATATAGTAAAGGATCGCGGACACACTAGAAAAGTGGGGATGGAAAAAACATGGAGAGATGGGAGGTATTTCAATGTTTTCACGTCCTCTGAAAACATTTGCAAGAGAACGCGAAAACATTAACATATCAGTTTCCCCCCTTTTTTCTATCACCATGTGACCCTTTAGGGGCTCCGTAGATTTTCCCTCCTAATCATTGATTGTGTAATGGAAAAAACTTGAAAAAAACATGAATAAAAGTAATAAAAACATTCTCATTAATGTAACAGTAATGCAAATTATACTTTATGGACACGATGATTTCTTATATTAAAATCAGCAAAATACAAGAAAATGTCGCAGTTTTATAAAATACTGTTAGAAATAGTACATTTGTGTTGATTTAGGTTCAAATATAAAAAAGTGAATCTCTTTCTAGTGACGCATCAAATCAAACTACAGATTCGACACAATTATATATATATGTATATTAGGGTTTTAAACAACGTTATATTATTCTTTAGGGTTTTATATATATATATATGTGGACCCTGGACCACAAAACCAGTCATAAGGGTCCATTTTTTGAAATTGAGATTTATACATCATCTGAAAGCTGAGTAAATAATCTTTCCATTGATGTATGGTTTGATATGATAGGACAATATTTGGAAATCTGGAATCTGAGGGTGCAAAAAAATCTAAATATTGAGAAAATCTCCTTTAAAGTTGTCCAAATGAAGTCCTTAGCAATGCATATTACTACTAATAATACATCCTTGATATATTTACAGTAGGAAATGTACAAAATATCTTCATGGAACATGATCTTAATATCCTAATGATTTTTGGCATAGAAGAAAAATGGATAATTTTGACCCATACAACGCATTGTTGGCTATTCCCACAAATATACCCGTGAGACGCAGGACTTTTAATATATATATAAAAAATAACATCATGCAAAACAACTTAAAAGTCCTAAAAATATTTTACATATTCTTTATACATAATATAATTTCTTTGTTCTTTTTTTCCTGTTGATTTTGGAGTAAAATATGAACTGTAAGAACACTGTCAAAAATGATTTAAATAAAACAAAGATTAATGAAGTACAGTCGTGGCCTAAAGTGGCCATATTTTAATATTTTAAATATGAGGGAAGAACAAAACACTGGTTAAGGTATTTTATCAGAATTTTTTTTTTACAGCTGCAGGTTTTATTGTACTATGCAATATATAATATATAATCATATCAAATATAATATGAAAATATATACAATAAAACTATATTATTATATGAATAAATATAAACAATATAAAATGTTAATTTTCTTAAATAATATTAAACATAAATATTATTTTGACATGAATTATTATAAATAATTACTATTATTTTTAATGATTTTTATTATTTTTTAATAATTACTATTATTTAATTATTATTATTAATATTTATAATAAAAATAAAGACACTGGTTAAGGTATTTTATTTGAAAAAATCATTTGGCAAACTACAGATGCAGGTTTTATTGTACTATGCAAAAAATAAGTGCATAGAAAAACAAAATATATATTATTATATTATTAAATATAAACAAGATAAAATTGTTTTTTTTTATATTATTGTAAATCATTTTAAATATACACATTATTTCGACATATTATACTATATTAGTTGTTATTAAAAAAAAAATTATAATGTAAAAGACTTTTTAATATTTCTAATATCATTCCAAAATAATAATATTATTTATAATGATTAATCATATAAAATAAAATATGAAAATATATACAATAAAACTATATTATTATATGAATAAATATAAACAATATAAAATGTTAATTTTCTTAAATAATATTAAACATAAATATTATTTTGACATTAATTATTATAAATAATTACTATTATTTTTTAAGAATTACTATTATTTAATTATTATTATTAATATTTATAGTAAAAATAAAGACACTGGTTAAGGTATTTTATTTGAAAAAATCATTTGGCAAACTACAGATGCAGGTTTTAAAACGTGCATAGAAAAAGAAAAAGCTGATATGAAAAAGACTCAGTTATTAATATTCCGTTGGTTCTCTCTTGCTTCATAATTTCTCTGTATGACAGCCTGGACAAAAATTATGTTTCATTGCGTTCTTATCAATCGACTGCAAGCACAACCATGCAATATGACTACAAAATCTTCATATTTTTAATAATATTTGAATGAAGGCTGAGGATGTCAGTTTTCCATCACTTCTGGCCACTACTGTACATTTCACAAAAAACACTAATTCAGTCTTTCTACATTTAATTCAGTGTTACTCGCCATTTCTTTGAAATTAATTGTGAAATTTACTGAGTGAAAATGGTTTTCCAATGCATATGTCATGTCAGTTATCGTGGGATTCATCCGAACATCTTTAAATGATCGGATGCTGATATTACAGTGCTGATTTGATTTGATCTTTCTTCTACTTTCCATACAGTACGCATCAAAAAATGTGATCTCCAGAAAATGTTTGCAAATATGCAAGAGAAGATGAAAGAACTGGGTTTAATTTGCACCTTCAATTGTACCTTAATTATAAGTTGTAAACTCATTAACGGCTCAATACAGTCATTTACACAGGGAACATGAACCTTTGGAATCCGCTCACACCCATAATGCCATGTGAACGTTGCTCTCCTCAGCTTTTACCTGCTTTTCTAGACAGCCGAGCACAAACATGCCAAACAAACAAAGAATAAAACACATCAGAAACGTCTGAATGAAATGGTCAGTGATATTGTGTACATGTACCTTTCAATGTTCAAATGTGCATTGTGTACACATGTCTTCCTTTAGCTTTATTAGTCGAATATACTGTGAATTAATCATATTTTATATATAGTATATATAGTTTGAAATCAAAATCTATATGTACACATATTATAACCCACACATACGGCCAATCTGTTGTTAAAATGCGCCCATTGTTACACTTCTAGAGGTTATTGGGGTTTGTTTTTGTTGCCACCACAGAAAACCAGTCAGTTCAGTTAAAGTGGCATGAGACCAATCAGGGGAAATCCAAACGTTCTGCATCACTTTGCCCAATAATTCTGTGTAATCGTGCCAAAATTTGAGACAAAACAAGTGATTGCATTAGTAGTGTTTACTGAAACCGAATTGGGGATTTTGGTTTGGGTTAAAGGCACATCATGGGACATGTACAACAGCAGATTAGTGTAGAGTGAAATATTCTGACCATTTACGGGGGGGTGTGGCTCTTTACATTTGTCCCATGGGATTGGACGCCTCGCCCATGCTGTGGTGGGAACCGGCCAATGAGAGAGCAGGGCCGTCCGACGACCCCTTCTCCTCTTCTCGTCTCTTCAGACACGCCGCCTTTGGATTGAGATTGCGCTCTGGAACGGGAACACACACACACAGTCACTGATCACACACTGCGGTCGACAACATGTGCAGGCGAAACGCTCAACAACGCCATTATTCAGCTGATACGCCGCCATCAAGAGGGACAAAAGTGTCATTACGGCCAAACAGAAGCTCCTCTGAGAGCGGGATCAAGCTAATGTTCATGAACACACAGCGTGACTTTACAGACACGCATTTACTTTGAAACAAAGAAATGACAATTAACACACCGAATTACATTTTTCTTGTAAAACCGATTCCCATAATTTGTTTAATTTACAACCTCAAAGAATATTTTTTATAGTGTTAAAGACTTTTTAATATTTCTAGTATCACTGAAAAATAATAAATTATTTATAATGATTAATCATATAAAATATAATATTAATAATATGAAAAACATATATACAATACAATTATATAATTATATTATTAAATATAAATAATATACAATGTTTATTTTTAATATTATTGTAAATGCTTTTAAATATAAATAATATTTTGACATTAATTATGAATAATTACTATATTAGTTGTTATAAAAATCATTTTTTATAGTGTAAAAGACTTTAATATTTCTATTATCATTGAAACAAATACTATTTATAATGATTAATCATATAAAATATAATATTAATAATATATGAAAAACACAATTATATTATTAAGTATAAACAATATAAAAAAAAATGTTTAATATTATTGTAAATAATATTAAACATAAATATTATAATGACATATTAATTATTATAAATGATTACCATATTAGTTATTATACAAATGTTTTTTATAGTGTAAAAGATTTATTAATATTTATATCATCCAAAAAAATATTATTTATAATGATTAATTGTATAAAATATAATATTAATAGTATGATATTTAATATATATATATAGCCAAATACTTATTAATATGTATAATATTCATAAATAATAATATTTATAATTATTAATAATATGAAATATAATATTAATACTGTGAAATTGTGTGTATATATATAATATATAACAAATTTTTTTTTATTTTAAAATAGTTTGTTTTATTATTATTGTAAATAAAATAATATTAAATATAAATATTATTTTGAGATATTAATTATAAATAATTACTATATTTATTATTAAATCTTTTTTATATGGTAAAAGTTAATATTTATAATATCATTGAAAAATAATAATATTATTATAATATTAATCATATGAAATACAATATGAAATTATATATATATAAAATATTATACAAAATATTTTGTTTTATTATTGTTGTAAATAAAATATTATTTTGACATTAATTATTATAAAAAATTACTATATTAGTTATTATTTATAGTGTAAACGACTATTACTATATTAATTATATTTGCAATAATCCAGTTTGGAGGAAAATCTTTTGCAGTCCGAGCAAACAAAGACTCAAAAAAGAGATGTTAAAATCATAGTTAATATTTCTGGTTTATTTCACATGGGAGCCAGAAAGGTCAAGTGGCGAGCACTGCATTGTGGGATACGGTGTGTGCCGAGACACTGACCTCGGACCTGCTGCTCCAGGCTCAGGATGACGGCGACGGCCTGGTGCAGGATGAGCAGTTTGGTCTGGGGTTTGTCGCTCTTCAGGTGGAGCTGCACCATACGGCCCAGCTCTTTGAAGGCCTCGTTGATGTCCCGCACGCGCAGGCGCTCACGGGCGTTGTTCGCCATCCGCCGCTCCTTCTCGCGCTCCAGCTTCTGCTCCGGCGTCAGGTCCTCGTCGTCGTTGTTGCTGCGGGGCGAAGCGTGTGTTCGTGCGGGTTAAAGACGTGAAACGTTGACTAACACCAGGCCGTTTCTCACTACTGTACTCATACTGTACAATATTTCTCTGTGCCAGGTTCGGTACTGGACAACGGGCCTCATTCATGAAACACGAGCAGAACGAAATTGTGTGTTTAAAGCCGCTCTGACGTAAATTCACGAAAATGTTCGTATTTTCAAAATGTTAGTACGAAAGTGTAAATGGTGCGTAAAACATTTGAACGTGTTCTAATTTAGGCAAAATGATGACATTGCATTTTGATGCCATGTGTACCATAATATTTCACAAATTGATTTGCCCTGTCTTTTTTTTTTTTTTACTGTTCAACTTTGGGTAATATGCATAGACTGTAAAAAATAAAAAATAAAGTGATATGCAGCGCTCGTCACTGTCACTTTTTACCCGGCCGTCCAATCACAGTGGAGGAGGGGCGGGACAAATACTACACCGACCAATCATCCCACTTGTACACCAACTGAACAACAATGGAGAAGTTAATATTGCTTTTTACTGCATTTTTATATTCAGAAATATTCTTCAAAAGGAGATACTAGTAACACATTATTGCCATGGATGTTCTGTATCATAGCAACCACAGCTGGAAACACGTTCAAGCGCCACCAGCTGGCCGTTTTCAGAAGAGCACCAGGCGTTTTTAGTGCTTTGGTGGACACACGATAATTGAATATTTATTGCTAGGCAATTTATGCAATATACTGGAGCCAAACCTGAGAAAGAAGAAGATTCCACAGCGTCCCTGGACACGTCATTTGCAGTTGTAACTCAGGGGCGGGGATTATGCTAATTATGAATGAGCGTGCGCGCGCCCTATTTAGGGATGTTTGGAATTCATTACTATACACACGTTTATCTGCCGAATCCGTGCTATACGAAGAGTTTGTGAATCAAACGTCCATTTACGCGCAAATTACTTTGCTTATATATTTGCGAAAGTGTCATGAATGAGGCCCATTATGTTTATAACATAACAATTCTAAAATTACAGATATTTAAAGGTTACAAAAGTATATAAAAAGATATAATAGATACAAACAGAACATAAAACGCAAGATTAAATGCTATAAGATCAGCTGTTGTTATTTAAAACATGCATCCCTGGTCAATGTGATGTTGATTTTTGGTGTTCAAGATTTCTACACAAAACATTATAAGAGAAAAAATTAAACGACAGGATCAGAAATCACACATCAAGTCACAAAGATCGTCTCTTGAAATTTGAATCGAATGAGTCGAGTCGAATTGGTCATTCCAGGTGGAAATCTATAAAGCCTGTCCGGCGTTTATCCTGGGAATGTCTGGGAATGCTGGGATGAATTTGGGAACCAGGACGTGCCCTACTCTCATGTGAGATGAGAAACAGCTAAAATCCAGCTCAAGACCGGAGGAGATGCTGAACAACCCAAAAGTGCAGAACTATAAGTTTGGATCTTGCATACAGATCACTGAAGACAAACGATAAACGCCTCGTCAAGAATCATGAAGACTGAAGATGCACTCGTATGAGCAGCTGCTACTTATGATCAGTGTGTGTGATTTATTATAAAACTCTTCTGTATTATTGTTCGGTATTATTTCTCAAAAGAAATTTATTTTGTTCTCATTTTTATACTTTTTTTTTTTTGTCTATATAGTTTTTTGTAATTTTTTGTTGTTGTTGTTATTTTAGTACACGAAACGAAAATTATTTTATTCTTAAATAAAATGTGTAAAATTTTAGTTTTTAAAATGTAATTTAATTTTAAATTTTATTTGACTTTAAAACTTTTATTTTACTTTTGAATGTTTTAATTTTTAAAAGTTTTACTTTTTAAATTTGATTTTAGTTTCGTTTTTACTTTTACTATTTACTATTTAAATTTTATTTATAAACTTTTTTTTTACTTTTAAAATTTTTGTTTCATTTTTAAAATCAATGTATTTACTTTTTTCATTTTATTGTGTTTTAAAGCTTTATTTAATTAGTTTTTTAAATGTTATTGTATTTTATTATTTAAATTTTATTTTATTTATAAACTTTTATTTTACTTTTTACTTTTTACATTTTATTATTTTATTTTTTTTTACTTTTATTGTATTTTAAAAACGTTATTTTATTTTACTTTTTTAATTTATTTTGTTTTATTTGACTATTTCAGTTAACGTCCTTTTATTTAAAGCTACAAAGTTTTTTTCAATGGTTTCATTTTACGCTTCAGCACATTAACAAAATAGTTTTTTTTATGGTTTTAGCTTAAGTTTTAAATGCAATAAACTTAACAAATGAGACCTTATTGTAAAGTGTTATAAATGAGTATTTCCTGCAGTGAAACACATGATGAGCACATGTGTGTGTTTTCTCTGGGTCTGGTTGGGTTTGTCATCTGTGTGTTTAGCTGCCTCTCAGAACACGCGTCACTTCATCAAAGTCCAGCCGGCGTTTGAATGAAGTGAGGCTCACGGTACAGTTTACCTAGATCTTGACCTCTCTAAAGCTTTCAGATCCTTGTCCAGGTCATCCTTGCTCTTGGCGTCCAGAGATTTGCTGTCCTGTAGATTCTCGTCTCCTTCATCCTCAGATTTAATCTCGGAGCTCACAGACGAGGTGCTCTGACCCTGCAGGCCGCCGGAGAGAGCTGGACACACACACACACACACACCGTTAGCGAAGGAACATCTCCATCATCTCCTACTCAAACACAGGATCAATCTGTAACAGATCACCTGAGCATTATTAAACGTTTGAGTTAAAAGTGCATGTATTATGACGGTGTAATCCCAGGGTCGTTTGAGTTTCAGCGAGAGAATATAAAAGAGAATAACGGAATATATGTGTGTGTGTAAAGCGGTGGGAGGATGAAAGGAGTTATAGAGTTGGTTCCGGACAGCTGCTCAGACGGGATATGTGAGGAGAAGGAAGACCAAACAAAAGCTTGCCCACACTGACTCTTCGCTCTCGGCTGGTTTGATCTGGTTAAGGCTGGTGTATTTTAACCAGAGCAGTAAAGGCTTGTTTCACGCTTCGCTGCTTCCAGGAAATGACATCGCTGGGAAAGACACTGCGACTAATGGGAAGCCTGTAAACGTCCACCTCATGAAGACGGCAGAAAGCTTGAGTTCAGCTTCAGGGAGGACTTCATTAAAAGTGTATGGGACACAACCATCATACTTTGATATATAATATGCTAAAGAATGATTACCATATTCATATTCTGTCATATTCAGGTATTTACTCTAGGGTGCTTTAAAGAAACCTGCAGTATTAGTATGGTAGACACTAATAAAACCCACAATATTTTCATGGCATATGCATATGCATAAAATATTCATTATGCCAAAATAAAGTAAAATAAAATAATACAATTAATTGAAAACATTCTAAACCACGGTATTTCAAAGAATACTGCAGTAGACGTAAAAAAACCTATATTTTCATGGTATATGCAAAAATAATAATATAAAATAAAATAAAATATTCATTAAAAGTATTTGCCAAAATAAAATAAAAAATTTATTAATTAAAACTATATGCCAAAAAAAATTAATTAAGCCAAAATAAAATAAAATAAAATAATAAAATAAAATAAAATACAATAAAAAAAAAACACTAAAACTAAAATTAATTGAAATAATTTTAAACCAGGGTATTACGGCAGTATGGTTGATGACAAAGAACACAATATTTTCATGGTATACGCTAAAATAATAAAATAAAATACAATAATAAAATAAAATAAAAATGGATATTATGGCGCCTGCTTATATATAAATAAATTAATTTAATCCGAAAAAAAAAAACATGGTATTACCATAGTCTATGCCCCAAAAATATGAAAAAGTACTGTGGTGATGGTAATATTATTTTGAAATATACCACGGTACTGAACGATTACCATATTCATATACTGTACCATGACATTCATATTCACTCCAAGGTATTTCAAAGAATACTGTGATATACATGCCTATAAATAAACATTACCATAACACTCCAAAACGCCATATGGTCACAAACACAATATTACCATAGTGAATGTGATATTTTTCTTATGATAGAGTACTGTGGTGGCTCCACTGTTGTAAATGAACAATACAAAGATGCTAATGTAGTAAAAACACAGAGTATTACCCTGGTAAACGTGTAAAAGACCAGGGTAGTGTTTCTGTAAGAGCTCCGGCGGGATGAAAACCACATCGTGAGTCATTCCTCCAGGATGCCATTCACAAATAATCATCTCTGATCCGCAGTGCTGTTATTTATAATGTTCTTTTTCATATTTTACAGCACTCAGCACCTCATTAACTGTTTGGCTGGGTTTTCCAGAGAGGAAACCGTTTGCCAAGATCGAGCAAGAGCTCCGCTTTTAAACCAGCCTGGAGTTTTTACGCCTCACTTCCCAGGTCGTATACAATTTCCTTTTACATATTCATATTTGAAATATAGCGCATGGTTTAACGTACTCATAATTGTTCACACATTAGGCTGGGGGCCGGCCAGCGGACGCGGGGAAACGGGGAGATCGGCGCTGGCTGCAGTTTGAGTATTCGATCAAAAATACTGTACAAACAGTGAAATATGACTCCAGTGTAAATCAGCTGTTCTCTATGTGAATATATAGTAAAGTGTAATTTATTCCTGTGATCAAAATCATCATTACTCCAGTCTTCAGTGTCACATGATCCTTCACAAATCACTCTCATATGAGGATTTGATGCTATTGAGCGCCAAATTACTGTATTTAAATTAAGAACCTAACCCTATATATATATATGTGTGTGTGTGTATAGTATAGAAAATGTATATATAAGGCCTGGAAAAGAAGAAATCCCTGATATTTCCTTGTTTTCCATGACCGTGGGAATATGTATGCATCTGTGTTTGTGAAGATGCTCTAAAATGGCGGCAGATGGAGGGAGGGAGGGCGGTTGGCATTGTGCCCGTTCTGTGCCCACACCGTGCCAGCCTGTGTGTTAGTGTGTGTCTGTGTGTTTGTGTCTCACCCCTGTACGGATCGGGCTGGCTGAGGTCGGGGGAAGTGGCCGACGGCACAGGAAGCTGCGGCACAGACACCTGATTGGCCACGATGGGATGACCGCTCCTCAAACCCACACCGTCCTCGCGATGGCCGCCCACCTGGAGAAACACAGAGAGAGAGAGAGAGATGTTACAAAAGCATCGCAAATGCAAATGCATTCATTCGAAAGCGCATAAAATCATCTGGAACATTTGCACACAGGTCTTAAAGTTCACTCCGGCCAACAGAGGGCGCCGTACACCTTCACAACAGACCGCCCTCAACACACCTCCATTTTACATCCTCAGCCTCTCTCCGGCTTTGTTCACTACAGCGCACCGCTCACACTGGTTCTGTAGTGTGTATTATATATATTCTGCACGGTATGCTGAGTTTCTGCAGGCATGGAATACTCAAAAGACCAAAAACCAGCAGTATATAACAGAACACACTGTGCAGAATAATGCATCCCATAATGCAATGCACTCAACCTGCCTTTCCCAATGTGAATGAAGGTGTTGTGATAAATAAAAGGGAAGAAAGAGACAAAAAAAAAATATTATTTAAAATAAATATATATACTCTTATTTATAGGGTCATTGTGGGTGTGTGTGTGTGTGTGTGTGAAAAGAAAGGATCCAAAAGATTTAAATAATAAAAAAACATTAAATAATTATTTATTAGTTACAAATGGCATTACCATTATTATTTATAAATGTATAAATAACATTATCATAAATAAAAAATATATAAAATATATAATTATTTTTAATAATATTGCTAATAAAAATACATACAAAAATTATACAAAGTGTCAAGAAAGAGAAAGAAACAAACTAAATATTAAAAAAAAGAAACATTAAATAATTATTTATTAGTTACATATGACATTACCATTATTATTTTGAATTATAAATAACACTACTATAAATACAAAATGTATAATTTTTATTATTTTTTTTATATATTTTTTTTTTAATAAATATTGGAAATAATAATAAAGATACACAAAAAAGAAATAAGTGTCAAGAAAGAGAAAGATACAAACTAAATAATAAAATAAAAATATTTAAACGATACAATTACTTTTGAAATAAAAACAAATGAAAAACATATTTAAACCCCAGTTGATGTCACTTCTGGTTGGCTCATCACACTGGATGTTGCATTATGGGATTGTGTGTTTCACACAGCATGCTTTTTGTACTGCATACGGCACATTTTACCAAACATACACACAGAAAATCCATATGCTACGCACACACACACACACACACACACACACAATCTCTCTCTCTCATTCTTTCCAGCCTAATCTTTCTTCTTTCTCTGTCGGTGAAAACACTGTGAATTTATTCAGGCAGGTAAAATCCAAAGTAATGTCCCATGGTGCCGAGCGGAGAGCGGGCTGAGTCTGATCCATCTGTCTGCCATCACGTTCGCCAACACAACTGACAATTATCTTAATGCCCATATGCTTAATTGTGGGCTCCCTAATTCCCTCGATAATACACACATCCAGCAGGAATTGTGATTTGGCACAAGTTTGCTTCTCCCCGAGTCGCTGTGTTTTTGTTTTAAGGACACAATCTGAGATCCTGCGCCGTTTCTCTCTCTCTCTTGCGCGCTGTAATTCCGGTTAATCCGATGACAGTGTGGCGCTGGGATGCTTTTGTCTCCCGGTGGCTTCATGCAAATATCAGGAAATGTCGCCGAAAGACAGGAGGACATGGATGGAGTTTTATTAAAATTTTGAATACTTCGAAATGTTTTAACTTCAGTTTTCATGCTGATTTTAATCTATTCTGTTTTTCTATTTCTTTGTCATTTTACTAGTTTTAGGTTTTTTTTTAAGTATTGCTATTCAGGTTTAATTTATTCCTTATTTCAGTTTTAGCATTTATTTCCAGTTAATCATTTTAGTGCTTCAACTTTAATTGCCAAGGCAACATTTCACATTTTCGTTTAATTTAGGTTGTACAAGTAATATTTTTATTATAATTTAATAATTTTAGTGCTTCAACTTTACCTAAATTTGCTACATTTTCATTTTGTTTTTCAACATAAATTTTATTTATTTTAATTAATTAATTAATTTTATTATTTTATTTCAGCTTTATTGGCACGCTTATTTTACCACCCCACCCCCATTTCATATTTTAGTAATCAACATAAATTAGTATAATTAGGAAACTGCACATGGAAATGCTTTAAAACCTTTTAGCTGAATTTTTGTGATGCCAACTTCAAATTCGGAAAAAAAAAAACTTTAGATTTTCTAGCAATTTTAGAATTGAAATTTAAAATAAAAAATATTTAGTTCAGTACATTTGCTTTTTTGGTAAACTTAAAGTTCTATAGGTTTTTTTACAGGAGTGTCTCTTTAAAAACAGACCAACCTGAATTCAAATATGAATTCAAATCATTTCAGTTCAGTTCTATGCTCAGAAGGCCAGTTAACGGGTTAATAAAGGTTCATATATTTAACGACATTCACAGTGAAAGAGAGAGTTTCATGCATATTCTGCAGATTTAAAGTGTGTTAAACGGTGGAGAGAGTGCAAGAAAACAATCAAAATAATTCATAAACACATGCATGTGGTGCAGGATTGAGGGAATGAAAAGAGATTCAATTCTATGGAGTTTTATGCATTTCTGGGAATTTTTGTTTAGTGGTAAATCAATAACTCACTTCGTCAACATTCACAGAAACTCTATTACTATTTCATTTTAGTTAACAATAACAGCACTGGTTCATATGCACTTCGTGTTTTCTGTCTCCTGTGAGAAACACAACATGTTTAGGAGTAAATAATGACAGGATGTTCATTCGTGGCCGAACGATCCCTTAAAAGTGATTGTGGGAAACTAATTCTCCTGGAGTTCCTGCAGTCTCTCAGTTTTGTACTTAATTAGGGGTTAGTCGTTAGTCGAGACCTTAGAAGACTGATGGTGTTTATTTGCCACAGAGCACTTTTGTTTGTGTGTGTGTGTGTGTGTGTGTGTGTGTGAGAGAGGAGAGAGATGAGGACCAGACGTCCTACTGACAGCAACACACACACACACATATACACACACGCGCACACACACATGTTCTATAGAACTCTTAAAAAGAAAGTAATCTTTATTCCAAAAAGTTTCAATATAAGGAGAAATGTTTAAAATGATAGCATAATTTCATGTTTAATTGGTTAATTTTTTTCTATTGATAAAGTATGTTTTACAAGTATGGGTCACCATACTTGGCCACACTTCACGAAAATGTATTAAATTTTAACACTCAAACATCTTGAGAGTTTAAGCTTCAGAATGATACCTAATTTATGACTAAAATATCTGATAGAGATAAATAAATAATAAATAAACAGGTGTCCCGCTACCAGGGAAATCCATAAAATGATGAACCCCTGAAAGGTTCTGTAGATGAAGCGCCTGCGGAATCCTTTAAGATTCCAAAACGACTCATCCTCATTATGACATCACAACGATGAGCTCATTAACATATGACCGCCCACTTTACACATCAACACCCAAACCAGCCCAATCACAGCAGAGCTCATTTACATACAGAAGTCTTTAAAGGTGCAGTCCGTTTAATGGGTGGAAAATATATGAATTGCATTATGTGTGGATTTAAATGACAAATATCTGGGAAAACCTCTTGATTTTAGTAAGGCTCCGGAAAGAAAACGGTTCTTCGAAGGTGGTCCAGGATCTCGTGACATCTGTGGCTCTGAACACCAGACCTGGTTTTACCAGATTCCTCTGAACTACAAGAAAACAGCCCAAATTCACTGAGAGAGCGCCTTCAAAGAAAGAAAGGAAATTGCTTCCCGGTGACTCGATTGAATTAAGATGCTTTATTTCTACACAGACACACACCGATTCAAACGGGAGTCTAGAAACATCTACTCTTATCTTAGATCATTCAGAACAATAGTGCAGTGATGAAAAAATATGAAAAATGATGTGCTTCCTCAGGATTTTGGTAAACGTTCATAAATGAAGATACATTTACTGGAGAAGCAAAACGGCTTAAGATATTAAGTTTTGTTTCATGAGAACTTGATCAAAATTCGTTTAAAATATGAAAACCTGACCCCATCGGCAGATATTTGCTCGTGTTTTAAGCATTAACTCACTTGATACACTTTTTAAGAAAACAAGAATGAATATAATTTTGCTTCTCCAGTAAATTTAAGAATATAGACAAAATGGAGCAAGAATGAAAACTCGAATATATTTATATACATTTTAATTCAAATGTGTGAAACAATATAAATGCATGTATAACTGTGTGTGATTTGTGGGTTCATCTTCTATGTGTGTGTGTGTGTGTGATTTCAAGGTTAGCAGCCAAGTACAATATCCATCCATCAAACGGCCAAACAATAGAGTGACAGGGTTACACTCCTAAAAATAAACCAAACAAAAGCTGGAAGAAGAAGAAAAGCCCCGGCGAGAAACGCACTTCCTCTGAGAGACGGAGGGACGGCTGACGAGGCGGGTTTTGAACACAATACAGTATTTAGCGGGACCCGGAAATAAAGAGGTCACGGGGGTCACGGGGGTCACAGGGGTCACGGGCCCGGAACTATCAGATCTAACCCTGCCAGAGAAACGGATACCATCAGATCTACAGCGAGAAATATATACTGATTCAAATAAACATTTTAAAGAGAAATAATCAAATTAATATTTTTTTTTAAAAGAAAAATATTGAAGAAAAATATAAAAAATAAAAACAAATACAAATATTAAAGAAAAAATATTATAGAAAATTTAAATAAAACAATAAATAATAAAAATATTGCAAATAAAAATTTTAAGATAAATCAAATAAACACAATATTTCAAAGGAATACAAATAAAATTATACAAATAAAAATGAAGCAAAAAAATACAAAACATTAAAGATAAAATAAAGTAAAAAAACAACAAATAATAAAATTTAAGATACAAATAAGCAATGCATAATACAAATAATATAATAAATAATAAAAATAAAAACAGTGCTTGTTGGACGACTACTCGTCTATCCTTGTCATTCCTAACTGAAAATGTGAAATCCTACACCAGTGATGGTACAAATAACCCATAAATGAGTCAAAATATGCCTGTTAAGTGTTATTACTGTGTGTGTGTGTGTGTGTGTGTGTGTCAGTGAAAGTGATCTCTGCTGTCTGTCAGTGCGACTGTTCCCAGACAAACTCTCAGCATTTGTTTCCCATGACTTCATAAATCTACAGCACGCACACACACATGCACGCACGCACACACACATGCACGCACACACATGTACGCACACACACACACACGCTCACATACACACACACACACACACACACACACGCTCACATACACACACACACACACACACAGACAAAGACACACACACACACACACACACACACACACACACACACACACACACACACACACACAGACACACACACACACACAGACACACACACACACGCTCACATACACACACACACACACACACAGACAAAGACACACACACAGACACACACACACACACACACACACACACAGCTGTTCTCTGGCAGAAAGACACACAGCTCTGGTTCGCATGTCTTTTCACAGGTTTGCATATTTTTATGAAAGCAATAATGTTGTTATTAACATATGAACATGCTTCAAATGCACAGAAGCTGTTTTCAGCTTAGAACTTCAGATTGCATTCTGCACATTTTACATAAGATCTTTGAAGCCATTAATGTTTACAATGTTTTTTTAACAAAAAGATTTGTAATGATAACTCTGCTATAAAATGTATTATTTTTATTATATTTATAATATATTTGTATTTGTACTGTAATGTATATATTATTATATCATCTTTAATGAATGTAAAAATAGTCCATCTAGTGGGACCGAAGCGTTTCTGAATAAACTGTGATTGGCCTACTTTTTGTTTGTTTCTATATAAAATGAATCTCGCTAAAAGTTGCTTCAGCACTGTCATTACTAAGAAACGTTGTGTGTTTCTGATGGATATGAGCAGAGAATCAGAGACTGAATCTTTCATATGTCTCTGCAGCACTAGGGCGCGCCGGAGAGCCGCTAAACTCACGGTATGAATGTGTGTGTTGTGGAAAAGTGTGATGACAAAGCGCGCTCTGTACGGCCTGCGTTTCCACGGCGATGGGAGAGGCGCGTCTGAGCAGCGAATAGTGCGTCTTTGTGCGTCCCAGACACACACGCACACACACACATGGCGTAATTACGTGCTGTTTCCTGTGTTGTAGTCATGGCTGGCTGTTTGTATGTCTCTATGGCCCAAAACACCATTTTCTCAGGCTGAGAGAAACCATGTCGGGCCACTGCAGATTTACTCGCAGTTACACACCTCACCTGAGTCTCCTACAGGAAAAGAATCTGCTTTAGTGGGAAACACCAGCAGGAAGGACAAATCTTATTAATATCTCACTTGTTTCTCACTAAAATTTCATTTTGAGGTGCTCCACATTTATTTTATATTTCTCATTTGAGTGTTTTTCTCCAAAGGAATCTAAGGAGATATAACTGAGAATGTTAAAGAGTGAATCTTTACGTTCGTCATGCATATAAAAGTATAGTCAGGCATTTCATATATAGAACCATCATGGGATCATTTTATGGATTTTGTTTTAATTCATTTGAATTAAACGTCATGAATTTAACAGCTCATAAACTTTATGACTACAAAAATGTGAAATAACCTGTTAAACATGAAAGTATTATGCAATCATTTCCCCTTATATAGAAAGTTTTTGGCATAAAGCATCTTTAAAATTGAGTCGAGAACCCTAGAGTTCCATATAGAACCGCATTGAACATTTTTTCTAGGAGTGTAGCCAACAAGATGTAAACATGACAGCAAATGTGCAAAGTTGTATCCAGTATTTCTGTGAATAAAGCCTTTTTTTCATACAGTCAAAGCACCCAAAACCCCTCAGATCAGATCTGAGCTCATGTGTTTTATCACTGCATGTTTATTGTTTTCACATCTCTTCTGAGTGCTAAACTCTCTCTCACACACTCAGTAAGCGTATCAGGCGTTTAGAGGCCCGTGGATCTGATGGCTTTGAGCACAATCAACCCTTGGCAGAAGATTTACTGCAGCTCAGACTCTCTTTATCCTGAAACGAGGCGCTTTTAAACGCCATTACTGTGTGTTTAAAGCTCTAATGCCTCAATCTCTGCATCTCCTGCAGAAGATCGGGCCGTTTGACCCGCTTAGAGGAGCGCTCAGGCTTTCTGTGTGTGCTCAGAAGTGCAGTTCAGATTACTGAAGCATAACTCAACTACTGACAGACCGACTGACTGTGTTTGTCTTTGAACCCTGGATTAAACAGCATGTTCGAGCAACCTGTCAAACTGGCTCCAAGTGTTTCCTACAGACAGTCAGTATGCAGTGATAAACATCACGTGACCGTACCTCGTTATGGTGCATGCTTAATTCATTAATTGGGCTCCATTTATTATATCAGAAATACACTATATTGCCAAAAGTATTGGTACACCCCTCCAAATCATTGAATTCAGGTGTTCAATCACTTCATGGCCACAGGTGTATAAATCAAGCACTAGGCATGCAGACGCTTCTACAAACATTTGTGAAAGAATGGGTCGCTCTCAGGAGCTCAGTGAACTCAAGCGTGGTACCGTGATAGGTTGCCACCTGTGCAATAAGTCCATTCCTGAAATTTCCTCACTACTAAATATTCCACGCTCAACTGTTAGTGGGATTATAACAAAGTGGCAGCAATTGGGAACAACAGCAACTCAGCCACGAAGTGTTAGGCCACGTAAAAGCACAGAGCGGGGTCAGCGCATGCTGAGGGTCACAATGTGCAGAAGACGCCAACTTTCTGCAGAGTTAATAGCTACAGACCTCCAAACTTCTGTGGCCTTCAGATGAGCTCAAGAACAGTGCGTAGAGAGCCTCATGGAATGGGTTTCCATGGCCGAGCAGCTCATCCAAGCCTTACATCACCAAGAGTAAGGCTTCCAACTTTGTGGGAACAGTTTGGGGATGGCCCCTTCCTGTCCCAACATGACTGCGCTCCAGTGGACAAGCGTCGGTCCATAAAGACATGGATGAGCGAGTTTGGTGTGGAGGAACTTGACTGGCCTGCACAGAGTCCCGACCTCATCCCGATAGAACACCTTTGGGATGAATTAGAGCGGAGACTGCGAGCCAGGCCTTCTTGTCCAACATCAGTGCCTGACCTCACAAATGCGCTTCTAGAAGAATGGTCAAAAATTCCCATAAACACACTCCTAAACCTTGTGGAAAGCCTTCCCAGAAGAGTTAAAGCTGTTATAGCTGCAAAGGGTGGGACAACTCCATATTAAACCCTACGGATTAAGAATGTGTTTTTCAATACAAAAACTTTTTAAAATAGTCTTTAATTAGTCTTTAAAATATCTAAAAAACATTGAAACAAGAGAAATTTAAACTCAAAAAAGATATGTTCTTCCTCAACATTTTTGTCTTTTTTTCAAGAAACAAGAACAAATATCTGCAAATGGGGTCAGAAAAATAAACGTCATTCAAAGGGAATTTTTTTTTTCTGACTCCATTGCATACAAATCCCCATACTGCAGTACACATATCATGTAACTGTGAACAGCCATTTTGTGTAAAGTCCTCAGTGTGTGTGTGTGTGTGTGTGTTAGTGGTCTCCTCTCATCATGTGAGCACCTGTTTTCAGCATGACCTCAGCTCTCTGACCGCTCACTTCAGCCTCACAGAACAACAGAGCAGCAAATCTGATCCAGCTGTTCCTCAGACAGAAATGACTGCTCTCTTAAAGCCACAGTCACCCATTTACTGCATCATTTACTCATTTAGCTTCAGAGGGTCACATTCACTGAAAAGAGCAGCGTGAACATTTAGCTAAATATCTTCTTTTGTTTCCCATAGATGGAAAAACGTCATACGGGTTTGGAACAATATGAGGGGGAGTAAATGAACAGGGGTTCATTAAAAAAAATGCTAATTTTCGTTTAAAGTTGAAGGACTAAAATAACTAAAAAAAGAATTAAAAAAAGAATTTAATTAAAAATATGAACAACAAATAAAATATAAAAAAATAAATAAAATTAAATAAAAAAATTAAAGGGATAGTTCACCCAAAAAATCTTTTAGTATCATTGATATACTATATTAACAAAAATAGTATATCAATGATACTAAAATGCGACAAAATGATCATTTTTAAGAAAACTAATCAGTCTGTTAGCATTATAATTCAATGCCATTACAGCACACACACACACACTCTCTCACACACACACGCTCACATACACACAGTCACAGTCTCTCTCACACACACACACACACACACACACTCTCTCTCTCTCTCTCTCTCTCTCTCTCACACACACACACGCTCTCTCTCTCTCTCTCTCTCTCTCTCACACACACACACACTCACCCATTCACTCACTCACAAACTCACACGCACACACTTACCCCCCCCCCACACACACTGTCACTCTCACTCACACACACTCTCTCACACACACACACAGTCAGTCTCTCTCTCTCTCTCACACACACACACACACACTCTCTCTCTCTCTCACACACACACACTCACCCATTCACTCACTCACAAACTCACACACACACACTTACCCCCCCCCCCCCCCCCCCCCCACACTGTCACTCTCACTCACACACACTCTCTCACACACACACACAGTCAGTCTCTCTCTTTCACACACACGCACTCACTCATTCACTCACACATACACTCCCCCCCCCCCCCTCACAGTCTCTCTCTGTCTCACACAAACCCACACACACACACAAACTCACACGCACACACATGTGAAAGTGAACAAATAAACATGAGCGTCACTGAGACATTGAGCAGAGATTCAGGACCTTGTCAACAGCAGAGCTCGTCCAATAAAATGCCTGAGCAAACCCACGCCTGCGTTTATTCATTTATGTCATTAAAAACAGCTCGTTAACACTGGAAATATGCACACACGGAGCGCGCTCACTCGCCTCAACCAAAAACAACTTTCAAAAGAGCAGTTCTTCATGGGAAACACATGGAAACAACTAGCAGAATATACCTTTACATTTTACTTACTTGAGCGCCACTTTTTAGACTATAGGAACACTAAAAAAGTAAAAAAAAACAAATGAAGAAAACGTTGCAAGATGCGTTCCTGAGCCAAACATTCATTTTCAATGATTCAGTGGGTCAATTTTTATGCATTTTATGCAATTCACATTCTGATGACAACATAAAAAACATATGAGTGTATCAGAAAAAGTTTAGTTTGTGTATAAATGTGCATGTAATAAGAGAACTGTGTGTGTGTGTGTGTAGTACGAGCATTATATCTTCTTTTCTTCATGTATTCTCTTTCTGTGCTTTATTCTCTCCAGCTGTCTGAAGCTTTATGGATTGTTTCAAGTCTAAAAAAAAGCCTTAAATATGGAAAATATTACCAGCATCTTCCTTGATGTTTTGAAGTCTTTTCCTCCCCCTCTTTCTGTCTCTCGCTCTGATATTTCCTGTATTTAGTCCTGCGCTGCTCATAACTCACAGTCAGAAGAGAGTCGACGCCGCTAACCTGACCTGATAACGCTCAGACATTACACAAGCTCATCAGTGACGTCATGCGCACTGCGTTAAACATGACTTTTACTGCAATTAATGCAAAGATTCAGAGAAAATTAGTTTTAAACTTTTGCATTGACATCATCGTTCAACAGGAAGTGGCTCGACAGTACAAGCATTTCACTCGCATTTGCGACTAAAAATAGATGCAAACTGTAAATTGTATTTAGGAGTATGTGTGTGAAAAAGTAGATCTAAGGCTTTTAAAAGCCTTAAATTCCTAACAAAAGTCTTAAAGTGCCTCTATTATGCTATTTTAAAGGCTTCTGATCTCCTGCAACAGTTTCACATGCATCCAAGGTCAAACACACTTTAATATTCTCTCATAATATCCACTGCAGCATCAGCTCTTTTCTCAGCGTCTGAAACGGTTCGATCAAGGATTCAGTCTCTCTAAACCCCGCCTCTCTGAGAGCTGCTCTGCTCTGATTGGTCAGAAAGCAAACGCTCATTATCATATCTGAATCTCAGCTCTTGACACACAGTGATACGAACAGTAACGATTTGCTTTGGCAGCAGAAAACAGCGTCTTCACCACATGAACAACACCAACCAAACTCTTCCAGTCTCAGACACAACTACAGTGATTGAGGGCGGGGCAAAGAGACACTGCTCGGCGGCAGCCAATAAGCATCAAGGCCAGTGGTTCTTACCATAAGCGAGTGTCTGTTGGACGGCAGAAGTCCCGAGCTGTATCCGCCCATGGCCCCGTTGTGAGAGTGGGAAGGAGTGATCAATCCGTGCATGTCCGCATGACCGCCGGGCATCGCCGTGGACGGACCCACCGCGTGACTCCGCAACACGTGGATCGCATCGTCCAAACGCTCCAATCTGTCCTCGATACGACTTTGCTGGAGGATGAGAAACAGAATAAATGCACCGATACATCACAATGAACGATGCATTTAACGCTTTTATACTTGCTTGCATTCATTATTACAATTGATTTATTGTCTTGCACTGTATCTACTTTCTTAGGCATGCATGTGAACATTTCTGTACAAATATAGCATAACATTATGACAGGTGAAGTGAATAACACTGATGATCTCTTCATCACGGCTCCTGTTAGTGGGTGGGATATATTAGGCAGCAAGTGAACACTTTGTCCTAAAAGTTGATGTGTTAGAAGCAGGAAAAATGGGCAAGCGTAAGGATTTGAGCGAGTTGTGATGGCTAGATGACTGGGTCAGAGCATCTCCAAAACTGCAGCTCTTGTGGGGTGTTCCCGGTCTGCAGTGGTAAGTATCTATCAAAAGTGCTCCAAGGAAGGAACAGTGGAGAACCGGAGACAGGGTCATGGGCGGCCAAGGCTCATTGATGCACGTGGGGAGCATTGTGTCAGTATCTCTTACCAACGAGTGCAGCGGCGGCTCGTAACTGGGGGACGACGCTCCCTGACCGTTTCTGGACCAGACGGCTGTACTGGCAGCTAGAGGGACAAAATCAACAACATGATCACTGTCAACAATCACATCTATGAATATCTCGATTACTCAAACACATTTATTTATTTGTATAGCACTTTTTTATGCAGGAAATGCAGCTCACAGTGCCTCACAAGGTAAAATACAAACATAAACATCAAAAACAGTGATGATGCGATTTCAAATGTTAACACAACATCAATAAATACTGATACCAATACATTCAAAAACAGATATGTCTTGATTCTACTTTTAAAAATATGAGTGCTTTGTAGCCGGTCTAATTTTTTTTTTGTCTTCTTTTATGTATGGATGGATGGACGATAGATGGATGGGTGGATGGATGGGTGGATGGATGGGTGGATGGATGGATGGATGGATGGATGGATGATAGATGGGTGGGTGGGTGGGTGGATGGATGGATGGGTGGATGGATGGATGGATGGATGGGTGGATGGACGACAGACAGACAGACAGACGGACGGTAGATAGATAGATATATAGATGGATGGATGGATGGATGGATGGATGGACGATAGATGGATGGGTGGATGAATGAATAGACGGATGTATAAATATATGGATGGAAGGATGGATGGATGGTAGATAGATAGATAGATAAATAATAGATGGATGCAAGGATAGATAGATAGATAGATAGATAGATAGATAGATAGATAGATAGATAGATGGATGGATGGTTGGATGGTTGGATGGGTGGATGGGTGGATGGGTGGATAGATAGATAGATAGATAGATAGATAGATAGATAGATGGATGGATGGATGGATGATGGATGGATGGATGGAAGATAGATGGATGGGTGGATGGATGAATAGACGGATGTATGAATAGATGGATGGATGGATGGATGGATGGAGATGATAGATAGATAAATGGATGAATGGATTACATTTTTAATAGTAAATCATTCCCGCTTATCCTCTAAATCTGTTTTCCATTGATCCGACACTCAAGCCAGACCAATTAACTGTCATTCACTCCAGTGGAATAAATCATTCCGTCTTTCTCTTTGTCGTCCTCTTTTCTTTTGTGTCGTTCTTTATGTAGGACCAGTGGAGATCTGAAGCCGTAAAGCTCATCAGCTGGTGGGGCGTCGGGCGGGCGACCCTGCCTTTGATAGGTGACGACCCCAATGCTAATAACACCTCGTTATTCTTCCCTTCTTCTTCTCTCTTTCACGGGCGCCGGTGGCCGGTTCACACCGGTAATTAGAGAGGAGCGGCGCTCATTCATTCCTTCTCCCTGGCCTTCACCTGTTTGCGTTTGTGCCATCCACTCATTACGTATATCACGGCTAATTATGTTGTGTTTTTTCAAATTGTACTTCTTTATAGAAACATGCATTTCAGACGCTTCTCTGTATTATTAAACCTCATTTCCAAATGCTAATTAGCACATAATTATAGCCACATTCATGTGCAAATAAATTTTGCATGTATCCGCGCGGCTGCCAGTGAGAAAATTATTAAATTATTTACTTAAACTTCCCTCGCGTGTTTAAGTTTAAATATTAATTTGCACTTGCGCATTTAATGGTTGTCGGTCTAATAACTTTGGCACTCTCAGACATACCAATTAGGCGGCGGTCGTTTCCATGGCGACTCGAATAAAGACTTAATAATCAGGCATTGAGATGAACATCCTACTGAATGCAACATACGAAAAGCTTTTCAACTTTAAAATCAGGTGACTGACATCAGCACAAACAGCTGTGTGTGTGTTTAAAACTCTGTTGAGGATAAACACACACACTCTTGTCAGAAAACAGCACACACACACATTGTTACCTGTGAGCGACGGAGGTGATCCCACAGGAGTGGACGGGTTGGATGAGAAGCTGTTATTGGTGTGGTCGGGGGAATAGATCTACAACGACAACAAACACACAGCGATGACAAACGAGAGTGCCACAAACACACAACATCATGCTGAAGCTCCCTACAGGAGCGTTTGTGTGAATCCTCACTTCTGCTGGCTAAGATGTTTTTGTAAAAGGCAACATGAAAGAGACGGAAGTTGCGCTAGTCTTTTCTCCATGTATATCCGAACAAGAACAAATGTAGGGCGGGGCTTGATTTTGTCCATGGGGAATTGGTTGGATGGCTGTGGTTTGCTATATAAAACAAGTTGTGAATATCGTTTCATGTTGTCTTTTGCAGATATGTGTATTGTTGAATTCGTCCGGGCCTGTATGAGACCTGTTGACTCACTGAAGCCAGGGCCTTTCCTAACGCGTCTCCCGTCTGCGAGCTGCTTGCTGCTCCGCTCGACGATCGATTGGCTGAAACACGACAGAGAGAGACAGATTATAGAGCTTTGAAACTCCTATCCATTTAAATAAGATGTAGACTAAAGTGCTGAACACTACAGAGCAGTGATTCTCAACCAAGGGCCCCAGACCCGCTAAGGGCCCTAGCACACTTCCAAGGGGACTACAAAATGGCTTAAAATAGACAAAACAAGCTAAAAAAAAATTTAATTTGTTCCCTCCACAAGCATGGAAATGAATACATTTCTATAAAGAATACACATTGTTCTAGTTATGTCAAGCTGAGTAGATATAGCTGAGAAATGGTCATTTGTGAGTTAAAAATATTTTTTTTAAATATAGTAAATTCATAATTATTTTATATATAATTTTAATATAATTATTTAATCCTTTATTCAATTTTTTAATGAATTAATTTACAGAATGTAAATGTTTAGATTTTAATATAATTTAATATAAATGTAACATAATTATTTAATAATTTATTTTTAATTTAATTTAGTCTAATTTAATTTAATAAGTTGACACCTTTTGAAATTTACAGAATATAAATGTTTTGATACAATTTGATATAATTTTAATATAATTATTTAATCTTTTATGTTTAATTCAATTTAATTTACAGAATGTAAATGTTTTGATTTTAATATAATTTAATATAATTTTAACAATTATTTAATAATTTATTTTTAATTTAATTTAGTCTGAAATTTACAGAATATAAATGTTATGATTTTATATAATTTGCTATAATTTAAATATAATTATTTAATTCTTTATTTTATTTTTTAATAATTTTTTTAATTAAAATTTTATTTACAGAGTATCAATGTTTTGATTTTAGTATAATTTAATAATTTAATATTTTATTTTTAATTTAATTTAATTCACAGAATGTAAATGTTTCAATTTTAATATAATTTTAACATAATTATTATTATTTATTTTAAATTTAATTTAAAATCATTTAAATCTAATTTAATTTAATAAATTGACACATAAAAAAAGTTTGAAAACAAGCAGCTTTGTCATTACAGAAGTATCATAAATATCTACATGGAGGGCCTTGAAGTAAAAAGTTGAAAACCATTGCTTTAGACAATTAACATTTACTCAGTATTCAAAATTTTTTGAAAACGTTTGTCGATGACGAGGCTGATTTTAGAACTGACTGAGTTGGAGGAATGACCAATGATGTTCATCAGCTGATCAGAAACAGTTACTGATCATCTTAACATGACCAAATCAGTTGATTAATAACTAATGTTGTTGGGCAGCTAAACCTGATCTCCTGTAGCTCCCTTGGCTCCTTCTCTCAAAACAGTTATCCTAATATTCTTCCATCCGCAAACACCTAAACATCTGCATTAGTTCGCATTGTGAAAGTGACTGAATCACTCCACTTTGATTCGTACTGATCAGTAGTCTCTCCAGACTCACCCATGACGCTGTCTGTTCCGTTCGTGGTGGCGGAGCAGGACGCCGTGCTGTAGTGATTCGTCCCGCCGCTCCGATGGAAACTGGACATGGGAGGAAGACTGGGGTTAATCTCAGCAGTCGAGTGTGACGGGTAACTCTGCAAAACACAGAGAGAAAGAGGGTTATTGAACACATGAGACTGAGACAGTTCATAAGATAACACTTGAAACGTTTATCATTGTTGAACCATTGGCCATAGAGCGCCTGGAAACACTCGCTATCATTGGACATTGTTTAAAAACCCATAAGACAGCTGAACTAATCTTAACTAGGTGAAGAGAGGCGAGTAAAAGCACTCACAAGTCTATCGTGTGGGTGAAGGCCGCAGTAGCTGCTGCTCTGAGCGCTGTGTGTGGAGTTTCCCAGCATGCTGTTGTATCCGGGCTGGTTCATACTGCCGGATGAGCTCCATGGGTCTGTACTGTGATGACCGTCTGCAATCATTCATGAAACACACACAGAGTAGATCAGAGTTAGATCAGGCTGTGACTTTAGAGATGTCCAATAACATGGAGATTTTGATCTGGCTGGCACCTGTCCATAGTTAACAAGTGTTTTGAGTGGTTTTAGCGGTTACTATGTGGTTTCTAGGGTGATGCAAGTGTTTTAGGCAGTTGTTATGCTGTTTCTAGGGTGATGCAAGTGTTTTAGGCAGTTGCTGTGCAATCGCTAGGGTGTTCTGGGTGTTTTAGGCTGTTGCTATGTGGTTTCTAGGGTGATGCAAGTGTTTTAGGCAGTTGCTATGCAATCTCTAGGGTGTTCGGGAGGTTTAGGCTGTTGCTACGTAGTTTCTAGGGTGATGCAAGTGTTTTAGGCAGTTGCTATGCAATATCTAGGGTGTCCGGGGAGGTTTAGACTGTTGCTATGTGGTTTTTAGGGTGATGCAAGTGTTTTAGGCAGTTGCTATACAATCGCTAGGGTGTTCTGGGTGTTTTAGGCTGTTGCTATGTGTTTTCTAGGGTGATGCAAGTGTTTAGGAGGGGTGTTCTGGGTGTTTTAGACAGTTGCTATGCAATCGCTAGGATGTTTGGGGTGGTTTAGGCTGTTGCTTTGCAATCGCTAGGGCGTTCTGGGTGTTTTAGGCAGTTGCTATGTGGTTTCTAGGGTGATGCAAGTGTTTTAGGCAGTTGCTGTGCAATATCTAGGGTGTTTGGGGAGGTTTAGGCTGTTGCTATGTGGTTTCTAGGGTGATGCAAGTGTTTTAGGCAGTTGCTGTGCAATATCTAGGGTGTTCGGGGAGGTTTAGGCTGTTGCTATGTGGTTTCTTGGGTGATGCAAGTGTTTTAGGCAGTTGCTATGCAATATCTAGGGTGTCCGGGGAGGTTTAGGCTGTTGCTATGTGGTTTCTAGGGTGATGCAAGTGTTTTAGGCAGTTGCTTTGCAATCGCTAGGGTGTTCTGGGTGTTTTAGGCAGTTGCTATGTGGTTTCTAGGGTGATGCAAGTGTTTTAGGCAGTTGCTGTGCAATATCTAGGGTGTTCGGGGAGGTTTAGGCTGTTGCTATGTGGTTTCTAGGGTGATGCAAGTGTTTTAGGCAGTTGCTATGCAATATCTAGGGTGTCCGGGGAGGTTTAGGCTGTTGCTATGTGGTTTCTAGGGTGATGCAAGTGTTTTAGGCAGTTGCTATGCAATCGCTAGGGTATTCTGGGTGGTTTAGGCTGTTGCTATTTGTTTTCTAGGGTGATGCAAGTATTTTAGGCAGTTCTAGAGTATTGTGGATGTTCTTAGGGAGTTACTATGGCATTCTGAGTTGCAGTTGCTGGTGTGTTCTAAATGATTTTAGCTGTTGCTATTCAGTTGCTAGGGTCTTCTGAGTGTGTTAGGTAGTTGTTCTGTGCACGGTTTACCTGGCATAAAGAAGGAGCTGGGAAAGCTGCTGCCCGGTGCTTTAGAGGACGGGTAACCCGGTGAGTCCCGGTTATAATCGGCAGTGCTGGCAGACGGGGCGTATACCTGAAACACACATACAACACGTGTTGATCAGGACAACTGAAGACACAACACACGCTTTCAACATTAATTTCACTTTAGATTTTTATGCAATCAAGATCATCATGTCATGTATGAAGAAGCATTAGAGAAAAGACAGAAACAGCCTGTAAAACTGCTCTTTATGATATCAGGAGCGAAACAGTTTCCAGGAATAATTTGCCGTGTTCCCAAAGTGTTGCGACACAATAATTTAGTGCAAATGTGAGAGGAGCAGCTGTGGCAGATCAGTGATGACATCAGCGCAAAAACAGCAGAGCATTCCCGTCTGGAAACTGTGCTGTAATGACTAGCAGGAACACTGGGAACATGCCGGATGGGAATATTGAGCTGGGATAAACACACAGTGGATGTGAGAACAACCCTCTGAGATACAGAAACAGAAGATCTTCCTAAATTCACCTCAAATAACAAGATCACAGATTAGATCTCTCTAATGTCTCAAATGTTTCTTCAAGACAGCGCTGATTAAATGCAAAGCAAACGAACACTTTAAGTGGTTTCTGGTGAGAAAAGTTTTTTTCCTAAGGAATTGTGGGAGAAAAATCTGAGACAAACCTAAACTGAGAACTTGTGGCGTCTCCAGAGATCGAGGGTGAAGTTTGAGGAGTTTTATGGAGACCAAGAGACTTCAGCACAGATGGAGGACTTCACTTTCCCATGAACCATCACACACACACACACACGTGTCTGTGAAAGAGATCAGGCTGTGTGCACTTTGGGTGGGGGGGGGGGTCAATAACAGTTTCTGCTGTAGTGAAGCACCTGTCCATTGTTAACTCACACATCCCTATGTGTTTTAAGTGGTTTTTAGGCTGTTGCTATGCAGTTAGGGTGATTTGAGTGTTTTTTTTGGCAGTTGCTATGCAGTTAAGGTGTTTCAAGTGTTTTAAACTGTTGTTATGCAGTTAGGGTGTTTTGGCCGTTTTAGGCTCTTGCTATGCAGTTAGGGTGTTTTTGAGTGTTTTTGGCGAGTGTTTTAGGCAGTTGCTACGCAGTTAGGGTGTTTTGAGTGTTTTAGGCTGGTGCTATGCAGTTAGGGTGTTTTGGGCGTTTTAGGCTGTTGCTATGCAGTTAGGGTGTTTCGAGTGTTTTAGGTGAGTGTTTTAGGTATTTGCTATGCAGTTAGGGTGTTTTGAGTGTTTTAGTTGAGTGTTATAGGCAGTTGCTATGCAGTTAGGGTGTTTCGAGTGATTTGAGCTGTAGTTATGCAGTTAGGGTGTTTTGAGTGTTTTGAGCTGTTGTTATGCAGTTAGGGTGTTTCGAGTGTTTTAGGTAGTTGCTATGCAGTTAGCGTGTTCTGAGTGTTTTAGGCTGTTGCTATGCAGTTAGGGTGTTTAAAGTGTTTTAAACTGTTGTTATGCAGTTAGGGGGTTTTGAGCGTTTTAGGCAGTTGCTTTGCAGTTAGGGTGTTTCAAGAGTTTTAGGCAGTTTCTATGCAGTTAGCGTGTTCTGAGTGTTTTAGGCTGTTGTTATGCAGTTAGGGTGTTTCGAGTGTTTTAGGCTGTTGCTATGCACTTAGGGTGTTTCGAGTGTTTTAGGCTGTTGCTATGCAGTTAGGGTGTTTCGAGTGTTTTAGGCTGTTGCTATGCAGTTAGGGTGTTTTGAGCGTTTTAGGCTGTTGCTATGCAGTTAGGGTGTTTTGAGTGTTTTAGGCTGTTGCTATGCAGTTAGGGTGTTTCGAGTGTTTTAGGCTGTTGCTATGCAGTTAGGGTGTTTTGAGCGTTTTAGGCTGTTGCTATGCAGTTAGGGTGTTTTGAGCGTTTTAGGCTGTTGCTATGCAGTTAGGGTGTTTTGAGCGTTTTAGGCTGTTGCTATGCAGTTAGGGTGTTTCGAGTGTTTTAGGCTGTTGCTATGCAGTTAGGGTGTTTTGAGCGTTTTAGGCTGTTGCTATGCAGTTAGGGTGTTTTGAGTGTTTTAGGCTGTTGCTATGCAGTTAGGGTGTTTTGAGCGTTTTAGGCTGTTGCTATGCAGTTAGGGTGTTTTCAGTGTTTTAGGCAGTT
>CM077208.1:2468063-2485563 GCA_039654625.1 Rhinogobio ventralis | reverse complement strand
TTTAATATACATATTATTAGCTAATTTTTCAAAATTTTGACGTTATTCAAAACATATCTTAAAATGTATGCATTTGCTCTGAAATAGCTTAAAATTATTGCAAGGTAGATTCAAAATATATGGGTAAATATTTAGTCAAAAATAATCAATTGAGTTTTACTAAATGAAAGGAAGAATTTAATAATTTTCATATGCACCAAGAAAACAGATTGATACATATTTATATATGTATAATTAAACTACTATAAATTAATTATTTATAATTGTATAAATAAATGTTCATATACATATAAGTATTTGTTTCACATATATAGGCCTATATATATTCAAATATATAATTTAGCTTGAAAATGGAGATCATTACTAAAATAATCAGAAATGTCTTTTTCAAAATGTAAAGGCTCCTGCTTCATGGAAAGATCAATATTAAGCATTAAAGCCAGAAAAAATAAAATAAAATGAATAAATAAATATAAAATAAAATACTATAATAAAAAATAATAAAAAAAAACTATAAATTAATTATTCAAAAGTATATAAATAAATGTTATATATGTAATATAAATTTAATATACATATACAGCACATGCATAAATCTGAATTATTTAATTTACTATATTTTGCATATTTGTTGTGCATATTTTTCACAAAATGAAATGACACATGGCAACTTTCATGAACACACTGCCAACAAAATAATATAGGATATGTAATGAATATTTAATATATTTGCCGGCCGTAGTTCATACGGTGCAGAAAAAGACACGCACATTAAACGTAGGAGGGGAAAAAAGCATTTCTCATGTTTATGTCACCGTTGTGACCCCGTGACCTTTAGAAATAGACCTGAGAACATGCGCACAAGTGTGTCACACACACACACACAGCAGTTGTACTTGTGTTTTCATCGGTGTAGTTTTTAGGGATTTTGACATCAGACAAACTATTAGCACAAATCACATGTGTGTGAGCAAACTCTGCCGCCTGCTAACCAACCATCACATCAGTGTGTGCGCAGGAAAACACACCACAGGAACGGGAAACACACGTGAGATCAGTAAGAGACTCCAGGTTTGTCAAGATCCATCAATCGATACGAACTCAAATGTTTCTCATCTAAATAAATGCATCACAACTGAAGATAAGAAACACACACGCTATAGATCTCATTCACACGACACATGTGTTAGTAAGAAAGACAAAGTGGACATTAAATAAACAAACCAATCATGACAACACAAACCAGACACACACACACACACACACACGCAGAGCCCCATATAAAGTTAATTAGAATTAAGATGAAGGCTTGTGTGTTTCATGTGAAGGGTCTGTAATGGTGAACATATGGACGGAACGGCACTTCAGACGGCCGGATCACAGACGCATTATTAAAATAATAAAACCACCAGGATCAAAGACTGATTACTTCAACATTTCAAACTTGCGGCCGTTTTTTTCCCCTGCTGCTATTTTAGACCGTTCAAGAGCGGCCGAGATTCAGCGGCCGGCCAGCACATGTGTGTGTGAGTGTGTGTGTCTAATAGTAAGTTAAATCTAACAAAATACCTATTTGCCAAAAGATACAAATATTTTTTTTGGGATTTTCTATTTTCTTTTGTACATTATAAAAACAATAGGCATGTCCTCATTTAGATAAACGCACGTGTGTGTGTGTGTGTGTGTTAAATCTGACCTATTTCTATGCTAGAGTGTCTTAAAACACATTTGGCTTCAAACCAGCTGGACACAAACACAACGAGAGACACAAAAGGACAATCAGACTGAACATTTGCGCTTCCCGTTTGATGTTGTTGCTCCCGTATGACGGATTGATCCTGATGTCTGATGAATGATTAAATGTAAAGATAAACCATGTGACCTGTCTGGACATGCTGTAGATGTTAGCTGTGAAACGCTTAGCGTTCTTGCGTTCGGAGGTGAAAACAACCTGCAAATGTTTGGCACGGGAAACGTTTGGCACGGGATGAAAACACGAGCCGAACGACGGGAATAAAGAACAGGAGATTCTCCGTCCCGTCAGACGCACGGCGCTGACAATCACAGACACACAGAAGTGTGCACGGATTCAGACGGTTCATATCTATTCATTTCTATTGCTGCGATTCACTCGCGTACACAATACATGTGATTCTGTCAGTCACATGAGAACATTACATAATTCACATGAATAAAATTATGAATATGAATTCAGGAAATCTATCTATCTATCTATTTTGAATAAAAAATGTAACAAATTTGAAAAAAAATTTCTAAGAACATTTTATGTGAAGGTATCAAACTATAACACAAATTATTTTAATAATTTTATCCATCCATCCATCCATCCATCCATCTATCTATCTATCTATCTATCTATCGCTCTATCGTCCTATCGTCCTGTCAATCACATGAGATGGTATCACTTCAGGAAACTTGTAGAAATTGAAATAAATAAAAAAAAACACACAATTTGAAAGATCTCA
Source organism: Rhinogobio ventralis (assembly GCA_039654625.1). Lineage (NCBI taxonomy): Eukaryota > Metazoa > Chordata > Actinopteri > Cypriniformes > Gobionidae > Rhinogobio > Rhinogobio ventralis. The sequence goes on along the minus strand of CM077208.1, from coordinate 2,483,077 downwards.
AACTTAAAAAGAGTTACAAAATTTATGTACATGGCAAAAAAAAAAAAAAAATATGGATGTGACTTTCCTCATCTTTCCCTGGAGAGAGAGAGCGACAGGAGATGCTGTAGGAGTGTGTGCAGTCTCTCTCTCTCTGGAACAAACACCAGTCATCCCGAGAATGTCAGGGGTCTCCGTACCACCCAGACCTCTTCCGACAGATCAATGGGAAGAGGTCACTCACACACACACACACACACACACGCACACACGCACGCACACACGTACGCACGCACGCACGCGCGTGAGATCATGGAGGGCAAGAATGTAAATCCATCGGGACTCGGGAGAAACACAGCAAAGGAAAGCAAATGTAGTATATTGTTAAATCTATTATTATATCTATTGTTACAGTGTGTATATTTATAAAATATGTAGCATACTAAAAAAAGTATTCTCTGTTGAAAACGTTACTAAAATCTCAGTAAAAGCACAAATTCCACACACATGAAAACAGAATGTGTGCTGCTGTGGTTTGATGTCCGAACGATCCATTTCTGCCACGTTTGATCTGACATGAAACACAATAGGATTATAATAATGCTGTTTGTCACAAACACTCCAGTTCTAATGTGTGTGTGTGTGTGTGTGAGAGAGAGTGTGTTTGTCCATACTAACATCAGCCATTTGGACAGAAGTAATTAGTGTGCTGGAAAAACTACACAAACGCTTCATAATTTCCTAAACATCTGGACAATGGATTGAACATGGACAGGTCATGAATAAACAATCCACACATACAAGAAAAGGACAAAAAAATTAGAAAATCTATGTATATGAATGTATATCGATCTATCTATACACACACACACACACATATAATTGGTGTGTGTGTGTGTGTGTGTGTGTATATATATATCTATCTAAAATGAGAAACAATAACTATATAAAAAGTGATGTAACTTCAAATATAGATTTTGATCGATTAACACACACACAAAACAGACAAACACCTAATTATTATGTTATAATGTCACTTAATATTTGAATGTGTGGTTTTACATACATGTGTTGAACTGGAGAAAGGATGCATTTTTTTGCCGTTAAAACCAATTATTTTAAACAAAAAATCTTGATGTTAAAAAAAAAAAAAAAAAAAAAAAAAATCAAACTAACATTTTAAAATAAGTGTAAAATTTAATCTTGTTGTATAAAAATGTAACTTAATAAAAACAAATTCTAAGTAATATTTTGAGTATGTAAAAATGTAAAGAAATGCTTTTTTGGAAAAATCCTAACATTTTAAAATTAAGTGTAAAATGTAATCTTGTTATAAAAAAAAGTATCTTAATAAAAAATTAAAAAAAATCGAACTAATATTTTGAGTTAGTAAAAATGTAAACAGATGTAAACGAAAAATCCTTTTCGATATTCCATATGAATCCACAGCGTCAGAACTCGCTCCGGTGTTTTGAAGAACTCCGAGGGAGAGATCCCGGCGTGAGAGTCTCGGAGAGCTAATTAAACCACAGGAATATTCACACGGAGTCTTAGCATAACAATGGCGAGCGGCCGGCGCGGTTCTCGTGTGTGAAGAGGCCTTTTGTTTTTGAGTGCAGCGCTCTTTTGTGGATTCATTAGCCGACCCGACATCCTCCTCCTGGACATTAAACCCCGAGAACCGGGTCGCTCTCCACCGCCGGCACGCTATACACACACACACGCGCACAGCCCGGAAAACACCGACGGCAGACGGAGCGCTCGGCCGCAGCCGGTGGATCCAAAGATGTTGTCCTGTGAATTTTTAACTGTTAAAATAGCAGAATAAACAATCCCAGCAAGATGCCTGGCAGCGGATCAACACGGGCACAAACCAGACACGGGACTGAAGGGCCTTCACACACACACACACACTCACGCACGCCCTGCGTTTATTAAGGAGGGCACAGGGATGCCAGGCTGTGTTAGAGCAAACCTACACACACACACACAGGCCTCGGTCTGAGGGCGGGAAAGTCCAACTTATCACCGGCCAACAAATCTTTCCCGATGGCGGGAATCCAACGCTTTGTTTTATGTGCATATGGATCACATTTATAACTGTCCATATGATGGTAGAATTATGAATATTGCACAAAATGTTATACATAAAAACTAAAACCAATTGGATCGACCATTAAAAAATTCTCACACGTTACTTTAACGAAGCGGGAAAAGAAAAGAGGCCTTCAGGAGACGAACCCGCAACAACCTGACGGCGTTTCTGATCAAACGACCTCTGACCTCAACGCACTGACATTTCCGATGTATAATATGTGCATGATGGCATAAAGAAACGCCGTCTCTCTCTCTCTCTCTCTCTCTCTCTCTCTCAAGGCCGCCTCTCACGTCTCTCAGGACTGAACTTCTAAAAAGAGCAGCGGCTCTCACACTTTCTGCTCGCAAACACCTTTAATTATTTGACAGATCGCAGTTTAAAACAACCTTTCAAACACATGCAGATCTGGGATTTTTCCTGCAAACTCTCAAGCCCTGCGTTTTCCTCTATCTGAGATCAACTGAATCTGAGCTCGTGTTAAACAGCTGCTAATATCAATTATCAAACGCTTTACACAAGGCATGCAGCTTAAAACAATACATCTCTTATCTCACACACACATTTTTTCCTGTCTCTTCCCAGTTCAAAGGCACATTTCCAGCCGGTCACAAAACACAGAGAGGTGAATGACAGTCGAGTATCCGTCAGATGTCAGTCGATCAGGTCTGCATCTGTACTCACCGCTTTTCCATTATAGTAGTACATGAATGATCCGCCGCTCACTCCCGGGATGGTGTACGCACAATACATGCTTCTGTTCCTCTAGTGTGTGTGTGTGTGTGTGTGTTATCCGCTTCAGACGCTCTCAAACAACTTTGTGTTCAAACTCGCTGTCCCCCTTTTTTCACAACAATTCCTGCAGTTGCATTTTCCCATATGGCCGGCCTGAGCATGCTGAATATGCAAACGAGAGAGAAGCATTCCTGACGTCGGCCGATGGGAGGGGAGATGGGGAGGGGCGTGGCCTATCTGAGCGTAAGCCCCTCCCTCTCTTCCCTCCCTCCCTCTCTCTTTAAACTCAACATCTCACTCCAACACACACACACTCTTTTTCCTTTCCATGGTAAATCTGGAACTGATCCTGCTCTGAGCTTTTCGGCTTCTCAAATAGGGGCTGAAAATGTGTGCGTTTGTGTTTTTCGAGCTTTTTATTGCTGGAAGGTTCACACACGTTTATTTACACACCTACTTGAGCATATAAAGATCATTATAATGAGCTCAAACCCTGATACAGGACTTAAAACACTATAGTAAAACACACACACACACACACACACACACAAACACGGTGAGAGGTTGAGCACGGCCTGAGGGACAGTGAAGTGACAGTGAAGTCTATTATAGAGAAGAACACAAACGCCATTAATAAACTCTCTCTCTCTCTCTCTCTCTCTCTCTTTTTGCTTTAATTTGATTAAAAGGCGAGTTGCAGGGAGGGATTCATACGTGCACATCTAATAACTCCACCATCTGTCCTCAACGCTGGCACCACACCAGAACTCAGAGACAGACAGAGAGAGAGAGAGAGAGAGAGAGAGAGAGAGAGAGAGAGAGAGAGAGAGACAGAGAGAGAGAGAGAGAGAGAGACAGAGAGAGAGAGCGAGAGAGAGAGAGACACAGAGAGACAGAGAGAGAGAGAGAGAGACTGAGAGAGAGAGAGAGAGCCAACAATACCACTAAAATTATATATATATAATATTTGCATGTATATTTATATAGTATATGTATATAGACTAAAGCTTTGGCAATGTAAAGGTAGAGAAGTTGAAGCACCTGAGAGCAAGACAGCAGTGATGTGAAGCAGAAACACACACACACAATCTGGGAAGATTCCATGAGCTTAAGATGTGTGTGTGTCTATGCATGTGTGTGTGTGTGTTTGTGTGTGCATGCATGTGTGCGTGCGTGCGTGCGTCTGTGCGTTTGTGAGTGTGTGTGTGTTGATGCATGTGTGTGCGCGCATGTGTTGCTGCTCTGACCATTAACAAGGATGAGATGTGGACCACACACACACACGCATCAACACACACACACATGCATCAACACACACTCACAAACGCACAGACACATGCATGCACACACACACGCATCAACACACACACACACACACACGCACGCATCAACACACTCACAAATGCACAGACGCATGCACACACGCACGCACACACACACAGGCATGCACACACACACGCATCAACACACTCACAAACGCACAGACACATGCATGCACGCACGCACGCACACGCACACGCACACATGCACACACACACACGCATCAACACTCACATACGCATCGACACACAGGCACGCACCCACGGACACATGCATGCACACGCACATACACACACAAGCACACATGCATGAACACGCACTCATGCATGCACATACACACACACACATACAAGCACACATGCATGGACACACAAACACACACACGCACACATGCATAGACACACACACACACATGTTGTGTTTTCATGTTTTATGGGGACTCTCCATAGACGTAATGGTTTTTATACTGTACAAACTGTATATTATATCCCCTAACCCTAAACCTGCCCATCACACACACACACACACTAACCCTGCCCATCACACACACACACTGACCCTAACCCTAAACCTGCCCATCACACACACACACTAACCCTAACCCTTAACCTGCCCATCACACACACACACTGACCCTACCCCTAAACCTGCCCATCACACACACACACAAACCCTAAACCTGCCCATCACACACACACACACTAACCCTAAACCTGCCCATCACACACACACACTGACCCTAACCCTAAACCTGCCCATCACACACACACACTGATCCTACTCCTAAACCTAAACCTGCCCATCACACACACACACACACACACTAACCCTAACCCTGCCCATCACACACACACACACACACTGACCCTAACCCTAAACCTGCTCATCACACACACACACTAAACCTGCCAATCACACATAAACACTAAACCTGCCCATCACACACACACACTGACCCTAACCCTAAACCTGCCCATCACACACACACTAACCCTACCCCTAAACCTACCCATCACACACACAGTAACCCTACCCCTAAACCTACCCAACACACACACACTAACCCTAACCCTGCCCATCACACACACACACTGACTGACCCTAAACCTGCCCATCACACACACACACACAGTAACCCTACCCCAAACCTACTTAACACACACACACACACACTGACCCTAACCCTAAATCTGCCCATCACACACACACACACACTGACCCTACCCCTAAACCTAAACCTGCCCATCACACACACACACACTGACCCTACCCCTAAACCTAAACCTGCCCATCACACACACACACACACTAACCCTACCCCTAAACCTACCAACACACATTTCAACAAACATCACATAGTCTGATTTACAAGCTCATAGGGACCAAAAAATACCAGAACAACTCTTACACACACACACACACACACACACACACACAGAGCGTCATAGTTTCAACTACAACAGTCACTACAGTTAATGTTACTACTGAAAATTCTGAAATGAATGAATCCCAGCAGAACTGTTAAAAAGGGTTCCTTCTTTATCAAGTAAGATTTTCCAGTCGTGTGTGTGTGTGTGTGTGTATACAGTAAGTGATTTTAACACACGTGGACGACGTCACACTGCCAAATTCAGCATCTGAAGGGAAAACGGCTGAACCGTTGGGATCAGATCCCAAATGAAACTGTCATTTGCATATGCAGAGAGCCGCTGCTATTCCCAGAATAAACTTCAATAATTCAGCAGCACCAAACCCTCGGTCCGTTGCGAGTGTGTGTGTGTGTGTTCAGGGCTTTGTGTTGTTTAAGTGCTGCTGTTGTTGTTGTTTGTGTGGAGGGGGTCGACCCTCCCTCTCCCTCTCTCCCTCTCTCTCTCTCGCCCAGCGCTGACTTTCCCATCCCATGGGATAAGAGTAAACAGTACTTGGATTATAAGCACACATTTCATTCCGATTTCATGCTCGGAGGATTTTTTGCTCATTAGAAGCATGAGTTGTCAATCTCGGAGGATCCCGTTCGGATCTCTTTCTCTCTCTCAGGGAGTTCAAGGGCCCGACTGCGGCTCCAAGGGCCGGTTCAGCGTCTCACAGAAAGAGCGACAGCATGTGTGTGAACAAAAACACTTTAACCCTACACACACCACACAAACACACAATGACGAACAGCTCACACTCCTGTGAGCTTTCATTCTGACATGTTTCACCTAAAAAACACAAACACGCGCCTGAAACGCAAACACAACTGAGCTCAAATCAGCCCGAGAAAAATGACAAAATGTGCCTGTAAAAATAAATTCATCACCCTTTGACTTCTAAAATTAATGAACGAAGCATAAATAAATCCAAAACAAATAAAAATTAAATAAATCTAAAATAAATACATACACATTAAACATAATTTATTTAAAATAAATAATTGATTACAACTATAATAAAAAATAAAAACCAATAAATCTAAAATAAATAAACATTAAAATAAATCTAAAATAAAATTAATAAATAAATAATGAAAATAATCTCAAATAAATAATCGATTACAACTATAATAAATAAATAAAAACAAATAAATAAATATAAAATAAATATAAATTCAATTCATCTAAAATAAATGCAGAAATATTAAAAATAAATATAAAATAAAATAAATAAATAAATAAAAATGACTAAAATAAATAAATAAATAATACAATTAATCTAAAATAATTCATAAATAAATAAAAACAAATAACTCTAACAAATAAAATAAATAATAATAAGAAATGTTTTAATTAATTCATAAATAAATACACAAACAATAAATAAATCAAAATTCATTAAATCTTAAATAAATGCATAAATATGAAAATTAATTCTAAATAAAAATGAATAAAATAAATAAATAATAAAATTAATCTAAAATAATTAAATAAATAAATAAATACACAACCAATAAATAAATCTAAATTAAATACATAAATATAAAAATAAAAAAACTAAAATAAATCTAAATTAAACTAAAATAAATAAATATAAACTCTCTCTCTCTCTCTCTTTTTGCTTTAAAAAAAAGAGTAAATTAATAAATATAACAATACAATTTAAAACAATAAGTACATTTGAATGAATAAATAAATATACCTAAAATAAAATAAACACATACGTTTGCTGATAAAGTAAATCTTTATACTCCAAGCAGCTGCGGGTTTCATGCTGAAATAACCAGGACTATTAAAAAAGTCATTCAAATCATCACAGGCATGTTTTGTTGTTTCTCAGACCGATTCTCAGAGAAACGTATATGAATATAGCAACAAACTTAATGAGCTCAATCACGGCAGATACTGGGAGAGTCGTGGGAAGGTGTAATATCTGAAAAAACTGCTCAGATAAACAAATTACCAGGGAATAATTAGTCCAGACAGAAAGAAAAACAGCGGCGATATCTGAAGAAGGTGATAGTACATCTTCATTAAAGACAAACACAACGTTCAGTATCTGAAGTGACGTTCATAAAGACAGAGACAAACAAAATCTCCATCTGAATGTGACAGAGCATTCACACGGGCGCTTCATGAACCCGTGACACAGAGAGACAGTTATTCAGGGAAAAACCTCAAATGTTGGGATTTAAGCCGCTCTAACCGTGGGGTCCGAGGGCTCGTCCAATCGCAATCTTCTGACGGCTCCGACTACAGATTCTAACAAACATTAAACACAGTAAGGAGGCAATTATGTATGCATGATTTAATCTGCAACTAATTAATATGCAAATGTATTCATATGTTAGTTACTAAATTAAAAATGCAAAGCAGCCCTTATGGTGATTCTGTGATTTCGGCACAAACAGAACATTTGAAAATGAAAAAAGCACAAAAACGGGAGAAAAGAAACTTCTCCGGGTTGAAGTTGCTCCGTTTAACAGCCTGTTGCTTCTAAAATATGCTTTGCACTTGTATTATTTTGTCTTTATGAATGCAAATGTCTCAATGTGGGTTTTTAATGATGTATCTGCGTTTTGTAAGTCCGTGCAGATGGGCCGCGGCCGCCGCAGCCTCGGGACATCACGCCGTCACACGCGCGCTCGTTCTCAGGCCGTGAACATCTGCTACCTGCCCGACATCAGCCTCGCCCTGCGCAGGGCATTATGGGATACGAGCCCAAACACAGACACACTCACACTGAGGTTAACTGGGGAGGCGGATGAGCTTTAAACAGCGGATGACTGATACGCCTTTAACATTTTAATGATGCCATGCAAACAAACCCTTTATAAAGAGTCGAAACAAAGTCGAAATTGACGTGTTTTATTGTTTAAGACATAAAACAAAATTATGACCGTCAAAATCATAACGTAAAAGTCTAAATATGAGATACAAATTGTCAAAATTATGACATACCAAGTCATGATTATGAGTTAAAAACTTAATTATGAAAGAAAAGGTCAGTCATGACAAAAATTAGGAAGTCATAATTATGAAATAAGTCGAAATCATGACATAAAAAGCCAAAATTATGAGAATTCTTTTTTTGAAAAATGTCAAAATTATGACCGTTGAAATTATGAAATAAAAAGTCATAAATGTGAAATGTCAAAAGTATGAGATAAATTGAAATTATGACATACTAAGACATGAGTTGAAGTTTTGACAAAATTATAATAAACCTGTAATCATGAGGAAAAGGTCTAAATTATGAGATAAAAAGTCATAAATATGAAACGTCAAAAGTATGACATACTAAGACATAGTTCTTTCATAAAAAGTTTACATTTTGACAACCAAAATTATGACAAAAAGTCTAAATTATGAGATAAAGTCATAAATATGAAATGTCAAAAGTATGACACAAAAAGTCAAAATGATGACATACTAATACATAATTATGACAAAAAGTTGAAATTGTGACAAGAACTAAATTATGACAATAATTCGAAAATAAGAGATTAAAAAGTAAAATATGAAATGTCAAACGTATGACATTGACAAAAAGTCTAAATTATGAGAGAAACTCATCAATATGAAATGTCAAAAGTTGAAATTTTGACAAAATTATAATAAACTCGTAATCATTAATATGAAATGTATGACAAGTGGAAATGATGAGGTCAGCTGTGTAGTGAGCTGAGCTTTACAGTACTGTACAGCTGATATGTATTTAACGATGTAACAACGAGACGTACAGAAACTAATGAAGTGCAGTCACTGAACGAGAGACCGCCAGCGGGTGCAGGGGATTCTGGGTCGTGCTGAAGCGGGCTCTTTTGGCTCCTTTGGCTCTTGGCTGGCCGTACGTGGGGGGAATGAATTCAGAGTAACACCAAACCACACACTTCTACCCTCGCCAGCAGCCATGTGTCCTCTCTCTCTCTCTCTGAGCTCATTATCACACACTCCAAACATCACCAATGACACTCAACGCTTTCTCAAAGACTGAATCTGTACGTATGGAAGCACAAAATATGAGAGAAAAAGCCAAAGTCATGACATAAAAAGCCAAAATGATGAGAAAAAAGTCAAAGTTATGAGAGAGCATGAAATATGAGTTAAAATTAAGTCAATTATCAAAGAAAAAGTCATAATTATGAAATAAGTCGAAATATGACATAAAAAGGTGAAATTCATAATTATGAGAGAAAAAGCCATTCATGACAAAAAATTATGAGAAGTTAAAACTGACAAAAAAAAAAAGAAATTATGAGATACTAAGTAATAATTACGAGAAGTCAATTATGAGATAAAAGGTCAAAATTATGACATAATTATGAGAGAAAGCCTACATTATTTGAGAAAAAGTCAAGTACGAAAGAAAGTCAATTATGAAATAAGTCGAAAAATCATGACATAAAAATGTGAAATTATAAAATAAAATCTATTATGAGAGGAAAAGCCAAAGTCATGACATAAATAGCCAAAATTATGAAATAAGTTGAATAATTATTACTTAGTATCTCATAATTTGACATTTTTGTCAATAGCCAAAAGAAAACCAAAATTATTTGATAATTATGAATTAAGTCGAAAAATCATGACCTAAAAAGGTATACGACAGAAAAAGCCAAAATTATGAGAAAAGGGTCAAAATTATGAAATAAGTTAAAATTGACAAGTCGAAATCATGACATAAAAATGTGAAATTATGAGATACTAAGTAATAATTATGAGATAAGACTAAATTATTTGATAAAAAGTCGATTATGAAAGAAAGAACGTCATGACAAGATAAAAACTCATAATTATGAAATCAAGGTGAAATTATGAGAAAATGATGACAAGCTGAAATGATGACATAAGTCATGAGATAAAAAGTCAAAACAAGTTGAAACTATGAGATAATCATACTTACGAAATTATGAGATAAAAAGTCGAAATTAATAACTTTCTGAAAATTTATCTCATAATTATGACTTGGTATCTCTTAATTTTGACTTATGTCATAACTATGATTTATTCAACATGGAAATGGTCTCTCAACAATGTCTCAAACCGTGCTTAAAAGTTCTCAATATGAACCGAAGATATCTCGTCAGATCATCACCAGACTGACCATCTCTCTTGAGGAGTTAAAGACTGGGCGGAGGCTTCACTGGAGATCTGAGGGCTCTTCCACACCAACATCAGTTTCCCAGCATTCATCAGCGGATATCAACCGTCTCTCTCTCTCTCTCTCTCTACAGCTGCGGCCGTCAGCAGTTTTGGCCCCGCTCTCCCCCAGTGCATGCTGGGACACCTGGGGCAGTGTCCTCCTCTGTAGCTTCATGCCCCAGACCATTAAAATAGCACACAAATGAGACTAACTGAAAATACAGATGCACAACAGCCGCATCACAGATATCAGGCGATTCATGTTTAGAACATTAATGCCAGTAAATATATGGGAATATTAACACAAGTATTGTTTTAGGATGCTGATGCAAGCAAAAAAATATTTGAATATTTATGCAAAAAAAAAAATTAGAATATTAATGCCAGTAAATATATGAGAATATTAACACAAGTATTTTTTAGAACATTGATGCAAGCAATTTTTAAAAAAATATTTATGCAAATAAAAAAATAATAGAATATGAATGCCAGTGAAAATATGAGAATATTCATGCAAGTTAAAAAATAAAAAATATTTATGCAAATAAAAAATATTCGAATATTAAAGCAAGTAAAAAAATATTACTAATATTACTAAAAATAAAATTAATTATGTTTTAAAAATACGATGACAAAGATCTTTATCATAATGAGCACTGATGAATCGTTCACAATACGTTTAGGAACATGAATTAAGAAAGTAAATAGAGTCACCCCCCCCCACCACACACACACACACACACACACACACATCTGTTCCTGCCGAAGCCAAACCCACAGGGTAATAAAATACATTTTAACACGGATAAATTTGCCCAAAATTGACTGATGTTTTAAAAACTGTGTTTTCAGCCAATTAACAAGCACATCATCACCTTAAAATCAATTATGGCATTTCTATGAGCGATATCAACTCGAATTCTGTTCCACATAGAAATAAATGTGCTGAAACGGACAGTGATTTGGCAGAGATGTGCGGAGAACATTCCACATCGGTTCTGAAGCTGGAGCTGATCTCACACACACACACACACACACACACAGGAAACTGACTTCATTTCCTCTGTGCATTGCTCAATGGAAAACACACAGTCCACTGGACCTGGTTCATATAATACTCTCCTGGACCTCATCTGAGCTTACACAGACACACACACACACACACACACACACACAGGTTTGATTGTTAGACTGTATGATTATTTGTATCATTATATTCCATTGGCATGTGAATCACATATCGTATGTTTATCAACATATAACATGGCTCATCCAATCAGAAATCAGAATTTTTTTATGACTAACATTTAAAATGAAACCATATTTCAGTAGTGCTGAGATTCATCGGATGAAAATATGGCAAATGTGGTATTTCTCAGGAATACAGCCTCGGTTATATATCAGTCATATCTGTGATCCACAAACATCTGCTCTCACGGCTGTGGAGTTTGACTCTTTCTGCTGTTTGCAGCCAAATATTTCCTGACAGGAATGTTGGGAACGTCTGCACTCCGAGAGAAAGAGAGAAAGAGAGAGAGAGAGAGAGATGGCACCAAATAAAAGTTGTCTGTAAACAGCACGGACAAACAGGGCCGAACGATCAAGACATCATCGTGAAATGGCCGCCGCGGAGGTGAAGAGAGAAACAGATGCTGCGCTGAAGGAGAGGACGGAGGGATGAGGAAGAGGAAAAAGTGAGGAAGAGAATGTGGAAAGTCTCTGATGGCCATCTAATGACCGACAGAGGAAACTGTTATTGCTCAGAGGTTTCTCTCTAATGAAAGTCTCAGTTAGTTCTCATGACCAGCAAACGGATGAAACGAGGAACAAATGGAGACATTTCACCACACAAGAAACAGAAATCCTGCTTTAGTCAGTCATAATTATGACATAGACGTCCAAATTATGACCAAAAACAATTATGACATAAGTCAAAATCATGACATGTCAATATTATGAGATAAAAGTCAAAATTATGACCAAAAAACTAAAACAATTATGACATAAAAATTTAAAATCATGGCTTAAAGGATGAAATTATCATTATCATGACATAAAAAAAGTTTTAATTCTGAGATAAACACTTATAATTATGACATATCAAGTCCAAATGAACAAAAAACAATCATCAAGTCGAAATCAAGGCAAAAGTCAAAATTATGAGATAAAAGCCACAATTATGACATAAAAAATCAAAACCAGATAAAAAGTCATAATTATGATATATAATGGACAAATGGACAAAAACAAAGTCAAAATCAAGACATAAGTTGAAATTATGAGATAAAAAGTCATAATTATGATATGTAAAGTCCAAATTGGACACAATTATGACATAAGTCGAAATCAAGACAACAGTCAAAATTATGAGATAACGTCATAATTACGACAAAAATGTCAAAATGACACAAAAGTCATAATTATGAGATAAAAAGTCATAATTATGATAGGCTATGTAAAGTCCGAATTGGGAAAGCACAATTATGACAAAAGTCGAAATCAAGACAAAGGTCAAAATTATGAGATTAATTCATAATTATGAGATAAACGTCATAATTACGAAATATAAAGTACAAATTGACAAAAACAATTATGGCAAGTCAAAATCAAGACATAAATCGAAATTATGAGATAACGTCATAATTATGACAAAAATGTCGAAATGACACAAAAGTCATAATTATGAGATAAAAAGTCCAAATTATGAGATAAAAAGTCATAATTATGATAGGCTATGTAAAGTCCGAATTGGGAAAGCACAATTATGACATAAGTCGAAATCAAGACAAAGGTCAAAATTATGAGATTAATTCATAATTATGACATAATTATGAGATAAACGTCATAATTATGAAATATAAGGTACAAATTGACAAAAACAATTATGGCAAGTCAAAATCAAGACATAAATCGAAATTATAAGATAACGTCATAATTATGACAAAAATGTCGAAATGACACAAAAGTCATAATTATGAGATAAAAAGTCAAAATTGACAAAAAACAATGATGCCATACGTTGAAATCGACAAAAGTCACAATGATGACATAAAAAGTTGAAATTCATAATTTCTACGTGGAAAAAAAGTCAGATATCATCTCATAGTTTTATCTAACTTTATGTCATAATTATGCCATACCAAAGTATGATATTTTGTCTTATGTGGTGTAAATGGGCTTCAGTACACACACGTCTCCTCAAATAAAAACACAGACGACAACTGCATAAAATCAATGTGGACAACGCATAACATTCATAAGTTCACACTGAGATCTTGTTATGTGATAATCTTGCGAATCTGAGCCCAATGTAATAATGTGTGTGTGTGTGTGCAGGTGTGTGGATGTGTTTCTCCTCAGAGGAGAGCTCCAGCTGCCCGTGACTGCCGTTGAAATCACCGCACCTCAAAACACACAAACCTCTATTTATAGACGACACAGAAGCCTCTCAGAAACATTTTCCCCTCATCAAACGAAGGCATACGGGGACGTGGCTCGGATATGTTCGCGTCCGTGTGCTTTTTTGGCAGGACTGAATGAAATCCGACCGTTTATTTCATACGGGAAGATTTTCCTCAAACGCCGCTGGGCCGCAGCCAGACACATGCAGCTGTTTCTCTTATTTCTCTTCACTCGCTTACCAAAAAAAAGCACCTAAAACCTCACCATGAGATCATTTACAGCTACATTCTGTGTGCGTCTCTTTCCTGGACGGCCTGACAGGTGAATCGGGGTGAGAATACGACTTACTGCGGTTTATTTACACATTCACACAACCATTCATCCGTTTCCCTGATGAGTCCAAAACACACAATAACTCACATATACACTCGGACAGTCCACCGGAAAATGATCGTTTGTGTTCAAAACTATATGACTGTCTTTCTTCTGTGGAGCCCAAAAGAAGATATTTAGCAGAATGCGAACGCTGCTCTTTTCCATAGAGTGAAAGTGCATGTGAATGGAGGCTGCAAAAATGACCACAAAAACATCATAACACACAGTGCACAGTATCACAAGTCATCTGAAGAATTATCATATGACTTCATAAGACTTGCTGTATATTGAAATATAATATATTTTGCATATAGTGAAAGTGCATGTGAATGGAGGCATTTGAGCAGCAAAAATGCACAAAAAAGCATCATAACAGTCATTAATTTGACTCATGCACAAAACCTGCAATATAATGAAATGCATGGTAACACTTTACCTATGTGTAATGCATTATGAAGGTATTCATTATGTACTTTATAATGCATTATATATTTTCATAAATAATTGCAACTAAAGTTAAAATGCATTATAATATTCACAGAGTTGTTACA
>CM077208.1:2445563-2460563 GCA_039654625.1 Rhinogobio ventralis | reverse complement strand
TGAAATGTATCAAAGCACACTTTTTTTCTTTTTTTTTAAAGAGTAAAAAAGGCCTTTAATTAGGATTATGAAAGTTATGACATTTAAAAGACATTTTACCTTCATAATTAAAAAAAAAAAAACCCAACAACAACAGATGCTTGAAATGCTAATTTTGTGTTGAAAAGTAATGCACTTTTTGAAGCACACAATATTTTTATAAAGTCAAAAGGCCTTTAATTAGGATTATATTTTTACCTTCATAATTAAAGCCACGATTTCATCAAACAAAATGGCGGAAATATAAAAAAAAATGCTTGAAATGTCAATTTTGTGCTAAAAAAGTGATGCAATGGTGTATTAAAGCACACAATGTTTAAAAGGACATTCATAAGGATGATCTGACCTTCATAAAGGCACAATTTCATCAGAAAAAATGACCGAAATATTCAAACTCATGCTAAAAATGATGCAATGTTGCATTAAAGCGCACAATATTTTTTTAAAAGCCTTAAATTAGGATTATAAAAGTTGTGGTTTAAAAGTCAATTTGACCTTTATAATTTTTATCAAAAGATGACAGAAATATACAAAAAGATGCTTGCAATGTCAATTTTGCGCTGGAAATGTGATGCAATTCTGTATTAAAGCACACAATGTTTCTAAAAAGTCAAAAGGCCTTTAATTAGGATTATGAGTTTTACCTTCATAATTAAAGCCACAATTTCATCAAACAAAATGACAAAATATACAAAAAGATGCTTGCAATGTCAAAATGTTAAACGTTAAAAGTTTAAACGTTTAAAAGACAATTTGACCTTCATAAAGAAATGGCACAATGTTGCATTAAAGCACACAATATGTTTTTAAAAAAAGACTTTAATTAGAAAAGTCGTGAAATTTCGAAAACGATTTGATCTTCATAATTAAAGCCACAATGTCATCAAAAATATACAAACTCATGCTTGAAATGTCAATTTTGTGCAAAAAAATTATGCATTGTTGCATTACAGTACACATTATAAAGAAAAAGTTTTAAAAAGCCTTTAATTAGGATTATAAAAGTCGTGAAATTTCAAAGACAATTTGATCTTCATAATTAAAAAAATGACAGAAATATATAAAAAGATGCTTGAAATGTACATTTTGCGCTGGTAATGTGACACAAAGATGTGTTAAAAGCACACAATGTTTTTAAAAAGTCAAAAAAGCCTTTAATTAAGATTATAAAAGTTTAAAAAACTAAATCGACCTTTGTAATTAAAGCCACAATTTAATAAAGAAAAAGACAGAAATATACAAACAGATGTCAATTTTGTGCTAAAAAATGTGATGCAATGCTGTATTAAAGCACAATGTTTAAAGGGCCTTTAATTAGGATTACAAAAGCTTTGACGTTTACACGATTAAAGCCATAATATATACATATGAGACGTTCAGACAGCAATCCAGCATCCATCCGTGTGTGTGTGTGTGTGTGTCACAGCGAGCGAACTTACCCCGCACAAACTCTTCCCATCATTACACTGCTCTCAGTTAACATCGTTCTGCTAATCAAGCCGAGTTAACGAGCGCCACAGAAAAGAACGGTAGCTGAGACGGGTGGATATTTGTCCCGCCGGGAGCGTGTTCGGAAGTCTGATCGGGGAAGAGCGCGAGCCCCGGGTGTGAGGCGCAACGTAAACTTCCTCCCCAACTTTTTAGGGACACTCGGGGGGTAACGTCCCGGGACGGGGCTCATTAGAGGATGTGATAAAGTAGGGAGAATGTTTGCGCTGAGCTGAATTCAAATGACGGCAGCTCTCACAACAGACTTAGCGATGCTTGACTAGAGCCGCATTCACATGCAAAACAAGCTAAATAGGCCAATTACGTGGCGGCCCCTGGTCGCAGGCTTCCCCGCGGAGGAGAGCGGGGTCTGCCGCCTTTCACAGGCTAAAACAAAAGAGCCCTTGTCTTAAATAAGTCTCCCCCTCTCACAGTTAAGGAGGCTTTTTTTACAAGAGGAGACTCTAAAACAAAAGTGTCTCATTTTCTGCGGGACGGACGGTTTCTCCCAAGCGCGCCGTTGCCCGGCAACTACGGGCGGAGAAAAAAAGCCCAGCGCTCCCGTCGTGCCCGGCCCGGCGCGTTCCGCATGCCGAGTCTCATGCCCAGTTTCGGAGCCGGCTGGCACGGGTACCCAGCTGGCATCCAGAGGAAATATTAACAAAGATAAATGACACACACCTGAAGACGCCCGTGAAGGATTACCGGGCCGCATTAATAACAGCAGGCGCATGCTTGCATGGCCACCAAATGATGATTGCGAGAAACGGAGAAGACATTAAGGTAATTGGAAAAGTGCAACAAACAAAAACACGGGACAAAAACACCAGAAAGTGAGAGAGAGATACAGAAGCACCACTGAGATGGCGGTAACATCTCACATGTTTCTCCTGGACGAGCAACAGTTATCAGAGTTCAAGTGCTTTGAGGCCTTTAAGCACATTTGTAAGACGGTATTATGTTTTATTTAGCAAGCATGTAACCACTTAGATCACAGATGGAAAAGACCGTTAACAGCCAGTACAGGCAGTTTACTAAGGAAGCTTTTTATCAGTTATCGAGGTTGAGCCAAAAACCTAGGACTAGTTCGCAAAAGTAGGTTTTTGAAATAGTCTCTGATATTCAACAGTTGCAGTCCTAGAGGCAAAGTTGCTCAGAATGAGGAGTTCTACCATATAGGGTGAATTTCGTGGGCATGTGCGAAAAATCACTTGATATACAATCCTTTATGCATGTGAAAAACACGAAGATGCCCCCCAGTGGCCGAATTCTTTTGTGCGTCAAACAGGCCCAGCGAGTTTCGTTGTGATTGGCCTCCGTTAATCTTGTCTGACAGCTGCTTGAAATTCATTGGACAATGGTGGCCGTGTTTTTTTCAAGTCAATCGGACTGACTGTTGCGACTTCAGCTTTTTTTTCATTTTATATCGCCACCAAGTGGCCAGTCACCACATCCTTTTTCACGCGACCACAGACCGAGTCCATACATATGTGTACCAAGTTTGGTGAAATTATCTCATTCCGTTCACGAGGGATAGTCGTTTTAGTAAAAATGGCCACGCCCACTTTGAACGTTTTGGTGTCCCGTCACGAACGTCAATCGAAATTTTGACTTTTTTGGATAATTATTGACAATCAGACTCCAGAGAATCTTTCTGCACTGGTTTGCTTCCGATTGGGCAAAAAACTGAGGACTAGTTCGCAAAAGTAGGTTTTTCGTAAAATCCAAATTACGTGAAAATTTTGCCGAAATCGACAATCGATTTTTGTTTTGTCTTGAGTCAAAGATTCCAACGATATAAGACACTTGAGTTGAGACTGTGACAAACGGTTCAGGAGTTATGAGCCATTTCGCACTTTTGAGCTCTGTAACGCCTCCCTCAGGCCGGTTGGGGCGCGCCTCGGTGACGTTGTAGATCCCTGTAATCGTAAAGAAGAGATCTCGATGTGAATGCTGTTTTCCGAACTCATGTGCGCACCCGCAAACCGTACTTGAATCCCGAAGGCCCGTTTAAAGAAACATTTGGAGGCCCCCCATATGAGCAAAAAAAGTCGAGAATTTTATGTAGTGCGACTGCAATAACTTCATTTATTATTTACTTTATTTAACATTATTCTGTTATATTCAACAATGTTATCTCATGTTTCACTCGTGATAGTCTATTTATAAATGCATTCTATCTACGCAATCTATCTCTTTAATCATAATGAAATTATGCTTTTAAATATGAAACTAAATCGCCAGTAGGTGGCGCAAACTCGTTGTCTAAACGAGTGAGTCACTAAATCATTCAGTCAAACGTAACGTAAAAATTCCGTAACGTGTTGCTTGGAGATGCGCAATGGCTCTGTTGTGGATTTGTTTGAAATTCTTTTTATTGGCGAAAATGACGCCAGTACCGACGGAAGTACCGTGGAAGTAGGTGGAAGTACTGACCCAGTGCCGAAAAAACATCTCATGTTCTCCTCCAACTTCAGAATCGTCCGACATCGTTTTTTTCGTAAAGGGTGTTTGATTTAGTCTTTGCATGTTCGTTTTTACACTGGGTCGGTACTTCCACCTACGTCATGTGCATATCGAAGCAGAACATCGAAGTCGAGCATTTTTTTTTCTTCTTTTTAAATAGCCGATGGTTTGTCTAGATAAGACTCTATTCCTCTGGGATCATCAGAGCCTCTGAAGCCCTTCCTCTGAAACTGCATTGATTTGGACCTTCAACCGTTGGTTGCCATTGAAGTCCATTATGTGGAGAAAAATCCTGGAATGTTTTCCTCAAAAAACTTAATTTCTTTTCGACTGAAGAAAGAAATGGCATGGGGGTGAGTAAATTATCAGGAAATTTCAATTCTGAAGTGAACTAATCCTTTAAGATAGTCTCAGACTAAATTGCATGTTTGAGCTGTTTTAACTGAAAGCAACTTGCGCTGACAAATCTTAAAATATGTCAGTGCCATTGTTTAGTCTTAAGATGCACACCAGTAATGTTTTCTTCAAAGGTACGTTTATAAAAACTACTTAAAGGTCAGGCCTAAACCTGGCTTAACTTAAGCCCTGTCTGTGGAACCGGGCCTTAGTCGACTAAAACTTGACTAAACAAAAACAAAACAAGGTTGACTAATCAAGTCAAGTCAACTTTATTTATACAGCGCTTTTTACAATGCAGATTGTTTCAAAGCAGCTTCACAGTGTTAAACAGGAAAATAATGAACAGAATTTGATTCGGCTGTACAGCCGCTCTGGAGAAAACGCTGATGTCATCAGCTCATTTCAATTATCATATATATTCAAGTAATGCAGCTGACACAATTCAGTTTAGTAATTAAATTTATTTGGATATTTATTTGAAAATGTAGTGTCCCCAACTGAGCAAGCCAAGCCAAAGAGGACAGTGACAAGGAACTAAAACTCCATCAGGTGTCCTAATGGAGAAAAATAAACCTTGGGAGAAACCAGGCTCAGTCGGGGTGCCAGTTCTCCTCTGGCCAATTAACAAACAGTGTATGATTATTATTTTGGCAGCCTTATAGGTCAGAAGTAATATTATTAATGCTTGACTAATGACTAATGCTTGTGCTAAACTATAAACTATAATATGCTAAAAACCAAAGCATAAATTTGACACAGGACTGACAAAATGAACACTACTCGTCACGCTGCTGGCGTTTTTAAACACACCGCGCTCACATTGAAAACAACTGAAAAAACTGCTTCTCATGAGGAAAAGACCCTAATAATCTCACAGAAGAGATCTCATATTTCACCAAGATACCAAAGTTTCAAAATGAATTTAAACATTTCTCATCATTCATTTTTAAGTCTCCTAATGAACTTCTCAACACTTATACTTCAATACTTCAGTGCAACCTCTAAGCAATAAAACTTTCTGGGGGAAAAACGGAGGAAGAACGAGACAAAAAAAGCAGCGAGATGGATGTTGGGCACGTGAAAGAAGGAGTGCAGAGGGAAGCAGGGAGGCTAAAAAGAGCAGGAGGCCTGAAACAGATGAATGAGGACCCCCGCGAACACTCCATCTCCTCGGGTCGGTCCATGCTAAATGGCCCGCAGTCTGCGGGTCTGGCGGACCCACGGGGGGCCCATTCCCCTCGGACCCGCGGCCCTCCGACGCCCATGAGATTTGGCCGCGACGGGCCACCGTAGACGCGGTCCACCCCGCCTTTAAACTCTAGCCAAACATTAGAAACCTCTCCTTCCCAGCAACCCCAGAGAGATCAAACCTGGAGCTAATGAGTGCAGACAGGAGAAACCACTGCACACACACAACAGAGATGGACCGATGATCTGTGTCTCTTCAGAATAGCACACATCCACACTACTCTACATCTGCTCAAATGTGCAGTAAGAGAGAGTACAGCTAAAAACGATCGTTCCAAACATGCATGACTTTCTTCTGCACAACAAAGATATTATGAAGGAAGAGGTTTTTATCCATATAATGACAGTCAATGGGGTCCAGAACAACACTGAGACATTTTGCAATATATCTTCTTTCAGGGTGAGTAAATGATGACAGAATTTACAGTTCTGGATGAGCTATCCATTTAATTGTGATTTATTTCTCTTTCACAACTGTTTTAGCATGGTTAAAGGCACAATATGTAAGATATTTGGATTAAAATATTTAAAAACCACTAGAACAATGTTATATATTTTGTTGACTTGTGTACTTGCATTATCCCAAATGTTTCTAAGAATGTTTAAATCCAAGCAATTTTACCCAGGACACGGACCGTGCGTCACCTATCAGTGATATCATACCCGCGTTACCCTCCGGTTTTATTTTGTAGAAACCATGGAAACACCAAAGCCGCTTTAATAGATGATGTGTTTTATTAGACAGGTGAGCAACTGTTTGGATCATTCATGGACGGAAAACTGATCATTGTTCTCCAGCTCAACACACTTAGTCTTATTGTTTAAATCTGGTGTTCTTGATTTACCGCAAGTACCATGTTTTACCATGCCTAATATGATCTCGCTCACTGCAGTGTGAACAAGTGTCTCATAGCAGCGCCGAGCGAACGCACAGAGTAGCATTATAACATCACTTTAACACACTCAAATGTGTGTAATATGATAAAACAGTACTGTGTTACCCCACATACACATGAGCGGAAGAAGCGGAAGCGCTCGTCTGAGGCAGAATAAAAGCTCCACCCAATCAAGGAGTCAAGACACGCCTTTGTGTTGAATAAGAGACCGCTAGTGGTGAAAAATTACATATTGTGCCTTTAAGTTAACCACTGATGTAACTACACCATTAGGAGGTGAACAGCACCATAATGACATTTTAAGAGAT
This sequence comes from Rhinogobio ventralis, assembly GCA_039654625.1. Lineage (NCBI taxonomy): Eukaryota > Metazoa > Chordata > Actinopteri > Cypriniformes > Gobionidae > Rhinogobio > Rhinogobio ventralis. Next base: position 2,453,719 of record CM077208.1, on the reverse strand, counting down.
ATTTTGATACAAAATGAGACTAAAAATTATATGTTGATTAAAAATGCAACATAGTGAGGTCATGGGACATACGTTTTTTAAATGTAAATTGTTGTATACTGTTTCACTCTCTATTATGTTGTAAACAGTATGCAGTGTGCATCAGGCTAGTGTCCCATCCTGACCAGACACAGACTGTGTTCTGATGATGATGATGAAGTGTTCACACTGCTCAGGAATGCCAACATCACACACACACACGCTCAGCATTGAGTAATGAGGCAGTGATGAGCGCATCCCGCAACGCAGGGGTCAAAGGTCAGAGAACTGTCTCAGCTGCTGCCGAGGAGCTGTGATGACACAGCAGAGAGAGAGAGAGTGTGTGTGTGTGTGTGTGGTGAAGTAATCTACCTTTATGCACACAGTCCAAACTGAACCCCCCTTTATTGCTTCCAAACACACACACACACACACCAGAGCTCCACAGGAGGAAACTGATGCATGTGAGCGTCTCAGGAAATAGCCATTAATTATGGAAACTCAGTGCAGCACACCTGTAAACACACACTTCTGATGGTCAAACACACGCACACACACACGCACAGAGTTCAGGTGTCATCTGTCAGTCTGTTATATACTAAAACAGAGGAATTATGCATGAAAATGGATGTTAAGCATCATCTACATTCATATGCAGCACTCATATGAAGCACTACTGCACTTTTTAGTGCATTTCACATTTTATATTATATTTAGAAATATTTGCCATTCAAATGCACTAATTTATAGTGCACAATTACTGCAAATAATTATGAGCTAATAACAGCATGCAGGTTTGGCAATCTCAGTGAGAAAACAGAGAAGCTGAGAAGAGTTGAGCTCAGCTTTATGCTAATGAGGAGTCACTTGTTGCATTGACATCCACTGGGACGGTGATGCTCATGATGGATACAGATGTCAATTAAAAACGCCTCCTTTTATTCTAATATCATGACATTCTCAGTCTGTGAAATGACTCTTGTTTACTGCTGATGTAATCAAGGCTGTGTGGGCGGGATCAATAATATTGACCATTAATAGCAAAACATTCTCCTATATCAAATTCAGATGAATAAAATCAAGCTCCATCTACACAAAATAAAATATTATTTAAGTTAAATGCATGTGATGTTAAGAAAAAAAGAAAGTTGTCAGCCCACAAATGAGATTTATTTTGTAATTTACACAAATGTACATGTAAATGTAATTCTATACATATAATAAATTAAAATTTTAAATATTAATATATTTTATAATATATCCAGCCATCCATCCATCCATCTAATCTAGTGTCTCTATCTAATGTTTTAATATTTATTAATTATAATATTATAAAAGAAATTCATTTTAATTTATTATGTGTATACAATTAAATTATTAATATATTTGTATATTGTAAAAAAATGTGAAACAAATACATTAATAATTCAATAATATATATATGAATAATTTAAATTTACTAAATGTATAAATTAAACTATTACTATATTTAAATATCAATATTATTAATAATACAAATCTTTATATATATATATATATATATCATGGCATAAATTAATTAATTTGAATTTATTATATGTATACAATCAAATTATTAATATATTTGTATATTTTGATAAAAATACATTAATAATTCAATAATATATATATATATATATTAATAATTTGAATTTACTATATGTATACAATTAAACTACTATATTTTAATCTAATTATTTACAGTATTAATAATAAAAATCTTAATATATATATTTCATGATATATTGAAATATTGCAACTGCTTGCGATATCTGAATGATTTTAATAGGCTACTTCAAAAAGTTCCAAAGTCAAAATTTCAGGTCGACACATAAAGCAGAGATACACTGGGCACGCGCACGTTACGTATGTGTGGCTGGCTTGACGTAAAAAAATGTGATTAAGCGCAGAAAACATCTCATTGCTGTTCTTGCGCTGTCTGACACACACCTGAAGCGTGCGCATATATATATATATATATATATATATATAATTGTTATTATTAATAAACATGCAATATATAGGGCCCTATTTTAACGATATGAGCACATGGTCTGAAGCACCGGTGCACTTAGGGCGTGTCCGAATCCACTTTTGCTAGTTTAACGACTGGAAAAACAGTCGTTGCACTCGGCGCATGGTCCAAAAGGGTTGTCCCTCGTCTCTTAATGAGTCATGGGTGTGTTTTGGGCGTAACGTGCAATAAACCAATCAGAGTCTCATCTCCCATTCCCTTTAAAAGCCATTTGCGCTCGCACCGGATTCGCTATTTACATGTGAGCGGAAAGACTGAACACTTCTCCAGAGAGGAATCCTTTTATTTGTAATAATTAAACGTGTGTGTGTGTGTGTGTGTGTGCTGCTGCTCGTCCCTGTGTGTGCAATAAGCAGAGTGTACGCGCGTTGTGCACCGCCTATAGGCTCATATTACTAACACACCCTTTAAATAACACAAAAAATACTGCGCTATTGACTTTAGAGCAGGTGTGTGTTGGTCAATGGCGCAGTCGTCTTCAGTTCCTCACAATAGCAACGCTCCATCAATGCTCCTGAACTCCTGGTGTTCAGACCAGACGCCCATGGGTGAACAGATGCGCCAGTGCATTTGATATTTAAACAACGAGGAGCTGGACGTGAACATGAGAACTGCGTCGGGCTGAAACTAGCAAACAACACTTGCGTTGCGCCTGGCGGGTGTATGATCAGTGATGTCATGTCACATTAGTATAGCATACTACTTAGTGAAATATGTATTGTTGCATACTATTTCACATTGATGATTCTAATAGTGTGCAGTGCGCTGGTACTCCTTCCTGAACAGCCACAGAGGAAGTTGATACTTGAACGAAACACAACGGAGAACTCCATTAATATCCAGAGTTATGAAAGAGAAAAGGATTGGGCCTATCCCACAATCCTCTCTGCTCAGGACACACATCACACACACCCTTCGCTCAGTGTCAAACCGAACGCTGCACGCGGCCAGTCAAAAGACGAGCGAGCGCTTCACACTCAGGCTCTTTCCTTTAGGAAGCACACCGAGACAAACACCTCGGAAACAGATCGGCGCCAGAACCGGAGAAAATCGGCACCTCTCATCCTGTCTGCATCTGTTTATCCGTCTCACTCTCGCTGGCACGACGCCTCAATAACAGACAGGAAGAGAGCCGGCGACATTCAAAGCCATTTATCTGCGCGCTAAGACGCAATGAAAAGGTAAACGTGGGTATAAATGAATATTTGTAAACCCATTAAAGTGGAGGTGATGTTAGCGGCGTCTGAAAATAACCACGTGCGTGTAAGAGTCCTCACACTGATTTCTGGCTCTCGTCACCTAGCGAAGCTTTAGCACAGGAAGAGGAATTGGATGCAAAGAGACGGCAGGTGAAGACACACACACACACACACGGGCCTTTATACAGCAGGGCTTTTAACAAGGGGCAATTAACACTTTGACGTGCAACAAGGAGAAAAGTACTCGAGCAGACAAGCAGCTAAATATCAGAGAGACATGAGGAGTAATCTCACACACACACACATGCATAAGTGTAAATCACCGCTTTTTCAAACAAAAAATAACATCTTGAGTTAAACATCAAATCATAAACGATTACAGCAAGTCAAATAGAGCGAACCGCACATGCACAACACTCCTGTACAGACTATACAGCAGCCGTAAGAGAAACTGGACACCAATCAAGACATTTACTGTAAAGAAATGGCTCATATTCTGCTTTTTCACATCTTCAACTTTCCACAGTTCTTCTCTACATCAGTGTCAGTGTTTCTGAACTCCCTGAAACGCCTCCTTTGTAGTCTTGAGTTGGAACCAACACGTCACAGTATTCCTCATTTATATAACTCATACGCAGAATAAAGGGGCGGGGCCTGGTTGAGTTAGTTAGTCGTGTGTTGAAACTGGCGGTTATGGTGAGGGGCGGGACATTTCCCAAACACCAATCACAACACACCGCTCCAGCCGACCAATCAGAGCACAGTGTGCTTTTCAGAAGGAGGGGCTTCATAGAGACAGGAACTAAACAGAGCGTTACTGACAGACTGGGAAGAGAGGAGCCGCAACAATTGTTTTTTCATATTTTTTAATTAACTATCCAGAAAAACCCAAACAGTGTTTGAGGAACAGAACACCTAAATTCACATCTGATAAAACTGTATTTCCCAAACTGAGGTTCACGAGAGAGCTGAAGGGGTTAAAGTTGATAATAATAAACTTATAAAAATGTAAAATTAAAATAAAGATATAATTTAAAAAAAGAGTTGATGAGAAGCGAATAACTAATGAAATCATAAAAATGTGAAAAAAATCAAAATGTGTTAATAAAAAGTGAACAACTTCTGAAATCATAAAAGTAAAACCCAAAAAAATCTAGTTTTTACTTTTAGATATAAAACAAGATAACATCCATTCAAACAAACAAACAGGGAAGGGGAGAGACAGAAAATCTATTTATTTACTTACTAGTTTTGAATTACTTCATTTTGCATCAAAATGTATCTGCATTTCATTGAATGTGCACTTCTGATTGGTCAACACCGATAGCCAATAAACACCAGCGCTCATGCATGAGGAGGAACGAGTGGACAGCTGTGTGTGTGTGTGTGAGAGAGAGAGAGAGAGAGTGTGAGTGTGTCTGTGTGTGCGTGTGTGTGAGAGAGAGAGTGAGTGTGTCTGTGTGTGTGTGTGTGTGTGTGAGAGAGAGAGAGTGAGTGTGTCTGTGTGTGTGTGTGTGTGTGTCTGTGTGTGGCCTTGACCAGTAACCCTATCATCACAATCTGAAACTGCACAGGAAACGGACACACACATACATTCCTAAGATGTTTCCAGCAGACTAATGCATCACAAACTCTCCCACACACACACACACACACACACACACACACAGATGTTTCCATATCAGAGCACCACTCAACTGCAGCTGTACTCTTTCTCTCACAAACACACACATTGCGTAAATGACATTGTCATGCGACTGTGAGTGTCTTCTCTCTGCAACGCAATAAAACCTGCCTAAACTGACTGCTGTGTGTGTGTGTGTGTGTGAGAGAAATATGTTTATTTGTGTTGCAGTTAGCTCATATTCACACTGTAACTCACTTACATCCACACACACAATAAACAACCACACAATAATAATTCATGTCAGCTCTGTACATAATTTCTTGCCGTTATTATTTTTACACGTTATATTACAGCATATGACCAGCTGAGACCCTCCGTCTGTGTGTGTGTGTGTGTGAGAGAGAGAGAGAGAGAGAGAGAGAGAGACTTTTCCCTTCCCACCACCATTAGATTAATAAACTAGATGTCGCTGTGCGGTTGCTAATGTGTTATAAATGTTAAAATGTTGCATGTTAGTATGTTGCTATGCCGTTGCTATGGTGGTTGCTAGGTGTTTTCTTACCATCACGCATGAAAAGACAAACGCTGCTGAATTAGCTCACTTTCAATCTGAATTGAATTGGCCACACCCACAGGAAGTTGAATTGGACAGGAAGAGGGATTCAAGACTGCTAACGCATTCTATTGACTGAACTTCAAAAATATATGATCAAAATCAAAACTTTCTTTATGAATGCAATGTTGAAAGTTTGTCTTGTGCAGCTTTACGTTATAGTTAAAAATTAGTTCTCTCATTTTTCTTTAAATTTAAATTTCGTTTTTAATCCCATTTCCCATTTTGCAACCAATTCAAGTGAAGGAGTTAAACTGGAATTTAATCATTATCAATTAAAAATTAAATATAATAAAATAAAACAAAATAATAAAAATGAAAAAATAAATACTAAAATAAAATAAAATAAAATAAATAAATAAAATAATTTACTATGTTTTTTAAAATATATTTTAAATATTAAACATTTTATTTGTATGGTTGATCAGAATTAATTATTACCTCAGACACACACTCTCTCTCTCTCTCTCTCTCTCTCTCTCACACACACTCTCTCTCTATCACTCACACTCTCTTCGCTGTGACGTCTAAATCCAGTTTTTGGCAGCGGTCGAGTTTTCTAGATTAGCTCTGGTCTTCCCTTCTGCCCTCCAGACTTCACTAAATGTGAGTGAGTGTGTGTGTCACGACCCAGAGCGCTGGAAACATCTCCCCTAGCTAGTGAGCCTACGTTTGGAGGACCACCTCAAGGTCACGCAGGGGTCAAAGGTCAGATCTGTCCGGTCAGGTACGAGGAAGCGGTCTGTTCTGACCGTCAGCTCACTGACAGCTCTGAGAGGAGAGTTGGGGAATAACAATGAGATTTCAGCATCCGAACATGAAGAGGCATTCATGTAAGAGTGATTTTAAAAGCAATATCGAGAGGATAAATGAGAGGCAGATGAGCACCGTCTGATATCGGTTTCTGCATATAATTCACCCATCCTTCCCAGAATTCCAAGCAACACAGGGTTTTACAGCGACATAAACGCTGTCGGATGCGTTACACTGTTCTGTCACTCACATCCCGACGGTCCGCCTTCCTCTGACGGGTTTGTCTTGTAAACTGTCAGGAAAGATTAATTTGAGAGCGAGCTCACGGTTCTGAGGACCCTGCTGGCGACCCGCAAACCCGACGAGTGAGAAAACTTTCCCCAAACTCACGTTAACACCAGCCGCATCACTTCATACTGCATTTGCATGCTGGATTAATTAGGAGCGTTTCCATGGCTGCCATTCTTCTAATGTCAATGTGAAGCGTGTTATTTTCTGGATGTTAAAATACTTTCTCACAAGAAGTGAGAGTCGCTGTAAGACTTTCTGAAGTGAAATGCTGTCAGAACATTGATCTGTTTGTTTGAAGGACCACTTTTGACTTAAATATTCAGCCAGAACAACCTACAAACTGCATAACAACCTGCTAAACATGCAGCCATTAAGGGGCCAAGCACAAAGACGACACGATAAGTCATGCCAGCACGGCTGGGCGCATTAGACCAATGAGCATTAAAGACCTATTAAGATGATTTTAGGCAAAATGGCTGACTTTCCACCAATTTCGAACACTTTTGACCAATAGGTGGCGCTGTGACCAAATTGATGTGGTTTAGTCAGAGTGAGGTCACAAAGACACATGCAAAGTTTGGACCTTAGAGTCGTTTTGGCATCATGCCTCAACTTTATGAAAACGGTTTAGTCTATCAACACGAAATCTAAAACTTTTTGCCGGCACAGTCTGAAGATGATCTGACTCGAATTTGATGAAAATCGGACAAACGGTCTATGAGGAGTTTGAAAAAGTGGGTTTTTAAAGAAAAACAAAATGCCGGAAAGGAAGTTCGGCCGACTATGGCAAAATTAGTATCTATGTTTTCAGCATGACCCAAGGAATCTATTAAGACCACTTTCATTACAATAGGAAAATTTAATCTGAAGTCATTAGCATTTTTGGAATTTTCATTACAACTTCTGCCCCGAAACATTTTGAGTACCATCAGGGCATGGTGCCGAAGACACATAGCGAATTTCGTAATGATACGCCAATGCGTTCATAAAAAATAGCCTTTTATGCAAAATTCAAAATGGCCGACACCCAAAATGGCAATATGGGAAAATTGGGTATCGTTCGACTTGGCGTGATGCCCCAAATCTAAAGAGACTGGTAATTTTTGGCCAAAGCGTTCAGTAGTTATAAGCAAAAATGTAAATGTTTCATTTCTCATAACCACTAGGTGGCACTGTGCCGAAACTGTGCAGGTAGCCTCGGGTCATTGTTTTCATAACACACACCAAGTTTAGTCAGAATAAGCTAAAGCGTTACGGAGATATAGCCTCACATTCATTTTGGCGGGCACTTTGTCAAATTAGTTTGTGCGTTATTCCAAAACGGTTTGACGAATCAACTTTCCAATTCCATAACTTTTTGTCGGAATGGTCTGAAAATGATTTGGTTCAATTTTCTAGAGGAGCTCAAAAAAGAAGGTTTTTCGGAAAATTAAAAATGGCGGAAAAATTTTCATGAAATTTTCAATTTGCTGTGGTGACAGTTCCGACTGTCCTCTATCTGTGTGCCAAATTTTACAACTTTCCCGCAAGCATTTCTATGGGATTACAATAGGTGCCTACGGTCCGTTTCAGTGGCCCCTAATAACCAGAACAAACACCTTA
>CM077208.1:2423839-2435063 GCA_039654625.1 Rhinogobio ventralis | reverse complement strand
AATTCTGAATTTATATCACTCAATTCTGACTTTATATCACTCAATTCTGACTTTATATCACTCAATTCTGAATTTATATCACACAATTCTGACTTTATATCACACAATTCTGACTTTATATCTCACAATTCTGACTTTATATCACTCAATTCTGACTTTATATCACACAATTCTGACTTTATATCACTCAATTCTGACTTTATATCACACAATTCTGACTTTATATCACACAATTCTGACTTTATATCACACAATTCTGACTTTATATCACTCAATTCTGACTTTATATCACACAATTCTGACTTTATATCACAATTCGACTTATATCACAATTCTGACTTTATATCACACAATTCTGACTTTATATCACACAATTCTGACTTTATATCACACAATTCTGACTTTATATCACACAATTCTGACTTTATATCACTCAATTCTGACTTTATATCACACAATTCTGACTTTATATCACTCAATTCTGACTTTATATCACTCAATTCTGACTTTATATCACACAATTCTGACTTTATATCACTCAATTCTGACTTTATATCACACAATTCTGACTTTATATCACACAATTCTGACTTTATATCTCACAATTCTGACTTTATATCACACAATTCTGACTTTATATCACACAATTCTGACTTTATATCACTCAATTCTGACTTTATATCACTCAATTCTGACTTTATATCTCACAATTCTGACTTTATATCACTCAATTCTGACTTTATATCACACAATTCTGACTTTATATCACACAATTCTGACTTTATATCACTCAATTCTGACTTTATATCTCACAATTCTGACTTTATATCACACAATTCTGACTTTATATCACACAATTCTGACTTTATATCACACAATTCTGACTTTATATCACTCAATTCTGACTTTATATCACTCAATTCTGACTTTATATCACACAATTCTGACTTTATATCACTCAATTCTGACTTTATATCACACAATTCTGACTTTATATCACACAATTCTGACTTTATATCACACAATTCTGACTTTATATCACTCAATTCTGACTTTATATCTCACAATTCTGACTTTATATCACTCAATTCTGACTTTATATCACACAATTCTGACTTTATATCACACAATTCTGACTTTATATCACTCAATTCTGACTTTATATCACTCAATTCTGACTTTATATCACTCAATTCTGACTTTATATCACTCAATTCTGACTTTATATCACTCAATTCTGACTTTATATCACACAATTCTGACTTTATATCTCACAATTCTGACTTTATATCACACAATTCTGACTTTATATCACACAATTCTGACTTTATATCACACAATTCTGACTTTATATCACTCAATTCTGACTTTATATCACTCAATTCTGACTTTATATCACACAATTCTGACTTTATATCACTCAATTCTGACTTTATATCACTCAATTCTGACTTTATATCACACAATTCTGACTTATATCACACAATTCTGACTTTATATCACACAATTCTGACTTTATATCACTCAATTCTGACTTTATATCACTCAATTCTGACTTTATATCACACAATTCTGACTTTATATCACTCAATTCTGACTTTATATCACACAATTCTGACTTTATATCACACAATTCTGACTTTATATCACTCAATTCTGACTTTATATCACACAATTCTGACTTTATATCACACAATTCTGACTTTATATCACACAATTCTGACTTTATATCACACAATTCTGACTTTATATCACTCAATTCTGACTTTATATCACACAATTCTGACTTTATATCACACAATTCTGACTTTATATCACTCAATTCTGACTTTATATCACACAATTCTGACTTTATATCACTCAATTCTGACTTTATATCACACAATTCTGACTTTATATCACACAATTCTGACTTTATATCACACAATTCTGACTTTATATCACACAATTCTGACTTTATATCACACAATTCTGACTTTATATCTCACAATTCTGACTTTATATCACACAATTCTGACTTTATATCACTCAATTCTGACTTTATATCTCACAATTCTGACTTTATATCACTCAATTCTGACTTTATATCACTCAATTCTGACTTTATATCACACAATTCTGACTTTATATCACACAATTCTGACTTTATATCACACAATTCTGACTTTATATCACTCAATTCTGACTTTATATCTCACAATTCTGACTTTATATCACTCAATTCTGACTTTATATCTCACAATTCTGACTTTATATCACTCAATTCTGACTTTATATCACTCAATTCTGACTTTATATCTCACAATTCTGACTTTATATCACACAATTCTGACTTTATATCTCACAATTCTGACTTTATATCACTCAATTCTGACTTTATATCACACAATTCTGACTTTATATCACACAATTCTGACTTTATATCACACAATTCTGACTTTATATCACTCAATTCTGACTTTATATCTCACAATTCTGACTTTATATCACTCAATTCTGACTTTATATCACACAATTCTGACTTTATATCACTCAATTCTGACTTTATATCACTCAATTCTGACTTTATATCACACAATTCTGACTTTATATCTCACAATTCTGACTTTATATCACTCAATTCTGACTTTATATCACACAATTCTGACTTTATATCTCACAATTCTGACTTTATATCACACAATTCTGACTTTATATCACTCAATTCTGACTTATATCACACAATTCTGACTTTATATCACTCAATTCTGACTTTATATCACTCAATTCTGACTTTATATCACTCAATTCTGACTTTATATCACACAATTCTGACTTTATATCACACAATTCTGACTTTATATCACACAATTCTGACTTTATATCACTCAATTCTGACTTTATATCTCACAATTCTGACTTTATATCACTCAATTCTGACTTTATATCTCACAATTCTGACTTTATATCACTCAATTCTGACTTTATATCACACAATTCTGACTTTATATCACTCAATTCTGACTTTATATCTCACAATTCTGACTTTATATCACACAATTCTGACTTTATATCACACAATTCTGACTTTATATCACACAATTCTGACTTTATATCACTCAATTCTGACTTTATATCACTCAATTCTGACTTTATATCACACAATTCTGACTTTATATCTCACAATTCTGACTTTATATCACACAATTCTGACTTTATATCACACAATTCTGACTTTATATCTCACAATTCTGACTTTATATCACACAATTCTGACTTTATATCACTCAATTCTGACTTTATATCTCACAATTCTGACTTTATATCACTCAATTCTGACTTTATATCACTCAATTCTGACTTTATATCACACAATTCTGACTTTATATCACACAATTCTGACTTTATATCACACAATTCTGACTTTATATCACTCAATTCTGACTTTATATCTCACAATTCTGACTTTATATCACTCAATTCTGACTTTATATCTCACAATTCTGACTTTATATCACTCAATTCTGACTTTATATCACTCAATTCTGACTTTATATCTCACAATTCTGACTTTATATCACACAATTTTGACTTTATATCTCACAATTCTGACTTTATATCACTCAATTCTGACTTTATATCACACAATTCTGACTTTATATCACACAATTCTGACTTTATATCACACAATTCTGACTTTATATCACTCAATTCTGACTTTATATCTCACAATTCTGACTTTATATCACTCAATTCTGACTTTATATCACTGAATTCTGACTTTATATCACTCAATTCTGACTTTATATCACACAATTCTGACTTTATATCACTCAATTCTGACTTATGTCACTCAATTCTGACTTTATATCACACAATTCTGACTTTATATCTCACAATTCTGACTTTATATCACTCAATTCTGACTTTATATCACTCAATTCTGACTTTATATCACTCAATTCTGACTTTATATCACTCAATTCTGACTTTAATCTCACAATTCTGACTTTATATCACTCAATTCTGACTTTATATCACTCAATTCTGACTTTATATCTCACAATTCTGACTTTATATCTCACAATTCTGACTTTATATCACTCAATTCTGACTTTATATCACTCAATTCTGACTTTATATCTCACAATTCTGACTTTATATCACTCAATTCTGACTTTATATCACTCAATTCTGACTTTATATCTCACAATTCTGACTTTATATCACTCAATTCTGACTTTATATCTCACAATTCTGACTTTATATCTCACAATTCTGACTTTATATCTCACAATTCTGACTTTATATCTCACAATTCTGACTTTATATCACACAATTCTGACTTTATATCTCATCCACCCGCGATTGATTGGAATGTTATTTTTTATTACTTGGCCCGTCCGATCGGTGGATATAAGCGCGAACCGTGCATCACTAACACACACACACACACACACACACACACACGCATAAGCTTCACTGCAGAGTCAGACAAATCAGCATGATCAAAACTTCCGCGATTGTATTTTCCCTTCAAATATGAACCAACAACACCTCAAATAAAGGATTCTCCAGCCTGTGACAGCGTGCTAAGGTATGTTCAGTGAGACACGTACACATAATCAATAGATATCAAACGATCTGTAACAATGCAATACTATCACATATTAAAAAAACATTTTTTACTCACATTAGTGTGTTGCTTCATTCATTCATGTAATCTCATCCTGTCTGCAAATCCAGTCTCTTGTTTACAAACGAATCCGTGGTGAAATGAAGGAACAAACGCGCAATGTCTTCCCCACGTGAGCTGGATCTTCATTAAAAATAAAGTTCATCCATGCATTCATAATACTGGAATCCGAATGAAGCTCATGCAGCATGTTTATTGCTTGGACGTTCTTCTTCTTCGGTTGAGGCGGTGTTTCACCAAACTCTGACGTCACAGCTTGGCACATTCTGAGATCGAGCGCTTGTGGGCCTGGTGTAAATAAAAACTTTCCTTTGACTAACAAGGAAGTTTTCAGCTCCGAAACTTACAGGATATTCTTATATCACGATGAACTTTTATATATCAAAGGCTGAATGAAAAAAGTTGATTTCTCAATTCATGACGCCTTTAATGATATCATAGTTTAATACTCACATTAGGTCGTATCAAGACCTCTGGCATATCGATAACTAAGACTTTTGTTACACTTTCCAAGACCTTACATTTTAAGGCTCCTTTTCTCTGCTGTTAAACATCACGGTTTCTCGTGTTCCCTCATTAGTTCACGTCTTTGTTTCGGCGCTGATATTTCAAGGCTAATAATATCGCTCTGATCTCTGACTTCTGAGTCACGCTGAAGTTTCTCTGCAGTTTTGACAGGCTACGAGGGTGTTTTCAGCACACGCATGACAGCCCCTCATTACACGCGCCCCGTGAATAAGTGGTTTTGTTATGGATAATAACTGGCTCATAATCATCAGCTAGTCAAAGACAAACCCGCTCTGACTCATCGACACTGGCAGATTATGGATTATATTGGGAGCTTCGCCGGACCAGCTGCGTATCATCGCTGTCGCATGCGAAACACAGACGTCATACGTTTTCCTCGGGAAAAACTGCTGAGGAGCACAAACAAGCCATTTTGCTGGTTTGGGTTTCATTACGCTAATAAATCGCGTTGACAAAACGAGATTACGCTCAATCTATCACGTCCCAGACGAAACGGCACATATTCAGCAAAAAAAAACATTGATTTGCATTTAGAAGTGATCATCACGACACAAAGTGTGCGATCGAGATCAGGCAGGTGGAATTAACGGAGAAACGGCCCGTTATCAGCCGTCTCTCTCACACACTCTCATCCGTGTTCAGGGGGGCAGGGTTGGGAGAAAGACAGAAAGAGAGACAAAGAGAGACAGGATAAAACATGTGCTTAACCTTCTGAGACAGTTCATCAGAAAAGCGACATGCGATCGACAGGACGTGAACATCAGACAGCTGCTCCGTCACATCACACACACAAACTAAAGCTTCAATAAAACACATTCTGTCACGTTACGGCCTGAAGAAAGAAATATTTCTGTTCATCTGATGTGTGATAATTCTGACAAACTAAAAAAACACAACATATAACACTGAAATAAGTGTAAATGATAAATTTGCTGCATTGAAGGAATATATTTTTGCAATATTTTGTATTTTACAAGAATTTGTACTAACCCAAGCAAACCTATCTGTTTTAAATTTATGTAGTAATAAATAAAAACCAAAATGACTCAAAGGTCGAAGGTCAAGATCTATACTACCGATTTAAGAAAGAGTCTCTCCTGCTCACCACGGCTGCGTTTATTTGATCAAAAATACAGTAAAAATAGTGAAATATTATTCCAGTGTAAATCAGCTGTTCTCTATGTGAATATATAGTAAAGTGTAATTTATTCCTGTGATCAAAATCATCATTACTCCAGTCTTCAGTGTCACATGACCCTTCACAAATCATTCTGATATGAGGATTATTATTATCAATGTTAAAAATAGTTTATATTTTTGTGGAAACCGTGATGCATTTTATTTCTCAGGATTCTTTGATGAACAGAAAGTTCAAAATAACTATATATGATTAATTCTATTTTCTAATATTATTTTATATTTATTTATTGATAAAATAATAATTTATATAAAATAATATAATATAAATAATAACAAATATATTTACATATATATATATATACACTGTATATATAAATGACATAATATAATATACAAGAATAATAATTATACAATACTAATTTATATATATATATATATATTACACAATTTTTATTTAAAAATGTCAATATAATAAAAAAAATATGTAATCATATTTTACTACTGTTTCTACATTAAATGTGAAATTAAAAAAATATAAAAAATATATTAAAAACTTTAATGTCAGGTCCGATTAAAGAAAAATGTGCGATTAATTATTTATTTTTTTAATCTATTCACAGCACTAATATATATATATATAAATACACACAGATAGATATAATATAAAATATAATATACATTTAAAAAATATATATATATATATATATAAATTACACTAATATAATGTAATAGTAATTATACAATAATAATTTTATATATATATATATATATGTGTGTGTGTGTGTGTGTGTGTGTAAATAATGTAAAAATATATAAAATAAAATTAGAAAATGGAAGTAATCAAATATATTATATATATATATATATATATATATATATATTATACCATTTCAATGAAAAAATGTCAATATGATAGAATTTATTCGAAATAGAATCTTTTGTAACATTATAAATGTCGCTTTTGATCAAAGTTATTGTGCACAGACGAACCTTTCTAAAGCATCACATCCTTTAACACGACACACACGAGCAGAAGAGACAACCCGAGGTTTGAAACACAAAGACTGACTGTTAAAGCCGCTCATTTAGGTTGTAGTGGGAAAAAAAGACATCCGGATGTGTAGTTGGGATAACCGGAGGAAGAGTCGGCGGCTGCTGAGGGCTGCTTATAATGAACAATAATTTGGAAATGATGTCTCTTGACAGGCAATTTCTTGGAGAAAATTAAGCTGCACAATGTTTTGCTCTCCCCATCCCGACGCGGAAAACAAATATGGAACGGCTCCAGCGTGGCAGGGCTTCCTCTGGTTCTAATCCTGTTTGATGCGTGGTCCGCGCTCATGGGGCGGCGGGCGGGACGCTTCTCTCGCCCCAGGGAGACGGCCTTCATCTCCGACCCTCCGCAGCACATAAACCCGACCGCAGGCCCGTTTGAAACGCAGCCAAAGCCATGGGCCGCACCAGCTTCACTGAGCCCAACATCCTGACTGACAGCTCATATTTGATGTGCAAAAATCATATGCATGCATATTAATGCTTTTGTTTAGGCTAAAATAAAGGAAAAACATAATATAAATGTAATTAATTAATAAAAAAGAATTCTGTATATGAGCTTTGCTTCTGTAGATGATTATGTGTGTGTGTGTGTGTGTAAATAAATAATTGGGATATTATGTAATAGAATTCTTGCATAAGACTCTAATTACTAATAGTAAGACATCATAAAAGACAGAAAACAACTAATTAATGATATTCGTTTCTTAGTTTCATATATGCAGTTATGAAGTTGTTATAACCGTACTGTGCGAGAAGCTTTGAGAAACATAAAGACGCACATACGACACTGAGAGCAGGTGCACAAACACTGACATTTACTGCGAGTGTTTCTGCGCTGATCGTCTCCACTAACTAATACTGTCTGACAGCTAATCTAAACATTCCTGGAGTCTCCGTTATACGGCCATGAGAGATGTCAGATATTAAATCCATATCTGTATCTTAAACAACACGTTACAGTAGAGATAATGGAAAAATAAAACACGGATCGGCATGGGCCCAGATCGGCATGGGCAAGATGGTATTTCTAATATTTCTATTTCACACAAGAGAAAGTGTTTTTGTAAATCACATTATTGTAGTAAACAATGTAATTACATTTTATATATACTGTATATATAAAATATCAAATAGAGTTAGAAAATAGAATTAACCTCTCTCTCTCTTTATATATATATATATATATACACACACACACACATTCATACACATAGATAAAATAAAATATAATATAAAATATAAATCTAAAAAATATATAAAATAGAATTAATCAAACACACACCCACACATATATATACATACAGTATATTAATTTATATAAAATAACAATAAATATAAAATATAAATATAAATAATAATAATTATACAATAGTCATTATATATATGTATATTACATAATTCCGATAAATTTTTTTCAATATGATTAAAAATATATTTAATCATCATATTTTACTACTGTTGCTGCATTAATTTGGAGATTAAATGTGAAATTATTACAATATTAAAATATATTAAAAACTTTAATGTTAGGTGCGACTAATCACAATTAATTAAAGAAAACGGTGATATTAATTAGTTATTGTTTAGTCTATTGACAGCAGTAATATATATATTATATATATATATATATATATATATATAAAAAATAGAATAATAGAATTAGAAATAGAATTAATCTCTCTCTCTCTCTATATATATATATATATATATATATATATATATATATATACACACACACACAGATATAATATGAAATATAATATAAAATATAAATAAAAAATATATAAAACAAAATCAGAAAATAGAATTAATCAAATAAGTTTATATATATGTGTGTGAGTGCATGTAAATAATGTAAATATATATAAAAAATAATTAGAATTAGAAAATAGAACTAATTTGCGATTAATCACAATTAAAGAAAACTGTGCAATTAATTTGTTATTTTTTAATCTATTGACAGCAGTAATATACTGTATATATAATAGAATAGAATAGAATAGAAGTAGAAATAGAATTAATCTCTCTCTCTCTCTATATATATATATATATATATATATATATATATATACACACACACACATATATTCATACACAGACATAATATAAAATATAATATAAAATATAAATCTAAAAATATATAAAATAAAATTAGAAAATAGAATGAATCAAATAAGTTTATATATATATATATATATATATATATATATATATATATATATATATATATATATATCAGAATTACAAAATAGAACTAATTTAAAAATACATAAAATAAAATTAGAAAATAGAATTAAATCAAATATTTATAAATTACATATTTTTAATAAATATTTTTAATATGATTGTATAATAAAAGTGTTCCTGTAACCAGTACAAAGGTAATGTGTTTTTCTTTCTCTGGGTCAAATGTTAAATATCTTATGAGCTCTACAGTATAATGTGCATCAGGTTGGGTTGTGTTCATTCTCCTGAATGTGCAGAGCATATATAGGTCAGTCAGGAGGAAGACACGTATGACGGGTGTGTGTGATTTACTGAATGTTGCTGATGTCTGACTCCAGTGGGCTGACGGAGCTCCTGACATGCAGAGGAAAAGCCAAACGCATTTAGACGCTTGTCGGCTTAAAATAGTTTCGCTGAGGAAAAAAAGACAAGGTAGAGCGTTTTGGAAGACGAGCCGGTGTGCTGCGGCGTCTGTGATAGAATTATGAAAGTGAATCTGGCACACGGGCGACCGGAGCGAGAGCGAGAGCCCTGATTGGTCAAGGTCGAGGTTCGGGGGTTGGACGTGGCACTGTGTTCTCATGCCAAGTTCATCTTTAAAGAAGCGCTCAAAGAGCTTTTCATGTCTCAAAGCCAAAACTTACACAAACGCCACACACACACACACACACGGGTTATTATCAGATACCAAAAGTGCTCGGAGTGAGAGTCTGACACAGGCTAAACCCGCTCTAACCGCAAAACCACACAGTTAAACACGTCACCACGTCCGTTTGAGCTGGAACACAAGAGGGGGAAGGGTTAAAAACCGCCCGGTGCATGTGGGGGAGGCCGAATGGACATGAATCACTCGCACCGACACAACAGTTTCCATGACATCCGTGGGCACCAGGCCAGCGTGCCAACAAAGTCTGAAAGGTACAGAAGGAGACGGCACGGACCCGCGGGGAGCCGGCGTCAGAAACAACACATGCACACACATGCACAACGTCAAAGCTCTCTATGCCACGTCAAAAATTAATTTTACGCGAGTCGCCATCAGCGCGACCCTGCTAGCGCGGAGATTTTGGCATCATGCATTTTCAAAGAATGCATTAAAATGGTGCCGTGCCGGTGGGGAAGCTCTTTTGAAAGAGCTTGATTGCATTCGAGGCAGAGACCCCGATTCAAAACAGCCCTCGCTACACGGCCCGTACACAGATCAACATAATCAGGAAACCCTAAAACATCACGGAAGGCGCTTGGCAAACGCGTGCGGGCGCCCGGAGAAATGCACCTGAGTTTGTCGGCAGCATGAGGTGGCGTTCAGGGGTTGCGTCGCTTTGAATACATTTGGTAATTTGGCACATCCGCCGCGGCGCAAAATTAACCCCGGCCGCCGTTACAGTTTTGGCATTAGTTATAAAGTTGAACAATTATGTACAAGCGGGAAAAAAAAATTGGAAGCGTGTTTGTTCGAGAGGAGCCGCCGCTGCTGAAATGCGGCAGACACTGCAGATTTTTTGTTGGCTCGCTGACAGCGTTCGCAGTGCCAAAGCCCGCGAGTGAACGGCGATCGAGGAGCTGCAGATTCTCTGTGAATCTCATCATCAACATCAG
>CM077208.1:2411339-2421339 GCA_039654625.1 Rhinogobio ventralis | reverse complement strand
AAGTGAAACGTCATCTGGACGTTACAGTGACACACTGACAGGCATTACAGTGACGCTTCAGAGGATTGTGTAATACACTTGAGCTAATAAAAGAATGGCATTTTCAGTGATCTCACAGCAAAATACAATATATAGTCCAGTTCAGAAACATATCCTGATCATTACGGCATGAATTAATGATAAAAGCCTGAAAAGTATTTTCACAAGAGCTGATGAATCACACTCGACCTACAGCTGGACTCTTACATTCCTCAACTTTTCTGAAGGAGCCAAGATTGATTCAATAATTGATTGATTGATTGATTGAATAATTTAACACAATGCAGCAGCCAATGCAGGTGAAATGTGGATGGATAGGTGGACGGATGGAAAATAGATGGATGGATGGATGGATTGATGGATAATAGATAGATGGATAAATGGATGGATAGGTGGATGGATGGAAAATAGATGGATGGATGGATAGATGGATGGATAATAGATAGATGGATGGATGGATGGATGGATGGATAATAGATAGATGGATGGATGGATGGATGGATGGATAATAGATAGATGGATAAATGGATGGATGGATAATAGATAGATGGATAAATGGATGGATAGGTGGACGGATGGAAAATAGATGGATGGATGGATAGATAGATGGATAATAGATAGATGGATGGATGGATGGATGGATAATAGATAGATGGATAAATGGATGGATAAGTGGACGGATGGAAAATGGATGGATGGATGGATGGATGGATTGATTGATGGATGGATGGACAATAGATAGATGGATGGATGGACAATAGATAGATTGATGGATGGATGGATAGATGGACAATAGATGGATGGATGGATGGATGATAGATGGATGGATGGATGGAAGGATAGGTGGATGGATGGAAGGATAGGTGGACGGATGGAAAATAGATGATAAATGATGGATGGATGGATGGATGGATAGATAGACAGATGGACAATAGATGGATGGGTGGATGGATGGGTGGATGGATGGATGGACGGACAATAGATGGATGATGGATGGCTGGATGGATGGATGGATGGATAGATGGACAGATGGATGGATAGATGGACGGATGGATAGATGGATGGATGGACAATAGATGGATGGATGGATGGATGGATGGATAGATATTGGACTGAGAGAAGAAGAAGAAAGACAGAAGGAGAGGTGAAGCAGAGAGACAGACAGATGAGCGTCTCACAGCTGCGGCTGCTGGTGTTTCTGCGTCCAGCACCTGTTAGAGAAACACTCAAAACTCAAGCAGCAAATTCAGATGAAAGCAGGAAGTGGAACAGCTTTGAAGGAGACACACACTCACACATGCGCACACACACATTCACGCATGCACAGTCACACATGCACACACACACACACTCACGCATGCACACACACATACACACACGCACATGCGCACACACACACTCGCACATGTACAGTCACACACACACACACAATTCATATTCAGACTGATTCTTTATAAGTAACTCTGAGAGGAAACTGCCAGAAATAAAACACAGTGACAGAGTGAGAGTCTGTTTACCAGCTCGACATGTAAGAAACTCAATGAAATAATATTTGAATTATTTCCAAAATCAATCGCCATTAAATAAAAATGGACAATTTTCTTTCTTAAACGTACCTGGCGTAATTTTTTTTTTAAATCAAGGAACATTTTATATTTCTTCAGCTAATATAATACACATTTAATTGGTTAATATAATTTTTTCTTGATAATTCTGATAGCTAAAAAGTTGGATGTACAGTATAAGTATGTCCAGCTTTATCAGCATACATACCATATATTCACATAAAACCATATATATGTGTATATTTTGTCGCAAAATGTAACTATATTGTAGTTTCTGTGTGTGTGTGTGTGTGTGTGTTTTCTCTTTCCCAGGGTCTCTAATGGCTCCTCTGCCTCCCCTGGTGGCAGTAATTATGGACCTGCGGTGGCTTTATGTGTGTGTGTGAGAGAGAGAGAGAGACGGGCGGAGCAGGTGATGTGTCTGTAACAGCTGGAGGAAGCGGCTACAGCTGCCGAGGAGTCTGGGAAACCTGCGTCGTACTGCACTGACTGAGATCTGACACTGACCAATGAGCCGCCTGCTTCATCATGATGTCATCTACTACACCGGTCACATGAACACACATGAACTGACATTATCTATCTGAGACCATCTGATGCATACTGACCACAAAAATGCCAAGAGCTGGAAAAATCTCGTATCTGATTGGCCGATACATGTCCCATTACATTTAACAGTAACATATAAATGGTTAAAGACAGCACAAGGTTGTTAATTAATAGTACATGCTTCTAAAGAAGCCACCAGTCTGCATTATTTCAACTTAATTTTTTTAAATAATCACATTTAGCAGCATAATCCCTGGTGAAAAACTACATTACCCATGATTCTGTAGAGAAATCTCCACCAATCAGATAATCGTGACAAGCAAACTGCACCAAAAGAGCTCCACCCACTCCAGTGAAGCACTGCCAATGGCGACAGAGTCTGAAATATCTTTAAATCAATAGTTTTATATTTCTCCATCGTTCGATTATGTAATTTGCAATGCTTCATGAGATTGTAGTTCTTTCCCTCACTGAAGCCGTTAAGTTCAAGTCTTTGTACTTTTGTCCGATTTTCAAATACTTTTTTAGTAGGGCTGCTTGATTATGGCAAAAATCATAATCACGATTATTTCTAATCAATATTGAAATCACATGAGTCATTTTAAATATCAGTGAAATTGCACAATTATCGATACTTCAGCTAAAAGCATTACAAGTAACTTGAGTTACGTAATCAGATTACTTTTTTCAAGTAACTAATAAAGTAATGCATTAATTAAATTTTTTCCATAACTCCATTGGCTCCTCAAACTGTCAGTCAAATCTCATAACTCCGCCCACCTCTATCATAAATGAAGTGCTGCACGCAGTTTGGAGCGTCTCTGCTTGTTTGCAATGCAATTGTAAAAAAGTATTTTGCCTATGTCACAATATGAGGTAAATCCTGCCCTGGTTAGTTCGGTTCATCTGAATACGTGTGAACGCTGCCATCCGAACCCTGGTGCGCACCAAAAACCTGAAAGATTGGTCTTGTGCCACTTGCAAATGAACTCTGGTGCAGTTCGACTGAAATATGAGCACAACACGGACCAAAGCCATCTAAACGACCCTAAAGCAGGACATGATGTCACAAATATACATCATAAAAGCCATTTTGAGTTTTTTAGAGGTTCAAGTGCGTAGCGCTGAAACTCTATTGTAATTGTTAAATTTTCCAAGGATCAGCATTCTCCCCTAAAAGTGATCCGGCAGCTCAAACCGTAAGTCGTAGAGACTTGAAACTTTGAGGGACGGTAGTACTCACACCACCTACAACGTCACCGAGGCGCGCCCCGATCGGCCTGACGGGGGCGCTACAGCGCTCAAAAGTACGAAATGGCTAATAACTCGTAAACCGTTATGCACAAAATGCATGCCTCGGATTTGCTCGTAAAAAATAGAATTTTTTTCAAAAACCTACTTTTGCAAACTAGTCCTAGGTTTTTGGCCTGATCGGAACTAAACCAGTGCAGCAAGATTATCTGGTGTCTGATTGTCAATAGTTATCAAAAATAAAAATGAAATTTGGCATGCAGTGCCTTTGTCCAGGATGCCATGATAGTCTATGAGGACATTGGCGTATCTCAAAAAACATGGCCGCCATCGGCCAATGAACTTTGAGCATCTATTAGACGAGGTTAACAGAGGCCGATCAGGATGAAACTCGGCATGATGCCCTGAAGGAGCCTGAGAAGTTTCGAGCCAGCGTTTTTCACGGAAGTCACCTCCTTAGACTCCTGAATCCTTGGCCAAACATGCCAGGTTTCACCTTCTGGTTTGTGCAACGGTGTAATTTAGCTTCGAAAATATCTTCGAAACCGTTTGTCCGATCGAGACGAAACCACCGCAGGAAATTCGAAAAACATAGGTCAATAGCTAAACAATAATGCCCAAAATGTCAAAATTTTGATAGGAAGTGGCAAAAAAATCCAATCCATGTCGCCCATGGGTCACTTTTATGCTCTCATAAATTTATATATATATATATAAATATCATAAATGTCTATAACTTCAAAACGAAATAAGACATAATACATTTTTACACGTGCTTAAAGGCCTTAAACGCTTGAACCCCGATAATTGCTACTAGCAGCTATATTCATCTTTAGGTTCAGTGTTAAAAATGACAACGTGAACGTTAAGTGACTAAATGTGTCATTTTCTTTTTTGTTCCAGAACAAGAGTGCGAACACAACGCTGATAACCAAACAGCACGGATTCATTTCAAAAGTGTGCCACATTCCCAAACTTGTGTTCGCTCTGGTCATTCATGGCCTGCGGAGAAACACACCTCGCTCTCCGTGGCCCTATTCTTTCCCAGAACCCCCTCGGTCAAGCGTTCCAGTCCGTCGAGGATGGAGTGTTCAGACTGGGGGGGCAGATGGAGGGTCCCAACAGGGGGGCGGGACGGACAAACACACACACACACACACTCTCTGGCACGGACCTTAGCCAGGTGGAGAGGCGCTGGTACGCTGGGGTTCAGAAGCTTTGGCAGCGGCTCTGATTAGGGTAATCACACACAGCGCCGCTCACGACACTCGCTGAATATAAAGCATCTCTCACTCTCAAACAGGACAGGCGTGCGTTACGGCTCTCTCCTGCCTCATGAAGAGCGCCGCCACCACTCACTGAAAACTCATCCTCTTTACTTTACTAATGCATGCATTATTCAGTCATGTTATTTATCATTTGTTTATTTATTTACATTATTTATTGTATATTTATTTATTTAATTTGGACTAAATAAATTAATCTAAAATTTAACAAATGCATACGTTTATTTACTTTATATAAATACATGAAAAATAAATAAATAAATTGTTTATCTCATACTATTTTAATTATAATTTGTTTTAATTATTTATTGTATATTTATTTATTTAATTTGGATTCATATAAGTACATGATGCATAAAAAAATAAATACAATGTTTATCTCATACTATTTTAATTTTAATTTGTTTATTTATTTAAATGATTGTAATTAATTTATTGCATATGTAATTATTTAATTTGGATTAAATAAACAAATATTAAGAAAATAATATAAGTAAATCATAAATAAATACATTTTTATCTCCTATTATTTACTTTCTTAATTCATGTTCCTCATCTTATTATGAATGATTCACTAGTGACAATATTTAACATTTATTAATTTAAATGATTGATTTATTTATTGCATATTTGTTTATATATTTAATTTGGATATAATAAATAAATATTAAGAAATGACAAATAAATATGTTTAATATAAGTAAATCATAAATAAATAAAAATATCTTATACTATTTGAATTATAATTTGTTTATTTATTTAAATTATTGTAATTTATTTACTGCATATTTAATTATTTAATTCAGATTAAATAAATTAATATAAAAAATAACAAATACATATATTTAATATAAGTAAATCATAAATAAATAATTTTTTAAATCTCATATTATTTACTTTCTTAATTCATGTTCCTCATCTTATTATGAATGATTCATCAGTGACGTTATTTATCTTGTTTATTTATTTAAATTATTTATTGTACATTTATTTATTTAATTTGGACTAAATACATTCATCTAAAATGTATTAAAAATGTAAAAAATAAATAAATAAAATGTTTATCTCATACCATTTTATTTACAGTTTGTTTATTTATTTAAATTATAGTCATTTATTTATTACATATGTAATTATTTCATTTGGATTAAATAAATTACTATGAAAGTTAACAAATACATATATAATTAAATCATAAATAAATCAAAATGTTATATCATATTTACTTTCTTAATTCATGTTCCTCGTCTTATGAATGATTCATCAGTGACATTATTTATCATTTGTTATTATTGTAATTTATTTGTCGCATATTTGTTTAATTTGGATATAATAAATAAATATTAAAAACAACAAATACATACGTTTAATATAAGTAAATAATAAATGAATGAATATATCAAAAGTTTATCGCATACTTAATTCATGTTCTGATTATGAATGATTCATCAGCGATGTTATTTATCATTTGTCTTCATAATTAAAATGCAAGTGACGTAATCAATCATTCTTATTTTTTTGATTTGCGTATTAGTAATGTTGAAATGAATATTAATAAATGCTTTAGAAGTATTGCCCATTGTTGCCCACTATTGAGTGTTTTACAATACAAAATACTATTTCAGTCTTTTGACGTAATTATTCTTAACTATAATTCAATGTGCCGTTTATTTGTAATAATTTGTGAGTTTTAATAGCAATTTCCGAGTGCTCCAGCGTTTTCATGTGGTGAGCTGGTGTTAAGAAATGAAGAACCTTATTGTCAAGCTCACCGTCCTTAACTCTCCGCGCTTTCTCCCTGTCAGCGCTTGACAAACGTCAGACGCTTCCCACACCTGAGCCGTGACTTCAGCGAGACATCTGGATTGTTGGGAATTCACATGCGTGTGTGTGTGATTGTGTTGTACTCCTGCATGTCATGTTGACAGGCGCTCAAAGGTGTAAATCTCTGCAGAAACCAAACAAACTCTTCAACAACAGCATCTCCAGATCTCACAGCTCCAGATCAACACTCAGTGTCACTCGCAAAGCAAATACAGCCATGCACGTACAACGCATACATATCAAAAATAAACAAATGCATTCAAATATTCATATATTTACTACTTATAATAAACAGTCATAAATAGAATTATATACAGAAATAAACACATTTAATGCAATATTTATATACATGTATAATTGTAACAATTATTTTAATATATTTCTTTCAAGATATAAATTTATATATTCATTATTCATAATAAATTGTCATACATATAATAATATAAAAATGAACAAATTTAATAAAATATTTATACACATATATATGTAACAAATTATTTTAATATATGTATTATTTCACGATTTAAATTAATATATTTATTCATAAATAGAATTATATAAAAAATAAACACATTTAATGCAATATTTATATACATATATCATTTTAACAAATTATTTTAATATATTTATTATTTATAATAAATTGTCATAAGTAGAATTTAATAAATATATTATTTATTATTGTATTTGTATACAAATTAATATAATCATTATGTATATATAAATAATAATACAAAATAATTAATTATATATGATCTACTGTTATAAATGTATTATAAACAAAATACTATAAAACATTGTATTATCTATTATTAAAATAAAATGATTTATTACTATTGAATGAAAATATATTTATTATTTAAAATATATTTTATTATTTGTTTAATAATATGTATTTTTATTATTTAAATTATATATATATATATATTTTTTTTTACATTTATTGCATATTTAATTTGGATAAAATAAATTAATATTAAGAAATAACAAATACATGCGTTTAATATAAGTAAATCATAAATGAATAAATATATCAAATGTTCTCATAAGTAGATAAATATACATCGTTTTTAAATAATAAAGAAAGAAATTAAACAAAAAAACTAAAGTTAACATTTACTGATCTTGAAACTAGACTTTAGTGAAATTAAATGAATATAATACTTGATGGAAATAAAATGTGTCTTTATTGTAACCCATTACTAGGAGCCTGCATCAATATCAAATTAAATAATAAATCATTTTGCACATTGTGGGCCTCAATCATGAAAGAAAACAAATAATTTCACCATAAATCATGTAGAGTTAATCAACGGCAGGCCGGCAGATTCCGAGGTTTGACCCTGGACTAAAGGTCAAATCAGTGTGTGTTTGAGTCTCTAAACTGACCGCACCCGCTCACGGGCCGCCGAGGATGCTGGGTAAATCTGAGAGTCACACGGGTCAGCGTCTCCAGGCGAATGGAGCGAGCGTTCCTCGTGATCCTTCATACAGCCGCCCGCAGACGAGCCGTTAGCGCTTACAGCTAAAATCTGCTTCCAGAACAATCCATTACAGCTGACAAGTTAAATGTTCCATGCGACGCCATATGGCATCAGAGCAGGATACTCCATACAGGAGACAAACCCGGAGAATGCATCACAATTAAGGTGTTTGGCTGCAGTCTCCAATCCCGCATCACTTCCTCTCAAAGCGTCTTTCCTGTGCAATACATGCTTCACACAAGGGCTCTCGGTAACACTTTACTTTACAGTGTGCTTTTGTTACATGTATTTACTATAGTAATAACTCTAACCCTAACCCTATAGTAAGTACATGTAGTTACTAAATATTAACAATGAATGTAACAATGACACTTTAAAATAAAGGGTTACACTTTAATATAAGTTAATTTATGTATCAACATGTACTTACTATGACGTGTAACCATGCTCTTTGTTTTTATTAATAGTGTGAATTTTCATTTTAATATTTGTTAAAATTATAGTGCTTTTTTTAAATGTATATATAGTTTTTATTCATTATTATTTCAGTTCAAGTGAAACTAAATGAAAATGAGAAATGTTTCTTGGGAACTATAGTAAGTTTTTTTTTATTTAAGTTAATATTTATTTTATTTTAAATAAATTTGACACATTTTGAGACAGTTTTCAGGCCTTCAACAACATAATTGTGAGCTTTACAACAACTAAATTACAGTGTAAATATATATATATATATATATATATAATTTTAATAATAAAAAATATATTAAAAAATTATAAAATATATTTTAAATAAATATATTTTCATTCAATAGTAATAAATAATTTTGTGTCTTTTAAATTTGTGAGATTCAGTCGACTAAAACCATAAAAATAAAAAAAATAAACAAAACTAAATCTTTTATTATTTATTTTTGAATTGTATTTTTAATGTTACTTTATTTCAGTTAACATTTAATTAATTTCAAGTATTTTTTTTTTTATGGTTTATTTGTAGTTGATTATAATAACCCTCAATCTCACAAATTAAAAAAATATATACAAAATTACAAAAAATATATAGAATTTTACACTGAAAATGAGAGGATTTTGTGTGAGCAAAAAGGCCTAAAAATATCCCAAAATTGAATGTAATCTCTCAGGATTGTGGCTCGGGATGTGAGATTCTCCCGGTCTCTGTCGTCTGTTCATCCGTTGGTTTAATTGATAGTCCTGCACTTCTGCTGTTCAGTCAGAAAAAACAACATCACACAAATGAACACAGAACGCATAATATCCGTAAAACCACCGCCATCAAAATATGAATTAAAATGACAGATTCTGAAACGTCTAACTTCATTTCCTTTCCTACGCAGTGTGACAGAATCCCAGCCAATCAGAACACATTCCATGTGTAATATACATGTGTGTGTGGAGCAAGAGTTTGGACCAATGAGAGTCCACTGTGGGCGGAGCTACACAGCACAATGGAGTATAAATAGAAACGGCATTAACATTCATCACAGAACATGATGCTACACTATTTGAAAGGGATATTAAAACAATTAAATAATTAGCAGGTATTTAAAGATTTTATATAGCAAAAATATAATATAATTAGTACTGTCAAATCGATGAATCGTGATTAATCGCATCCAAAATAAAAGTTTGTGTTTACATAATATATGTGTGTGTGTACTGTGTATAATAATTAGGTATATATAAATACAATATAAATATTATAAATTATATAATATATTTTATATATAAATATAACCATTTTTCTTAAACATATACATGCATGTGTGTATATTTATATATACCTAATTATTATACACAGTACACACACATATATTATGTAAACACAAACTTTTATTTTGGATGCGATCGATTTGACAGCACTAAATATAATAATAATAATAATATAATTAAATAAAATGTAAATAAATAATAAATAAATAAATGTAAATAAAATTAAATTAAATACATTTAATATAATATAATGAAGTTTTTCTGTTACAAA
>CM077208.1:2403839-2406339 GCA_039654625.1 Rhinogobio ventralis | reverse complement strand
CATCAGACCAGAGCTTTTCAAAAATATTGCATTGTGCACTGCCTGCAATTTTATAAAAGTAGTATTTGAAGCAATATGTAGCATGCATCAGTATGCATGTTGACACCTAGTGTTTAATGTTTAATACAGATGCATGATCATCTCGCAAAATAAATGCAGTTATTTAATATTTTTTAATAAAAATGTATTAAACATTAAACACTAGTCGTGCAACAACATGCATAATGCTGCATGCTACATATTGTTTCAAATACTACTTTGGATAAATAGCAGGCAGTGCACAGTAATATTTGTGAAAAGCTCTGTTCTGATGCATTGTGGGTTCTTCTTTAACAGTGGATTTCCATCATTTCTTCTGTGTTAACTCAAGGACACAATTGCACAACATTATGCGTGTCTTCAGCAGCAGTCAAACACCCCAGCGACACACACACACACACATACACACGTCTTTTCAGCATGCAGTGTAACGGAGCGCAGCAGCGATTCGGCTCAGCGGATGGACGGACAGGTGCGTCTAAGGATTCCCAAAAGCACGCCGACATTCCCAGCAGCATTCCCCACGTCTCCCTCTCTCTTTAAACACACATCAGGCCGGATCGCAGGGATCCGCGCGCTCGGCGCCGGCCTGTAAGGGGTTAAGCGTTTCGTGCCAGCATCTCATTTGCATACGGGTGCTTTCAGTTTTTTTCCGCCCCCCAAAAAGTTGGCAGCACTCCTCGTTTTCCATAATGCCAGCATTTGGGAATTGTGCGTGGAATGAAGCCGATCCAATCTCCTGCCTGCGACATGCATTTTCATTAATTACAGCCTTGTCAGCAAAAGCATTATCGAAGCTGAATATGAAAATGCTAATGAGCGCTCATTTACATATTTTTCTTTGTCGGAATGTCATTAATTATTACGTTTTATGATGATGAATGCAGCTGTCGATGTTCTCCGAAGCATAATTAGCTATCAGAATGCACAGATATGATCAGCGCAGAGTCCGAGGAACTTGCCATCCCGGGAAAGTTTCCTTGTCCGTCCGATCCCGGGTTGACGTCGACGCGGCTGACACAAAAAAATAACCCGCGCAAAAAAAAAAAAAAAAAAAAAAAAGCAGTTTAATTAATGCAGTCCTTAATTACTACAGCATGATGTCAGCGACTTTAATTAAGAATTGGCTTGGTTACAGAAACTCCTGGCTGTAATAAAAGTCATTATGGAGCCGAGCTCCAAAACCCTTCAGTTAGATGTGCACTGCTCATTAACACACACACACACACACACACACATGCAACTCGTCTCCAAGGATACGGTTTAAAATCTCATCCTACTTTCCACTTTTTTAATAATAACCCAACCTCTGTGCTTTTGCACTTTTCTTTCCGGTCGGGGAAAACGACAGAATCCAGTTCATGTGGCTCAGCCGCTGGGATCAGTGTTTATCAGTAAAAAAGAAAAACAAGGCGCGGCAGATGGGGCTATTACACATGACCAAACCGATCCATCAGGACTGAAGGGCCCAGGTGCAGCCCAGCCGCGCAACAACGCGTCATTTCACAGTCTGTCACACACATACACACACACTCACGGTCCTACATGAGCGACCCGGCGCTGCTCCCGCGAGGGCTCATCTGCACACGCATGCACACACACACACACACACACGCGTGGTCCTACATGAACGGCCTGGCCTGCTCCCGCGAGGGCTCATCTGTAGTTCCTGCCTGACTGAGCTTGACCTGATGTCTTCATCAAACACACACACACTTATACACACACTATGGTAATCATTCA
This sequence comes from Rhinogobio ventralis, assembly GCA_039654625.1. NCBI lineage: Eukaryota > Metazoa > Chordata > Actinopteri > Cypriniformes > Gobionidae > Rhinogobio > Rhinogobio ventralis. Next base: position 2,404,557 of record CM077208.1, on the reverse strand, counting down.
TGCTACCATCACTGTACTATGGTACTTTTTGTGCATGCAACACAATCTTGTTTCAATGGGTCCTATTATGCTTTTTTCACATGTTCATCTTTCTTTAGTGTGTTGATTCTGTACATCAGTGTCAGTGTTTCTGAACTCCCTGAAATGCCTCCATTGTAGTCTTGAGAACATGTCACAATATTCCTCATTATAATAATTGAGTTAGTTAGTAGTGTGTTGAAACTGGCGGTTATGGTAATGGGAGGGACATTTCCCAAACACCAATCACAACACACTGCTCCAGCCGACCAATCAGAGCACAGTGTGCGTTTCAGAAGGCGGGGCTTCATAGAGACAGGAACTAAACAGAGCGTTACTGACAGACTGGGAAGAGAGGAGCCGCAACAATGGGGAATATGAGGAAATAATCAACATTCAAGCAGGAAAACCTGCTCTAGTAGAGCACAAACACACAATCAAGAGTTTTAAGAACAAAAACTGATCATCTTAAATTAAATTTGGACTAAAATTAAATTTAAAAAAATAACCTGCACTCATTTTGAGATCATTAACATATTAATAATAATAATAGTCTGTCTTTCTCTCTGATTAGCAATTGGTCAAAGTTTAGAGGCGTGTCCTACAGCAGTGTCCTAAATCAGACACTTTCTCCCAGGAATATCAGGATGCTTCCGGCCGTTTCTCAATACCAAGTACGTGAACTTCTGACTTGCGTCCT
>CM077208.1:2251339-2398839 GCA_039654625.1 Rhinogobio ventralis | reverse complement strand
CGGCTTTTAAGTTCCTATTTGAGTTCTGACTGTGTGGAATTTAAGTTGTAGAACCAAACAACCAAGAATCTTCCAGTAATGTTCACCACACACCTTATTGTCACTACTTATAAGTCCAAAACTGCCATCATATGTCTCTCATAATGCTAATCCTCGTCCCTCTTGATTATGAAAACTGCAGGTACTGAATACTGAGGTTTGTGACACAGGAAGTGATGTCACCGCCTGCTCACAGCTCTACAGAAAGGAAACGTGGAAGGACAAACCAAAAACTCAGAGATCCACAAACAATCATCCAACCACATTCACATCTGAGTAATATCCACATATTTCAAAGCCAAATTTATATTTTTACAATTCATGCCAAAATAAAATTTCTAATATTAATGGACAATCTTAAATAGAAAATCTGTGTTTCGTTGTGCAATTTATGCCAGATATAATTTACTTTTATTTGTATTAATCATTTTAATAAAGAGTTTTGGTGCTCCATTTCATGTTTATTCGTTTTGAGCTCATTTGTGCCACTAATACACAAAACACATTTAAAATGGCCAGTAACAAATTGACAAAATTAAGTATGACGTCATCATGCACTCAGGTCGTATGCGGATTTGACGTCCAATCAAATGCTCTCTAGAAGGAGAATGCCCCTCCCACTGACTAGCAATAGAGTCAATCAGGATTCACAGCTGTGATGTAAACAAAAGGCTATTGGCTATTTAAAAAAAGGATCCTGTCCCCCCCGACTTCCTGTTTCAACAGGAAATACATCAACACAGGCAAAGAAACTATGTAGATTGAGCCATTTTCTTTGGGTATTATTTTAACGTAACATAACATATAACGTAACAATGTAACAACATAACGCAATGTAACATATAATGTAGCATAACATAACATAATGTAACATAACGTAATGTAACATAACGTAACGTAACATAACATAACATAACATAACATAACATAACATAACATAACATAACATAACAATGTAACATAACGTAACATAACATAACATAACATAACGTAACGTAACATAACGTAACATAACATAACATAACATAACATAACATAACATAACATAACATAACATAACAATGTAACATAACGTAACATAACATAACGTAACATAACATAACGTAACGTAACGTAACGTAACGTAACGTAACATAACAACATATAACGTAACAATGTAACAACATAACGTAACAGTAGCGTAACAATGTAACATAACGTAAAATAACAATGTAACAACATAACATAATGTAACGTAACAACATATAACGTAATAATGTAACAACATAACGTAACGTAACAACGTAATGTAACATATAATGTAACGTATCATAACGTAGGGCTGCACAATTAATCGAATTTCTAATCACAATTACGGATGCCACAATTACGTAATCGTTCAAAGCTGCGATAACAAAAAAACTCCACTTACATTATTCTGCATGCTTAAGAGGTGTGTTTAGAGCATGTTACGTTGCGAGAGGCGAATCACGACTACTTCAGATTAGGGACTAACCCAGCACAACAGGAACTACCAGTGACGTAACGTTAAGTGTACGTGGACTGGTCGAACGCATGCGAAACACCAGCACCCGCCATTTTTAAAAAGTCGTGTACACAACCTATATATTAAACTACACAAACTAACTCTACAAACATGGAAAACAGTGATAGGTGGACCTCTCAAACTTTATGCTAAGGAGAAAATCCAACGCAACTTTGAGGGGACCAAGCGAAACATGATTATGTATTTCTGCTCAGCTAGTCACATTGGACATCAACCACACGGCAGACGCTAACGTTAATACTTTTACATATATATACATATATATCATAGATATACTGTCTACTTTCTTTGTATAATAGTTCTACCTAATGACATATTAGACAGGACTGTTAAAAAGATCGTGAGCAGATGAAGACGGAGAATGTGAGCGCTGTGTGCGTCAAAGTAAGTATCCGCCGCGCCGTCAAAATAAAAGTCAAAACAACAAGCGCGACTTACGTCAGAGTTCCTACTGTTGGTGCAAATGCAACCAGGAAAATGTTCCTATAGGAACCTTTAGTTCTCAAAGTTCCTAGAACTACCCCGTGCAAAAGCCCCTATTATTGTACCATGCATATATATTTTTTAAAGAAGAAACCAAACCAATGTATAGTTGACATTTGAGGCTTAATGCTGTAGAAAAGGAATACAAGTTATTTTAGGAAGTGTTTCAAAACATCATTCAATGTAAATTGTGATAATCGAAATTAATAAATCGCAATTTCAAGGGAATAATCGACAATTATGATTTTTGTCATAATCGTGCAGCCCTAAAATAACATATAAATGTAACATATAATGTAACGTAACATAGCGTAATATAAAATATAATGTAACAACGTAACGTAACATATAATTAGGGCTGGGTATCGTTCAAAAATACCGATACCTTGACTTCGATACCGGTTTTTATTTAACAAGATTACATTTCCAACCTTTGGTTTTATTTTTTCAGTTTGTTGACTTTTTTTCCAGACTCAAAGGCTCATATATCGGGCACTGGGGGGCGGAATACATGCCAAGCACTGGCAAAAGTAGCCTAATGTTTATAAATGTAGAAATAGCAAGGAGACATTCATTTTAATTGTTTATTAATAAACTAGTGTTTTCTGAGTCCGTGTTGCCGACTCATCTCCGCAGTAGTGAACGCATGCGTCTATAGAGGGAAACGCACCTTTCATACGGATTACATGATCAAAGTATTTGTTTTCGATTTGAATTGGTTTGTTTAAACGTAGATATTTCAAGCTTTCTATAGGCCTATTTCTCATGTCTGAGGAAAGTATATGCTGAGTTTACGTGACGCAGTTCTTCTTGCAGTCGAATACGGAGAAGCTTTCTGCTCTTTAGTTTATTCCGTGCACTGTCAGATTTGTCGTGTTGCCGGTCTTGGTAGAAATGATCTTGTTCCAAATATTGCATTGCGTGCTGTTGGCATCGAGCCTGGTGAAATGTAGCCACACTTTTGATCTTTTCCACATCTTTTCCATCTCCTTCCATCTAGAGGAGATCGGCTCATCCTCATATTAGCGTTAGCATGGTTTAAGTGAAGTTTAATTAGCCTGGGCCGATTATCTGACTCACTGGCCATTTGCTCACTGGACGAGACAGAGACAGCCAGCGGCAAAGCACAGCATTGTGGGTAAATGAGTGTGATGTGTCCTGGCCCGGTGCATTTTACCACATAATACCGCTGTAAAAACCACAAACTATAGAAAAAATAGCCAAAAAATGAAGACAAGAGGAAAAGACACCCGGACAAGAAACACACAATCCAGCATGAATCAGGAATCAAACGCTACCAAAACCACAGCCGTACATTCCTTCTCTGATTCCCTAATGAATCATTCAGACGAATCAAACAAACCATCGAAAGAACCAGCCAATGCAAACCAAACAATCAGAAGAGCCATGAATCCCATCATGCTCAGCTACAGGCGAGTTACTCTTACCTGCTAATCTGGAGTTGGCGTACGGTGGAGAGATGCTGTCATGTGACCCCAGGTCCCGGCCGGGCATGTGACCGTACTGAGAGCCGTCAGCGTAATTCTGCGGGGGTCAAAGGTTAAAGGTCAAACAAACCTTCTAAATAACACATGGTGAAATAAGGTAGATATCATGAATTTAAACGACACAAATTTATACACAACGATATATAAAAAGAAAATTAAAATTATAAATAATTATATAGTTAAAAAATTATATTATATTAAGCCTATACATACTTCAAAAACATAATGCCGTTAATTAAAATTCATTAAATATATAAATAAAATTATATTTATATTATATTATATTTAAAATAGATAGAAATATTTAAGTTTTTAATGGCACCAACAATAAAGAGAGTGAAAGTCAATCTATTTTAAAGAGAAAAATATAAAATACAAATTAATATGCATACATTTGCGTGGTTCAATAAAATAAACATCATAAATTAAAATGACAATGAATATATGAATGGTAAAATAAATGACAATACATGCATGATAAATAAATGAATAAATGTATAATATAATTTAATATAATATAATTGATATAATACAGCTAGTTCAAAAATTATATTATATTTTATTAAGTCTACATGGTTCAAATACCATGAATTAAAATTAATTAAATATATATAAATGATACAATAAAAAATAATATTTATATTATATTATATTATATTATATTATAATATAGCTAAAATAGACAGATATTGAGGTGTTTAATGGCACAAATAACAAAGAAAGTGAAACCATGTATTTTTAAAGAGGAAAAATATAAACAAATATACAGTTAATAATACAGTTGCTCTTATTGTTTTGCCACTGAAATGACTTTCCTTTTTGCCTCTTATTTTTCAGTCTTTCTCTCAGTTTGTAATGTCCACTTTATGATCCAATCGAATCTTGATCCTGTCCAGCCTTACATTTTTCCCAGCTGAATATTCATAAAAACTGGCATAAGTTAAATGAATGCACAGGTCATATGCTCAAGAATTGATGTCAGTCGTGTGTGTGGCTTTTAAGGTAAATTAGTGTTAAAAAACAAGAGTGTGTCACGACACCTTCAACCTTTTACTGTCATTCAAAAAGTGTTTTATTCCCCTTTAACTGCTGTTAAAAGCTCACACTCGCATTCCAGGTCACTGGGAATAAAGTGTGTTGACGTTCCAGCTCTGGAAAGTTCATTCACAAAGACGGCGAATGAAAAGTGCACGGGATGTTTTACATAAGGGTGAGGATTTGAATTCATTTGCATTCGGCGGACGTGTGGCGCTGAGAGTCTGTCCGGCGTGTGAAAGTGCTCCGTAAGCACGTCCTTGATTCACCTCTGCAGACCTGATGCTGATTCTGCTGATGGCAGACCCTATCAAAGCCACCTTTGACCTTTCAGACCACGCCGTCAAACCCAGAGGCCAAGCAGAATCGTGTCAAAATAACGTGCAATAGTGTAACGTGTAATGCAGCGAGCGCTGAAGAAAACACTAGTGTTCTTAAACCTAGTGAGCTGACTATACAGACAACATCACAGATGCACAGGCTACACAGACGAGACAATCCCACAATGCACTGCAACTAGATCAAAATGCAAAAATGTTCATACAAGGTGGCGGATGAGAAACATTATTAGTATTAAATGCTTAAATTTCATTTATTACTGAACAACGTCAATAAAAACTATTACTTTCATGACAATTAAACTAAACCAAAATCTCATCACTGAATTTTACTCAGGTTTGTTTTTCCAATTAATTTAGTTTAATATAATATAATATAATATAATATAATATAATATAATATAATATAATATAATATATAATTAATATAATATAACATAACATACATAATATAATTACTATAATATAAATAATATAAATAATAAAATATAATATAGTATAATTAATATAATATAATATATATAATATAATTAATATAATATAATTACTATAATATAAATAATATAATATAATATAATATAATATAATATAATATAATATAATATAATATAATATAATATAAATAATATAATATAATATAATATAATATAATATAATTCATTAATATAATATAATATAATATAATTACTATAATATAAATAATATTATATAATATAATATAATATAATATAATATAATATAATACAACATAAGTAATATAATATAATATAATATAATATAAATAATATAATTCATTAATATAATATAATATAATATAATATAATATAATATAATATAAAATAATATAATATAATATAATATAATATAATATAATATAATATAATATAATATAATATAATTACTATAATATAAATAATATAATATAATATAATATAATATAATATAATTACTATAATATAAATAATATAATATATAATTAATATAACAACATATATAATATAATTACTATAATATAATATAATATAACACAACATATATAATATAATTACTATAATATAAATAATATAATTACTATAATATAATATAATATAACACAACATATATAATATAATTACTATAATATAAATAATAGAATAGAATAGAATATAATAGAATAGAATAGAACACAACATATATAATATAATTACTATAATATAAATAATATAATAGAATAGAATAGAATAGAATAGAATAGAATACAACATAAGTAATATAATATAATATAATTCATATAATAGAATATAACATAGCTAAAATAGACATATTAAGGTGTTTAATGGCAAAATAACAAAGAGAGTAAAAATGCATGTTTTTTAAAGAGGAAAAATATAAACAGTATAAACTTATATACATTATATATCTTATTATTATTTTATTAAGCCTATACATGGTTTAAAAAGATAATACCATGAATTAAAGTTCAATAAATATAAATAAATGATAAAATAAAATGAATTAAATGATACTATAATAAATCTAAAATAGATTTAGGTGTTTCACATTTAAGTGTTTAATGACACAAACAATAAAGAGGGTGATGTATTTTAAAGAGAAAAATATAAAATGAATATGCATACATATATCCGTGGTTCAGTAAAATAAATATCATACATTAAAATGACAATAAATATATGGTAAAAAAAAAAAAAAAAGATAATACATGCATGATAAATAAATAAATAATATTTTAATATATATATATATATTAAAATATCATATATTATCATTATCAATATATCATTACAATGAGAATTTAGTGGTAAAACAAAAAGGTTTGTTTTACTAATTTGAATTATTACTTAGTCATTTTAGTCATTTATAATCAAATTAAAATAAATTAAAGAAATAAATCACTCAAATGTATTACTGAACATGATCAATAAAAACTATGTTAAAAATGTTTCATCCAATATTTGTGCACTATACCTGTGCTAAATTTACATGACAATTAACCACGTTTAAATCCCCACATTTTCATTACAGTAATGAATTTTACTCATTTCTAATATTATTAAATATTTTTTCTTTTATATATATATATATATCATCACCAAAATACCATCACAATGAAAATGTCGTGGTAAAACAAAATGTAATTTGTGTTTTGATTTAGTAATTTTTGTGATTTTTTAAAATTAGAATAAATTAAAGGAATAATTCATTTATTACTGAACAATGTCATTAAAAAAACAATTCTTAAAACTATTTCACCCAATAATTTTTATGCAAAATATTAATTCACAAATCCAAATGAGTCCAAATTTGACATTTTACAGCAACGTCCATGTTTCATTCAAAAGCGTTTATAAATATGTAAAAACTCACTTTTGTGGAGCGAACTCCATTTCCCCAAGACGAACTCGCTCTTTCCTCCAGATCTGCAGAGAGAGAAACAGAAAACAGCTCGTTTCAGTCATCCATTGATTCATAAATCTGCATTGAAATGAACGACAGAGTGTCTTAATTAAAAAAAAACAGCTGCCATTCAGACATATTTCCCACAATCCCGCTGTAGTGAAGGTCGTCTGTGACATGAATGTGATGTTTGCATACAGCAGAGCCGGTTTGTACAGGTCTAATCCTAATGACGGCCAGCGCCGGCGAGACAATGCGACAATCTACACTTTATAAAGGCCGTAATTAACCACGGCTTGTGTCTTTACATTGTTTCTGGCTCTTTCTCTTCCTCGCTTTATTGAATCGCCCACTGCGAAACTCCCAAAAACCTCTTCTGTCTGCGCTTCTCTGCCACTCACAATGAGAGCTCAATCAAAACACGCTTCCCTTCTCGAGCCGCTCGTGAAACTTCACTTCAAAGCGCCGCCGCATGAAAGACGCACATTCTTTGTTAAGATGTTGATTTATGGTAAAGTCAACAGCTGATAAAAGCAGCCGTTCAGTGTGCCGAGCGCACGGGCCTTCGTGACTTCAAGATAAACAAACAGCTTTAAAATAAGCCCCGATGAAACGTTTAACAGCAGCAGATCTTTCATCGCACGGGCCGGCGGACAGCACAAAGACGAGAGAGAGTGCAGACGCAGGTACAGACTCTCAGCGGCGCTTTCATGACATTCAGACGCCGGATGAAAAGGAGAGATTCCTAATGATCCCAGACTATCCCACTACGAATCTCATGAAGGCGAGGTCACATCTCAGCACAAACAACAGAGGAAAAGAAATGCTTCAATAAGTAAAGCTTATTTTAAGAGCCGTTAAGATTTGTTTCATTGTGTTATTACTTTCATGACAATTAAACACATTCAACATTTTATTCAGTTTTGTTCTATCGATCTAATTTATATCAGACAGGCAGATACACACACTCATACATACAAACTCACATACACACTCACACACACTTACACACTCACACACACACACACAGGTAAACTCACACACGCACTCACTCACACTTACACACACACTTTCAAACTTACACACACACACTCACACATAAACTTACACACGCACTCACTCACACTTACACTTACACACACACTGACATACACACACACACTCACAAACTCACACATACACTCATACATACAAACTCACATACACACTCACACACACTTACACACACACACACACAGGTAAACTCACACACGCACTCACTCACACTTACACACACACTTTCAAACTTACACACACACACTCACACATAAACTTACACACGCACTCACTCACACTTACACTTACACACACACTGACATACACACACACACACTCACAAACTCACACATACACTCATACATACAAACTCACATACACACTCACACTTACACACACAAACTCTCAACCATGCACTCACTCACATGCACTCACAAACACTCACTCGCACATAAACTCACACACGCACTCACTCACACTTACACTTACACACACTCACACAGACTCACTTACACACACACACTCTCAAACTTACACCGACACACTCACACATGAACTTACACACGCACTCACTCACACTTACACACACACTGACATACACACACAGACTCACACACACACACAAACACTCACTCGCACACACACACTCACACAAACGCACTTACTCACACTTACACTCACACACACTGACATACACACACACACTCACTCACACACATTCACACACACTCTCACTCACATGCACTCACAAACACTCACTCACACTTACACACACACTGACATACACACACAGACTCACACACACACACAAACACTCACTCGCACACACACACTCACACAAACGCACTTACTCACACTTACACTCACACACACTGACATACACACACACACTCACTCACACTCACACACATTCACACACACTCTCACTCACACTCAACCACGCACTCACTCACATGCACTCACAAACACTCACTCGCACGTAAACTCACACACGCACTCACTCACACTTACACACTCTCAAACTTACACCGACACACTCACACATAAACTTACACACGCACTTACTCACACTCACACACACTGACATACACACACACAGACTCACTTACACACACACGCACACACACAATCACTCGCACACACTCACACACACTCTCACAAACGCACTCACACACACACACTCACACTCAAACACACACACACACACTCAAACACACTCTTACACACACTCAAACACACACACTCTCACTGTCTCTCGCTCTCTCTCATACACTTACGCACACACACAAGGCTCCAGTCCTCCAGAAGGGTTTCTCTCTAAAAGCCAGTTCAGGTGAGACATAATGAATTTATTTGACACACACACACACACACATCCATTATTTATCAGACTCTCTGTAACTCTCTCTGTAATTTATTACTCTGAATCTCTCTCCTTATCAGCTACTGCCCACACATTCCCATACACACACACACACACCTTTCACCTCTCAAACCTCTCCTTGCACCTGGGGTCTCACTGCCTAAGGCCAGAACAGACCAATAGAACCATATAACGCGCGCACACACACACACACACACACACACAGAAATTGCATCTACATCTTAGTGTAGACAGATGGATTTGGGGAGGAGTGATGAAAAAGAGAAATATGAAAAGATCTGTGTGTGTGCGCGTGTGCGTGTGTGTGTGTTTCAGTCAGGATCTGAAATGATTCATTTATACACCAAACTTTGGCATATTAACATGAGTTAAAACCACAATATCCTCACACACCCAGAGGAAAGGTAAAATCACAAATGAAATCTCATTCATATCTCAAATATTTCTCCTAGAAAGCAATGAAACCAAATGAAGGCTCTCGCCAAAGTCTCCGGCTTCCTCTGAGAAACACACTGTAGTAATCTCACACAGTGGTCTCACACACCAAATTATTGTTAGTAAAGAGATCTCAAAAACATCTCAGACGGTGCTCTGATTCGGAAGGACGCAAAGTCAGAGATCTCAATAATAGCTCAAACATTCATGGGTTTGTAACTAATTTGCATAATGCCCGCCTCTGGTGCTCATTGGCTGAGCAGTGTCTCTTTGCCCCGCCCTCAATCACTGTAGTTGTGTCTGAGACTGGAAGAGTTTGGTTGGTGTTGTTCATGTGGTGAAGACGCTGTTTTCTGCTGCCAAAGCAAATCGTTACTGTTCGTATCACTGTGTGTCAAGAGCTGAGATTCAGATATGATAATGAGCGTTTGCTTTCTGACCAATCAGAGCAGAGCAGCTCTCAGAGAGGCGGGGTTTAGAGAGACTGAATCTTTGATCGAACCGTTTCAGACGCTGAGAAAAGAGCTGATGCTGCAGTGGATATTATGAGGGAATATTAAAGTGTGTTTGACCTTGGATGCATGTGAACTGTTGCAGGAGATCAGAAGCCTTTAAAATAGCATAATAGAGGCACTTTAAGGGAAACACATGAGATAAATACAATACAAATCCAAATAAAAACGCAACTGAGAACTCAAAGAGAAACCTCTGAGCAATAGCATGTCTTCTAGGCAATTTCAGTTTAATGTGCCTCATTAGCATGACCGATAGCCTAGCTTAGCTGGTTTAGTTTACAACGGAAAGTGGTGCACAGTCCGTTCAGAAACACAGAACCTGCAAAACCGTCTCAGAACCAGCGTTCACAAGTCCAGTTCTGCTCAAAACCAGACTTATCTACTGGAGCTGGAGTCGTGACAAAAGATCAAAGTTTCTGCTTTCCTGTTTTCAATCAGATCTGATTGACAGCTGTCAGTCACTGCATAATATACCTTCAACAAAGATCTCCAGAGTTTGGGCCCTATTTTAACGATATGAGCACATGGTCTGAAGCGCAGGTGCACTTAGGGCGTGTCCGAATCCACTTTTGCTAGTTTAACAACGGAAAAAACGTATTTCTGTATTTCTAAAACTGTATTCACAGACTAGATCTGTGTCGTTAGTTTTATCCCGAAAACGTTCACCGTCTGCGTAATTCATAAACGCACATTTATTATGCATTGTAAAGACGGGTGACGGAGCACCTATACAACAATTTATAGATTAACATGATGGTACATTCTAGTTGATGAGTTGAATCAATGTAACTGAATGGTTAGTGGGTCATTTATGTAACGTTAGTCTAAAAGTGTCGAGCTCTTCCTGAGTCTCTCGTCTGTGTCGACTTCAAACATGTACGGCTGCTCCACAACTGCTTATTTCTGACATTTTGGCTGAGTGAGATTCGCCTGTTTTGTTGTTGACGTTGTATCTGAAGCTTGTGTAAAGGTTTCGCTCTCTTCTAGAAGGGGGGCGGGGAGCAGCAGCTCATTTGCATTTAAAAGGACACACAAAAACGGCACGTTTTTGCTCACACCCAAATAGGGGCAAATTTGACAAGCTATAATAAATGATCTGTGGGATATTTTGAGCTGAAACGTCACAGACACATTCTGGGGACACCAGAGATTTATATTACAGCTTGTGAAAAGGGGCATAATATGTCCAAAAGGGTTGTCCCTCATCTCTTAATGAGTCATGGGTGTGTTTTGGGCGTAACGTGCAATAAACCAATCAGAGTCTCATCTCCCATTCCCTTTAAAAGCCATTTGCGCTCACACCGGATTCGCTATTTACATGTGAGCGGAAAGACTGAACACTTCTCCAGAGAGGAATCCTTTTATTTTTAATATTTAAAAATGTGTGTGTGCTGCTGCTCGTACCTACAGCGTCGAGCTGAAACTAGCAAAAAAAACTTGCGGCGCACCTGCCGTCACATTGCGTTGGTGTATGATAGGGCCCTCAGTGTGTGAAAGTTGCATGTTTACGCAATTAGATTAAAATGCAAAAAAGGCTGTGTTTATTTGATCAAAAATACAGCAAAAATTATGAAATATGACTCCAGTGTAAATCAGCTGTTCTCTATGTGAATATATAGTAAAGTGTAATTTATTCCTGTGATCAAAGCTGAATTTATCATCATTACTCCAGTCTTCAGTGTCACATGATCCTTCACAAATCACTCTGATATGAGGATTTGATGCTCAGGTGATCATGATGACGATGATCTGCACACAAATAAGGCCCTCACAGCGGCCTTATGTTCAGAACACGATGGAATATTGTTTTATTAGGAATATTTACTTGAAGCTTAAATATTGTATTGCATGTAATATTGTTTGAACTGTGTGTGTGTGTGGGTGTGTGTGTGTGTGTGTGTGTCCGGCCCCTCGTCAGCATCTAATGAAGTTACAGTGACAGATGAGTGTGTGTGTCTTTCACAGATGAAATTAAAGCTCCTGACACAAAACAGACTCGTATTAATAGTGTTACGTGTGCTGTGAGACACAAACAGAGACTGTCTCTCTCTCTCTCTCTCTCTCTCATCCCTCTATCCCTCCTTTTATCTGTCGCTCTCTCTGGCCTTCAACTCAAAGCAGAAGAGACGGAAAAGAGACCAGATGAGAGAATAAAAACATTTAGAAATATTTGCTAGTGTAGACAGAGATAGAGCATGTAAACTTAAAAATAAAATAACATGTAAATATTATTTAGTCTCTGTTATTGCATTAAAACACAAGCTGCATTTGTGTGGGTCTGTCTTGTTACCTAGTGATTTATAAATGCTGTATACTGTATATTCTCTCCCCTTACACTAACCCTACCCCTAAACCTACCCATCACACACAACTTTCGTCATTTTTACATTATCAGAAAACATCACTTAGTCTGATTATAAGCTGTTTTCCACATGGGGACCAAAAAATGTCTCTACAAGGACAAGGATTTCAGATATTGCCATCTTTATGGGGACATTTTGTCCTCATAACATAGGGTTTACCTGGACCTACACACACACACATACACATACACACACACACACACACACACATACACATACACACACACACACACACACACACACAGTGACAGTGGGTCATTAACCCAGACCTCCGCTGTCAGCTGGACTCCCACATGTCAGTCTATCAGACGACCCATAAACCCCTGCTCTGATCCAGGACCACCACAGACCTCATGAGCTTATTAACAGAGCTGTCACAAACACACACACACACACGCACACACTCGCTCGCTCACACACATACGCACGCACGCACACTCACGCATGCATGCACGCACGCACGCACGCACGCACACACACACACACACACACACACACACACACAAACACACACACACACTCACACTCTTACACACACACCTTCATACTCACTCTCTCTCACACACACAGAAGACCATTCACATGGTTTCATGCATTGTACATGTTCTGCAATATCAGACAGAAAAGTCATTAGAATGATAAAGCGACAGATAGATGAATAGAACGGGATGTATGGATGGATAGAACGATGGGCGGACGGACAGACGGACGGACGGATGAATAGATAGAATAATGGATGGATGGATGAATAGAATAATGGATGGATGGATGGATGGATGGATGGATGATGGATGGATGAATAGAATGATAAATGGATGGAACAATGGATGGATGATAGATAGAATGATGGATGGATGGATGGATGGATGGATGAATAGAATGATAAATGGATGGAACAATGGATGGATGGATAGATAGAATGATGGATGGATGGATGGATGGATGGATGAATAGAATGATAAATGGATGGAACAATGGATGGATGGATAGATAGAATGATAGATGGATGGAGGATGGATGGGCGGATGGATGGATTGATAGATGGAATGATGAATGGATGGAACAATGGATGGATGATAGATAGAATGATGGATGGATGGATGGATGGATGAATAGAATGATAAATGGATGGAACAATGGATGGATGGATAGATAGAATGATAGATGGATGGATGATAGATGGATGGATGATGGATGGACGGATGGATGGATTGATAGATGGAATGATGGATGGATGGAACAATGGATGGATGGATGGATGGATGGATGAATAGAATGATAAATGGATGGAACAATGGATGGATGGATAGATAGAATGATAGATGGATGGATGATGGATGGACGGATGGATGGATTGATAGATGGAATGATGGATGGATGGAACAATGGATGGATGGATGGCTGAATAGATAGAATGATAGATGAATGGACGAATGGACGGATGGACTGACAGAATGCTTATTAAAAATATCAATATTATAAATACTACAGGTAACAGTACTTTATATAAACTACACTGAACTGACACTGGTCTGCAGTTCACAGTCAGAGATCTCGAGATCTCAATCATTTCGATCTGAGCAGAGAAACATCCGAGTCTGTTTCTATTCACAGGAGAGGATTTGATGAGGAACGCCTGAGATTGATGCTTTAAATGAAACATAAATAAGAACTCATTAATTCTCATTGATGCAAAAGCAACATGTGAAGAACGCGTTCCTCCTCAAGGCTTCCGGAGATTCACCAGAGCTCAGGGTGAAGCTGCTCTAGTGCTTCTCATTCAGGTGTGTGTGGACGTGAAGAGCTCCTGACGGATATTAGCAGGTGTGCTTCTCTCTCTCTCTCTGGGAATGTGCCATTATTCCCAGCATTTCCTGCACTAAACATGGATTCCAGCATTCCCGAACGCACCTCCCCCCAAAACAAGACACAGAGCGGCTGCTCACATCTGGAGAGAGACGAGAACCAGCAGGAACCAGGAGACTCAACGAGAACACACGCACACACACATACACACACGCACGCTCACACACACGCACACACACTAGATGATTTTGAGAAAAATAGTCAGTGGTTTGTTCAAAACTCTAAGCAAAAGCAACAATGCTGGAGACGTTTGGCCTAATAAACAGCAGTAATAATCATAAAGAGGCAGTGAGATCAGATCAGGGAAGTTCCTGTACGACACTCAAGGGAACGACCTCATTTCCTGGGCTCAACATGCACACAGAGGGTCTGTTCACATTTAACCCCTAAACATGACCTTTGACCTCTTTACCACCACACACACACACACACATCACTCTTGTGTTTTCGTGTCATGATACTAGAGATGCAGGATTTGTTGAACAAAATCGGAATATGATTTTTCTGATAAAAATTGTGATTGTGATTCAAAATATGATACAAAAAAAAATAATAATAAAATAAAGGTCTAGGTTTGCTGTGCTTTTTGTAGGTCTGCAAAATTTGGCTAAAAATGTTGTGGTTATAATACAATATGTATATAAAAAATTGACAAAAATAAATAAACAAATATTATTATTATTATTATTATTATTAATAATAATAATAATAAATTATACAAAATTAGAAATATTACTATTGTAATGTTTTACTTAAAAAATACATACACTGTAAAATTAGAATAATACTTTTCATTTCTTAATTTTTAAAATATTATTAATAATATATTATATATGATTAATTATTATTAATAAATAAAATATTATATAACATTTGAAATATTACTATTTTAATATTTTCCTTCAAAATAAAAACTGCATAAAAATATAATAATAATAATTATTATTATTTTCTTTACAGTACAATTTTTATTTTTCATTTTCTAAATATTAATATTTTATATGAAATGTTATTGATAATAATAATAAAATAAAATATTTTACAAAATAAGAAAGAAAAAAAAATCAACAAAAAATTTAATAATGAAAAGTAATAACAATGATAACAATAATTATATTTTACAGTACAACAGACTAATAACTAATATTTATGGCTGTTTTAATTTCTTCATTTTTGAAATATTATTAATAATATGTTATATATTATTAAATATTATTATTAATAATAATAAACAAAATATTATACAAAATTAGAAATATTACTATTGTAATATTTTACTTAAAAATAAAAATTGCATAAAACAAATATAATAATAATAATAATAATAACAATAACAACTGTAAAATTAGAATACATATATTTATGGCTATTTTAATTTCTTCATTTTCTAAATATTATCAATATTATATATTCAATATTATTATTCATAATTAATAATAATAAATAAAATATTTTACAAAATAAGAAAAAATGCATGATGAAAAATAACAACATCATTGAAATATTATTGATAATATATGATATATTATTAAATATTATTATTAATAAATATACAAAATAAGAAATAGTACTATTGTAATGTTTTACTTCAAAATAAAAAATGCATAATAAAAAACATAATATAATAATAACAACAATAATGATATTATACAGTATAACAGACTAATAACTAATATTTATGGCTGTTTTAATTTATTCTTCTTCAAATGTTAAACTCTCAAGCTTTTATTTTGGCGGAATTTGATTTGAAAATTGGTTTTATTTTGAG
The DNA here is from genome assembly GCA_039654625.1 of Rhinogobio ventralis. NCBI lineage: Eukaryota > Metazoa > Chordata > Actinopteri > Cypriniformes > Gobionidae > Rhinogobio > Rhinogobio ventralis. The sequence goes on along the minus strand of CM077208.1, from coordinate 2,382,130 downwards.
TACTCGTGCCGCCCTACACTATAACAACAACAACAACACACTGCGAGCGTTCGAGTCCCAAATTACGACAACGGTCTCAAACTGATGGAATATTTTGACAGATTCAGCATCATCATTCTGACTCAGTTCCCCTTATGAACAACAATCTCCTCTTTCGTTTGCTTCTTAAATTAAACTCGATCTCTGCCCCCACATCCGGAGGCCGCTGACGTCTCCCTGACACCACAGAGAGTCCAGATGATTCATCTGGCGGACAGCATCACAAACGGGAACAGATCGGCCGCCGTCCTCGTGGAATCTGCCAGAAGCCGTTGCTTGCGTTCAGGGCCGGATCGTGTTTTTACAGCATTACATAAAACAGACGACGCTTCCTGCGAGGTGAAACCGCACCTGCAGCTGCACCAAAACCAGCCAGGAACACAAACACAGCGATGGAGGAGATCTGTGAGGAATGACGGGTTAACCAGACTCTCTCTCAGCACCTGCGCTCTCTCTCTCTCTCTCTCTCTGGGTCTTTTATTGCCTGTCGTTGGTGGTTTGGCTTCCTGATGGCAGTTACAGATGCCGAGAGCTTCAAACGCTGCCGAGCTCTAGATGACGTCTGCCGTTTCACTGCAAGAGCATTAATGATCGTCCATATTACAGGCCATGAGTTCAAACTGCCCTTCATAAAATCAAACATATCTGACACCGAACAACAAATGAACTGATACAAACAGACGCTTCACATATGAGGTTTACTGACCAGTAAAAGTCTGACATATACAGACACAACAGAAGATCCATAATGGTATATATAACTTACGTCACAGTATGTTTCCAGAGCACCAAATATATCTATTCCAGAACATAAACAACACGTATATCTATATATAATGACAACAACGAACTACCAATTCAAAGGTTCAGGATTTTTTTAAAGACATTTATAAAGTTACAGAAGATTCTATTTCAAATAAATGCTGTTCTTTTGAACTTTCTATTCATCAAAGAATCCTGAAAAATAATGGTTTCCACGAGAATATGAACTGTTTTCAACATAATAATCATAAATGAGCATCAAATCCTCATATGAGAATGATTTGTGAAGGGTCATGTGACACTGAAGACTGGAGTAATGATGATTTTGATCACAGGAATAAATTACACTTTACTATATATTCACATAGAGAACAGCTGATTTACACTGGAGTCATATTTCACTGTTTTACTGTATTTATGATCAAATAAACACAGCCTTGATAAAGAGACTTCTTTCAAAAATATAAAAAAAGGTATTCCATGCAACAAAACCCAATGCATAAAATTAATATGATTGTTTTTATTAAATATTAAAAATAATATATTATAAAATAAAAATAATAATAAATATAATATTATACAAAATTAGAAATATTACTATCACAATATTTTACTTCAAAATAAATAATAATATAATAATAATAAAAATTTGAAAACTTATATTTATGGCTGTTTTAATTTCTTTTTTTTAAATATATATATTATTAATATATTACATATTAAATATTATTATTAATAAAAAATATTATACAACATAGAAAAATGTAATTTATCAAAATAAAATAAAAATTGCATAATAAAAAAAAATACCAATATTAAATTCAGCTTTTGATCACAGGAATAAATTACACTTCACTATATATTCACATAGAAAACTGTTATTTTACATTATAATATTTCACAATTTTTACTGTATTTATGATCAAACAAAAATTCTGCCTCAATGAAAAGACTTCTTTAAAAAAAAATTAAAAATAAATAAAATAAAATATATAAAGGTATTCCATGCAACAAAAGCCAATGGATAAAATTACTTTTTTTTTTTTAAGAAATATAATTAATAATATTTATTAATAATAATAATAATACATAGAATATTATACAAAATTAGAAATATTACTATCACAATATTTTACTTCAAAATAAAAAACTGCATAATAAAAATATATATTTTTTTATTTTACAGTACAACTGACTAATAACTCATATTTATGGCTGTTTTAATTTTGAAATATTAATAATATATTACATATTAAATATTATAAATGATTCAAAAATATTATACAAAATAAGAAAAAAATTATTTAAAAATGGTATAATGAAAAATAATATAACAATAATAACAACAATAATTTGATTTTACAGTACAACTGACTAATAACTAATATTTATGGCTGTTTTAATTTCATCAAGCTTTTATTTTGGCAGTATTTGATCATTTTTGAAAATAGCACTAAACCATATATAACAAATTCAATTTTATTTGGATTAATCGTGCCGCCCTACATACAGTCAACCCAGAACTGATTCAGACACAGATGTAATGTTTCTCTAGCGTGTGCAGGACTATAGAGTTCATTTCTATACGAGAGGACAGCAAAATAAAGCAAACTGTGACATATCACAGCCAAACACTCTTCATACAGTGGCTACCAGTAAAAATGATACAAATTTGGGAGCAAAATGATTCAGACACTTTGAGCTGAGCATGTTTCAATTGCTAATGTGACCTTTGACACACAGACTGAACAAAATGAAGCATTGCTTGCTCATTGGTTGAGCTAAATTAGTATCATCTAATCGTGTACTTAAATTGGTTGATTGTAATCCATTACATCCCTTTCTATCAATATGATCTGACATTATCAAGATGAATTAGTTCTGACACAGTTTAACTCTGAGTTCTTGTCATATTTTATCACCATATCTAAACTATAGTGAGTAAATGTGATAATGTTGAAGGTAAATTTGGGTTTGACTGTATAACAAAAAAAAAATCGAGTCTGTCTGGGGGCGATTTTGTGTTTATGTATTAAAAAAGGAAGCCCTCAAGCTTGACATGGTATTCATTAAAAAGTAACAAAAAATGTATAATAATAAACCTAACGCATGACAAACTTTGGCATGTTATGATGTGACTAACATCACAGCGGCGGGAAAACAACTCACACTCCGTTATAAAACAATGCCGAGAGAATTCCCTGCTTCCGGCTTCCTGTTCTCCCAAATGGGGACTTCCATGCATTGACTGTGGTTTATTCTCATCCCGAGCTGAACTCGGGTCACGGCTGCGACACGGGCCCGAATCATCCACACGATATTATAACGATCTGAGAGGACACGGATCCGGACGGGAACAACCAGCATCCTCTAAAACACTGGAGCAATAATAACAGATAAATGACCTCATGGTCCTAGAAAAGACATGAACAATATCTACATAACCTCAGTCCTGAACTAATAATCACACACAGTCCAGATACACTGATTCAGGTCAACACTTCAGTCTGACATTAATATTTCAAAACTGTCCTGACAGGGAAGAGGAGACCAGCCGTCCCAAACACACATGCTGAAGTTACTGGGAATGTGCCGGATTTACCACAAATACTTCAGAAATGTCAATGACTGAATCTCATGAAACCTGTGCAGAACAGATGCAACTCATACTTTAGGATTTTCATTAAAAAATTATATATATATTTGTAAATTCTTTCAACATTGCTGGTGTTAGTATATAATAACAACATTTATATTTCATTAGTTCTCTCTTGTTTTTGCAGTGTTCATAATTTCTTTGTATGACAGCCTGGATGACAATTAAGTGGCACAATTGCGTTATTATCACAAATAAAATAAACGATTGTCAATATGCTTAAAAAAATTATTTAACACATTTTGAATAATATTTGAATAAAGGTTGAACATATATACCAAAATGTAAAAAATACATATTTTGAAAAATATATTAAAAAAAAAATTATGAGAAACGACATAAATATAATAATAATAATAATATGAAGATAAAACAAATTTGACTAAATAATATAACAAAACATTTCACTGAATTGATTTTGCATAAAAAAAATGGACAAAAAAATATAATATATATATTTTTCAATTTTTAATGCAAAATCAACATGATATACATACACTCACCTAAAGGATTATTAGGAACACCTGTTCAATTTCTCATTAATGCAATTATCTAATCAACCAATCACATGGCAGTTGCTTCAATGCATTTAGGGGTGTGGTCCTGGTCAAGACAATCTCCTGAACTCCAAACGGAATGTCAGAATGGGAAAGAAAGGTGATTTAAGCAATTTTGAGCGTGGCATGGTTGTTGGTGCCAGACGGGCCGGTCTGAGTATTTCACAATCTGCTCAGTTACTGGGATTTTCACGCACAACCATTTCTAGAGTTTACAAAGAATGGTGTGAAAAGGGAAAAACATCCAGTATGCGGCAGTCCTGTGGGCCAAAATGCCTTGTTGATGCTAGAGGTCAGAGGAGAATGGGCCGACTGATTCAAGCTGATAGAAGAGCAACTTTGACTGAAATAACCACTCGTTACAACCGAGGTATGCAGCAAAGCATTTGTGAAGCCACAACACGCACAACCTTGAGGCGGATGGGCTACAACAGCAGAAGACCCCACCGGGTACCACTCATCTCCACTACAAATAGGAAAAAGAGGCTACAATTTGCACGAGCTCACCAAAATTGGACAGTTGAAGACTGGAAAAATGTTGCCTGGTCTGATGAGTCTGGATTTCTGTTGAGACATTCAGATGGTAGAGTCAGAATTTGGCGTAAACAGAATGAGAACATGGATCCATCATGCCTTGTTACCACTGTGCAGGCTGGTGGTGGTGGTGTAATGGTGTGGGGGATGTTTTCTTGGCACACTTTAGGCCCCTTAGTGCCAACTGGGCATCGTTTAAATGCCACGGCCTACCTGAGCATTGTTTCTGACCATGTCCATCCCTTTATGACCACCATGTACCCATCCTCTGATGGCTACTTCCAGCAGGATAATGCACCATGTCACAAAGCTCCAATCATTTCAAATTGGTTTCTTGAACATGACAATGAGTTCACTGTACTAAAATGGCCCCCACAGTCACCAGATCTCAACCCAATAGAGCATCTTTGGGATGTGGTGGAACGGGAGCTTCGTGCCCTGGATGTGCATCCCACAAATCTCCATCAACTGCAAGATGCTATCCTATCAATATGGGCCAACATTTCTAAAGAATGCTTTCAGCACCTTGTTGAATCAATGCCACGTAGAATTAAGGCAGTTCTGAAGGCCAAAGGGGGTCAAACACAGTATTAGTATGGTGTTCCTAATAATATATAGTATTGTAGTTCTATACATTGTTGGTATTATTAGCATATATAATAATAATAATAATAATAATATTTAAAGCATTACATAGAGAATAATGGGGAATAATGTTTGCTTAATTGTTTGCAAATAATGCCACAATAACACTGCAAAAAATTTATTTTCATGTCAATCAACACACTAACCCCCCCAAAACTCTAATTATGGTATGGTAAAAAAAAAGGATGACATTTTAATTAATCATTGTAAAAAAAATTGTCATTGTATTAATGTCACAATGACACAGCAAAAAACAATGAATGAAAAACTATGATATTATTTATTTATTCATATAAATAAAATGAAAAAATCATCATGAAATTAATGTCACAATGACAACGGGGGGAAAAAACAGCTGACTTTATTTTCTAAAGTATAAAATATGAATGCATAATTTTTGGGCATTAACCCCCAGAAGTGAACGTCAGAGGAAGTCTCAGTGCAGACGAGTTGAGCCGACAGTATTTAAACACATTTCACATGCAGGAACTTTCACTTTGACGAGTAAATAATAGAGAGTTCCTGCATGGTCAGTCAGGTCTTCACCCTCATCTCTCAGTCACACACACACACACACACACACTTCAGATCACCGTGAGCGAACGAAACCCAGCGTAAGCCCATCAGCATCTGTGAGATCTGTCGCTCTCCATCAGCGTGAGGCTGAGAGGAGCTGAAACTAATGTTTACCTCACCAAATTATTTAAACTCTCAAAGCCTTCATCCACAGCGGACGGATGAACTCACACTGACGACACTCGCTCACACTGAAAGCCGCTTTCACATTCGCTCTGAATCACAGCCGCCCATGTTTAACACTCCATACACACAACAACACAATAACTTGCTTTTGTAATCAGTATTTTTGTCTTAATATCTCAACATCATATACAGTGACGTCCGGAGGGGATACTTGTGTTTAATGATCCTATAAGATTGATTAAACCATCAAAATATGAGGAAAATATCTAATATTTTTAAGGGGGAAGAACCAAACTCTAAACTTGCTTACGGTATTCATCTGACAAAAACGATTTAGTTTAGTTTAGTAAATGCCTAGAAAAAGAAAAAGCTCACATTGACTAGAACATCATCAGTTATTAATATTTCATTTGTTCTCCCTAGTTTTTGCATGTGTTCATAATTTGTTTGTATTATGTTATGTTATGTTGCACAATTTGGCGTTATCACAAATAAAACAAACGTACAAAATCTTTAACACATTTTTTATAATATTTGAATAAAGGGTAAATTATAGACAAATGTAATATATTATATTATTATAATTATATATATACACACACACCTAAATATAAACTAATTAAATAAAAATAAAAAATTAAATATAAAAAAATGTACAAAATATGACCATATTTTTTTTTTTTTTTTAAATATATAAAAAAAAAAATAATGAAAAGAAAAGACAAAAAAAATAATTAAAATTGCATAATAATATGAAGATAATATAACGATAATTTGACTTAAAGTGAAAAACAAAACAAAATGTAAAAAAAACTGAGAAGTCTAAAATAAACAAATTATTATTATTTTTTTTTAAATCAAATGGGTTATGAAAAATAAATTGAAGTCATCAAACCACACGCTGAATAAAATTGAAAAAGATTTAAAATATAATATATACTACTAAACCAAAAGAAATGGCTAGTTTGGACAAGCATTTAAATAAATAAATAAACAAATATTTCCCAACGGGGAGTGAAAATTAAATCAGTTTAAAATATAATAATATTTCAAATAAATTGAACTCGATATATTTTTTTCTGACCAGAAGTGATTGTCAATTGTTAAATGCACCTGCTGAATAAAATGAATACATTTATTATTATATGCTTTTCTAAAAACCAAAAGAAACACAAGAAGCGGCTGGTTAGGAGAAAAAACTATTTTCTCGGATCGCACGAGTTTGGTGTCGGGAAGGAACGCCGCGATTCCCTTCGGCAGAGCGGCGAGGTCCTTTCGGATTTCACCCCGATACCCAGCGCCATGGAGACGTGGTGGCAGCATCGCCATGGCGATGGCTCTGGGATTGACACCTCGCTGTCACCCTATTCTTGGTTTAGAGGAGTCGGAGTGAGAAAGCGCTAACAAGTTAGCGATCAGCGTGGGTGACAGCACACTCTTTCACCACGGGATACACACACACACACACATCATCTCATTCACTTCCACACACTGCGCTAAAACACACACACGCTCAGAGTGGCATTGTGGGAAAACGACAAAAAGAAAAAAGTGGCGATAGATGCAGACCTTCAAATGGAAGCACACACACACACACGGCGAAGGCTGTCTCTCTCTCAGCTCAAAGCAAATCATATCAGAAGTCTCAGAGTAACTCCATTAGAAACCGATTACGGCTTAATGTCTGTCTAAACGCATTATCAACCTTCAGACAACCTCTGAATATTTCAACATAATACCGGTTTAATTCTCAAAATATAATGGAGTCACGTCTACTTACACTCTCATTTATTCATTTATCATCGTTCTTTAGCGAGACCCGATTTAAATTTCTCACATAGACTCACATAAGATCTCTCATGGGACAAAAACACTTATTATGATTCACAAGCTCCTGATTTGATTCCGATTCGATTCATTTCATTTCACAGATTCATTTTGTGTTTTTTAATCCTGTCCAAATAAAAAATGTCAGTTTTTTCTCACACAACCTCAGTAAAAATATTAATTATTTTAATAATCGACATGTATCATTATTCACAGAGTCTTGATTTGATTCTGATTCGATTCATTTCAATAGATTCATTTTTTTGTATGACAGATCCATTTAGTGTTTTTTTAATCCCGTCTAAATCACAAGCATCTGTTTTTTTTCTCACACAACCTCAGTGAAAATCTCAAGTATGTTAATAAATCGTCATTTATCATTGTTCACAAGCTCTTGATTCTATTCGATTTTGATTCGTTTCAATAGATTCATTTGCATTCCACAGATTCATTTTGTTTTTAATCCCATCTAAATGACAAATATCTTTGTTTTTCCTCACACAACCTCACTTGACTAATACAATAAAGTTGATATTTCAATGAAAGTCCCCTGAACTACTGTATCATCTGAGAAACGATGTTTTCGTCTGGGAAAGATCTGTGAATATCAGCTGATAGTCACGACTAAACGTAAACATAAATCGAATTGAACCCAGTCATTGCTCCTGCATTTTAAGAGTTTCTTTGCTCACTGTACGTCACAGACTGAACATCAAAGACATTTAAGATGGACAGTAATCCAATATCTGCTGATTCAATCAAAATTTCACTCCACATGCCTGAAATTAAGGTGGGCTGATAGTTTTCGAAGGTTGTTAGACAGACCTCAACACTAGACGCGCAAGAACGGCGACAGTCAACAAATGTAAAAAGATCTAGACATCAAATAACTAATAATAATAATAATGATGAAAAAAGAAAGGTTTTGCAAAAAATAGCAAAACAATTATCCTAACAGTAACTGCATTCAACTGTGTTTGACTAGTTGCAACAACATTTAGAGGGAATCAGTTGATTTAACGTGTTTTTATGTAGTTTCAATTACCATTTGCGCTTGATTTTGGTAAAATGTTGTTTTTGACCAGTGAATATCATACATGTTTTGTCCGTCATTAGAAATGGCCACATCATAAGTGCATTGTCAACTTACAGGCAATAAAGTTCACTGTAGCTATATGTGGGCGCTCAGTTTTTTCTGTCATTCGGCCAAAATCTCATGTTATTAAAGATGAAGTGATTCGCACAAGCTATTTAAGACAGTACTGGCTGTGACTCAACGACAAATGCTTCTTCTCCGCTCTTCAGATGCATATATATATATACACTGTGTTTCTTGAGTAAAGAAAACACTGTACTTATTCAAAGAAACACTTCTTTTGTTACCATTGCATTGCAAACAAGCAGAGATACTGCATGCAGCACTTCATTCATGATAGAGGGGGCGGGGTTATGAGGTTTGACTGACAGTTTGAGGAGCCAATGGAGTTACGAGGTTTAGTCACAAGCTCTGTTTAATACTTTTCATTGGTTGGCAAACCCCATAAACAGAAGTAAAGGGTGACCAAAAGTAATGATTTATGAAAAATATAAAAAAAATGATGAAATATGGAGATACAAGGTTTCTGCCCGACAGCGACAATATGTGACTTAACCCCTTTTTGTACAAAAATCGCAGACGGTCCCAGATTATTGTTGTTCAACATTCACTACACTTTAGATTAGCTGCATATAAAAGGCTATACAAAACATATTTCAACAACATTATATGACTAAAATCCACATTAGATCGCAATCGGAAGTTAATACAAACACTCAAAAGTTTTGAGTAAAATTATAATATTAATCTTTTAAATTGTGTTATGTAGCTTGATGCTAATTGTAGCTCTAATGCACCTGTCTGCCAGGAGCTATTCTATTGCATAAACTAATTTGTTAAAATAATTCACATAAGGTCCCAAGAATATGCTCTTTTTTTGTTTGTTTTCTAGAAAGACTTTGGGTAAAAGGTGGATTAATGTATAGTGGGATCAAAGTGGTGTTGATGGGTGAGCCATAGTGCCAGAATAAAGGCTAATAATGGCTGAATACAAACAAAAAAATAATGATAAAGAATAGTGAAGAGTAAGTCTCATACCGGCAGAGGTGTGAAAGGTTCATAGAGTGAGAACAATAGAAACATGAATGGAGCAGTTCTCCTCGCCAGACATTAGAATGGGTGTTTACACGGCAAAAAATGTTTTATTAGCATCTTCTCAGCCTTCTCTAAAAACTCACATGACATGGTCTTGCATAATGTTTAATAAAATTCATAGTTTTAGAGATATCATCCTTAGATTTGAAATAAAGCATGATCAGACTTCATTCAGTGTTTCTAAGCTTCTACAACAAAGATAAATAATTTTTATACATTTAAAAAGTATATTTGTAATTATGTTTTTATCTTTGAGCTTATACACCGATCAGGCATAACATTATGACCACTGACCGGTTAAGTGAATAACACTGATGATCTCTTCATCACGGCTCCTGTTAGTGGGTGGGATATATTAGGCAGCAAGTGAACATTTTGTCCTCAAAGTTGATATGTTAGAAGCAGGAAAAATGGGCAAGCGTAAGGATTTGAGTGAGTTGTGATGGCTAGGGTCAGAGCATCTCCAAAACTGCAGCTCTTGTGGGGTGTTCCCGGTCTGCAGTGGTCAGGATCTATCAAAAGTGCTCCAAGGAAGGAACAGTGGAGAACCGGAGACAGGGTCATGGGCGGCCAAGGCTCATTGATGCACGTGGGGAGCGAAGGCTGGCCCGTGTGGTCCGATCAAACAGACGAGCTACTGGAGCTCAAATTGCTCAAGAAGTTAATGCTGGTTCTGATAGAAAGGTGTCAGAATACACAGTGCATCTCAGTTTGTTGCGTATGGGGCTGCATAGCCACTGACCAGTCAGGGTGCCCATGCTGACCCCTGTCCACCGCCGAAAGCACCAACAGTGGCACGTGAGCATCAGAACTGGACCACGGAGCAATGGAAGAAGGTGGCCTGGTCTGATGAATCACGTGTTCTTTTACATCACGTGGATGGCTGGGTGTGTGCGTGGCTTTCCTAGGGAACACATGGCACCAGGATGCACTATGGGAAGAAGGCAAGCCGGCGGAGGCAGTGTGATGCTTTGGGCAATGTTCTGCTGGGAAGCCTTGGGTCCTGCCATCCATGTGGATGTTACTTTGACACGTACCACCTACCTAAGCATTGTTGAGACCATGTACACCCTTTCATGGAAACGGTATTCCCTGGTGGCTGTGGCTCTTCCAGCAGGATAATGCTCCTGACACAAAGCACAAATGGTTCAGGAATGGTTTGAGCAGCACGAGTTTGAGGTGTTGACTTGGCCTCCAAATTCCCCAGATCTCAATCCAATCGAGCATCTGTGGGATGTGCTGAACAAACAAGTCCGATCCATGGAGGCCCCACCTCACAACTTACAGGACTTAAAGGATCTGCTGCTAACATCTTGGTGCCAGATACCACAGCACACCTTCAGGGGTCTAGTGGAGTCCATGCCGCGACGGGTCAGGGCTGTTTTGGCAGCAAAAGGGGGACCAACACAATATTAGGAATGTGGTCATAATGTTATACCTGATCGGTGTATATCTCCATATTAATAACAGTAATTCTGAGTCTTGAACTTAAACTCTCAAGTGTTGGCTTTCTAAATATATGTTGGCTATGTTTTCTATTCAGAATGACTTATGCGCAGCAACCATTTTATTTTGGATATGTCATTTATGCCCCACTTGCCAAAAGGAGGGGTTAAAAGGTCCTGTAAACTCTACAGTATTTGGACACAAGTTCATCTGCCATTTAGTGGAAACTCATAAAATTACTCAGATGTCAACACGGACAGGTTGTGTTCCTCAAAAACACCAACAAAAACACAACGTCTAAGAAAACCCAATAATGCAGCTGACATATTTCATGTAGTAAGATAAAAAAGAAGGTAACAATAAGGTTTCATTAGGTAGTGCATTGGTTAACATAAACTAACAATGAGCCATATATTTCACTGTATGCATTGTCCTAAAGTTTTCATTGTGTGCATCAACTAATGAGTTTAATAATGTATTAGTAAATGTAGAAATTAACATGAACTAAGTTTAATAAATGCAGTGGATATATCATTCATTGTTATTTGATGTTAACTAATGTAGTTAACAAATGAAATCCTATTTCAGAACTCTACTTCTGTTTCTCACACATTTAGAGCCACATACAGGTCAAAACCCCCTGAAACCAGCCCAGACCAGACTCAGGTAAAGACTGCTTTCAAGCGTCCGTCTCTCTCCCTGTCGTCCGCCTGCGAGGAGAGAGACGTTTTTTCTTGCACACGTTCAGCTCAGCGAGTCGTTCCGTAACACGAGTTCTGTTCACACTTCAGCAGAAGACATATGCTGAAACATTAATGTCCTTCCCCACGCAGCCAAGAGCGCCGACATCACTATTATCCAAACAGTAGAGCGACGCCAGGCGTTACGGCACCCTAACACACCTCGACCCGTCCCACACACACACACACACACACACACGGAGAGAAAGAGTGCCGAGTCTGACCACGTGAAGAGCCTGTGTGAGAGACGCTGGGCTTTTAATAGCCCGTAAACAAGATGTAAGTGACAAATAACAATATCGATGTGTGCATGTGTGTTTTTGTGTGAGTGTGTGTGTGACGTGTGGGCGAGTCGTTTTCGCTTAACGCTTTATATGTGGGGAGAGATGAGAAAAGAAACGTGGATCATATCAAACATGGCCATTATCCAGATCTGGCATCAAACCTTCTTAATGTCTCCGAAACTTCTGACTCATGATGCCAATTTCAGCTGATTTCTGAGGTCGGCCAACGGCGTTTCAAGACTAACAATGTCAATCGCAAAAACCGCCTCGGTCAGTCTCACCTTAAAATAACACAATATGGAATTACATTTTGCATAAAGAGAAAAGCAATTCAGTACATTTAAAATGCAACAGATTCGGCGTCCTGGAAATAAAAATCATATTAACTTTCCTCCTAGAGAATCCACCAATCAGAGAAGACGATGTTATCATGGAAACGTATACAGCAAAAGAGCACTCCCATAATGCACTGTGAATGACATAACTGAGACTCCATAAACTCTCAAACTACCTGTATATTTATATAGATCTGAGTATTTTGTATTTACTATTAAGTACAAAGGTTAAATACTTAAGTATTATCAATAGTTTTAGATTGTATTTCTGTTTTGATTTGAAGCTATACACACACACACACACATATATTCTATTCTATTCTATTCTCATGCATACACACACACATGTATGTATGAATATGTGTGCGTGTGTGTGTATACACATACATGTATATATTTATGCATACACGTACATATATATGAAGATTTTTAAATGTACTTCATTGTCAAAATAATGCTTTTCTATTTATGCTAAATATTTTTCATTTATAATTTTATATATTTAATTATTTGAAAACTATATAATTAAGTATATAGAAAAACAGAACAAAGAAAAATAACAAATTAAATTATTTTTTGTAATAATACTGTATATTATTACAATTTGTTAAGTATTTAGTAGTTGTTATACAGCTTTAATCCAGAATTTATGCATATTTAAATAAAATAATAATAATAAAATTAATTAAAAATTATTGCATTTTTTTCTTCTTATTTTTCTTTGATCAGGGCTGTTTTCCAGGAATTATGGAAGCCTTTATGTTCAGACCTTTGATTCTCCATGAAAGAGCTGTAGATGTTTGACTGAACATGTCTATACTTGAGTTCACAACACACACACAAACCAAGAGCCTCTAAAAACACTCAGAGAACCTTCACAGCCATAACAAAACCCATTTGAGAGAGGTAAAGAAAGAGATGAAAAGTGAGAAACAGAGAAAATGATACATCAAAGACTCTGTGAACCAGTGGATTTACCTGAAGGAATCGTTCCAAACCCACATGACGCACTTTCTATTGTGAGGCACAAAAGCAGATGTTTAGCAGAATGTTCATGCTGCTCTTTTCAATGCAGACAATGACAAAGAACTTTAGCAATTTATGCATTTATAATTCCTAATGATGAAATGACAACTGAACTAAAAGAAAGATGGAATGACGCAAGGAAAGGGAAGGTCATGTTTTCAGCGTGTTGCATGTGCATTGTGTTCGTCAGTTTGGCATCTTCCTCAGCTTCGCATTTAAAAAGCAAGGCCGTGTAATTCACGGTGACGAGCAGCAATAGCCATCATGCATCTCTGTTGCTTTCTGCCTTTGCCTCTCTTCTTTAGAGAATATATCAAAACACGCCGCATGTGTGAAAGCATTTGCGTCTGTAAACAGGTAAACATTTCCAGTCTCCTCATTTGCAGGAGCTTAGCATGGTGAAAACAATTTGTGCCGTTTGAAAAACCTTCTGCAAATGACGCTTGAAATATTTTCTTAAAGTGCCGCTATGTTTCATTCACACTTCGGTTTCAAATGCGCTAAGGAGGCTTCACTGTTTTCTGTCAAGCACTGGTCTCTCTCTCTCTTTCTCTGTGTGTGTGTTTGTCTCTCTGCTGAGAGCAATTTTCAGTGAGTTCTTCCCGCACTCATTACAGCGCTGAAACACACGGGAGGCTCTACCTGAAACCCTCGGGTTCGAACTCTAGTACAGGATAAACCGGCGTCTCTGTCCTCACTCCACAGTGTGGAAACAGTTGTTCCAGAACATGTGGCAGTGAGACGTGTGTGTGTGTGTGTGTGCAGACGAGCGCTGGAATTCTCGGCGTAATTAAGTCCACACACACCTGCCTGCGTCCAGACGCCAGGGTGAACTCCGCACCTGTTACCGTGGAAACCGAACGGGAACCAGACAGGGAATTCCGTGAAATTCTGGAACAGCTGATGTGGGCATGGAGATGGAATAAACGGGTGTGAGGAGGGTGATGCGCGCGCACACACACACACACACACACACACACATACACACACACACACACACACATACACACACACACACACACACACACACACACACACACGTGATCACATATCAAGGACGATAAGACTGAAATTTATTAGTAGCTCTACTAAAATGATACTAAAAATGTACTTCCGGATCCTGCTGTTGAATTCCGGGTTCGGGATTTAAATGTACTAACATCAAAGTCAAATATAACTGTCAAAAATAATGCTACAATGACGTCATTGTCCAATAAAACTGTCAAAATGCTACAATATAACGTCAACGTCCAATAAAACTGTCAAAATGCTACAATATAACGTCAACGTCCAATAAAACTGTCAAAATGTTACAATATAACGTCAACGTCCAATAAAACTGTCAAAATGTTACAATATAACGTCAACGTCCAATAAAACTGTCAAAATGTTACAATATAACGTCAACGTCCAATAAAACTGTCAAAATGTTACAATATAACGTCAACGTCCAATAAAACTGTCAAAATGCTACAATATAACGTCAACGTCCAATAAAACTGTCAAAATGTTACAATATAACGTCAACGTCCAATAAAACTGTCAAAATGTTACAATATAACATCAACGTCCAATAAAACTGTTAAAATATGTTACAATATAACATCAACGTCCAATAAAACTGTCAAAATGTTACAATATAACGTCAACGTCCAATAAAACTGTCAAAATGTTACAATATAACATCAAAGTCCAATAAAACTGTTAAAATGTTACAATATAACGTCAACGTCCAATAAAACTGTCAAAATATGTTACAATATAACGTCAACATCCAATAAAACTGTCAAAATGTTACAATATAACGTCAACGTCCAATAAAACTGTCAAAATATGTTACAATAAAATCAAAGTCCAATAAAACTGTCAAAATGTTACAATATAACGTCAACGTCCAATAAAACTGTCAAAATGTTACAATATAACGTCAACGTCCAATAAAACTGTCAAAATGTTACAATATAACGTCAACATCCAATAAAACTGTCAAAATGTTACAATATAACGTCAACGTCCAATAAAACTGTTAAAATGTTACAATATAACGTCAACGTCCAATAAAACTGTCAAAATGCTACAATATAACGTCAACGTCCAATAAAACTGTCAAAATGTTACAATATAACGTCAACGTCCAATAAAACTGTCAAAATGTTGTAATATCACGTCAACGTCCAATAAAACTGTCAAAATATGTTACAATATAACGTCAACGTCCAATAAAACTGTTAAAATATGTTACAATATAACGTCAACGTCCAATAAAACTGTCAAAATGTTACAATATAACGTCAACGTCCAATAAAACTGTCAAAATATGTTACAATATAACGTCAACGTCTAATAAAACTGTCAAAATGTTACAATATAACGTCAACGTCCAATAAAACTGTCAAAATATGTTACAATATAACGTCAACGTCCAATAAAACTGTCAAAATGTTGTAATATCACGTCAACGTCCAATAAAACTGTCAAAATATGTTACAATATAACGTCAACGTCCAATAAAACTGTTAAAATATGTTACAATATAACGTCAACGTCCAATAAAACTGTCAAAATGTTACAATATAACGTCAACGTCCAATAAAACTGTCAAAATATGTTACAATATAACGTCAACGTCTAATAAAACTGTCAAAATGTTACAATATAACGTCAACGTCCAATAAAACTGTCAAAATGTTACAATATAACGTCAACGTCCAATAAAACTGTTAAAATATGTTACAATATAACGTCAACGTCCAATAAAACTGTTAAAATATTTTACAATATAACGTCAACGTCCAATAAAACTGTCAAAATATTACAATATAACATCAACGTCCAATAAAACTGTTAAAATATGTTACAATATAACGTCAACGTCCAATAAAACTGTCAAAATATGTTACAATATAACGTCAACGTCCAATAAAACTGTCAAAATGTTACAATATAACGTCAACGTCCAATAAAACTCAAAATGTTACAATATAACGTCAACATCCAATAAAACTGTCAAAATGTTACAATATAACGTCAACGTCCAATAAAACTGTTAAAATGTTACAATATAACGTCAACGTCCAATAAAACTGTCAAAATATGTTACAATATAACGTCAACATCCAATAAAACTGTCAAAATGTTACAATATAACATCAACGTCCAATAAAACTGTCAAAATATTACAATATAACATCAACGTCCAATAAAACTGTTAAAATATGTTACAATATAACGTCAACGTCCAATAAAACTGTCAAAATATGTTACAATAAAATCAAAATCCAATAAAACTGTCAAAATGTTACAATATAACATCAACGTCCAATAAAACTGTCAAAATGTTACAATATAACGTCAACGTCCAATAAAACTGTCAAAATGTTACAATATAACGTCAACATCCAATAAAACTGTCAAAATGTTACAATATAACGTCAACGTCCAATAAAACTGTCAAAATGCTACAATATAACGTCAACGTCCAATAAAACTGTCAAAATGTTACAATATAACGTCAACGTCCAATAAAACTGTCAAAATGTTGTAATATCACGTCAACGTCCAATAAAACTGTTAAAATATGTTACAATATAACGTCAACGTCCAATAAAACTGTCAAAATGTTACAATATAACGTCAACGTCCAATAAAACTGTCAAAATATGTTACAATATAACGTCAACGTCTAATAAAACTGTCAAAATGTTACAATATAACGTCAACGTCCAATAAAACTGTCAAAATATGTTACAATATAACGTCAACGTCCAATAAAACTGTCAAAATGTTGTAATATCACGTCAACGTCCAATAAAACTGTCAAAATATGTTACAATATAACGTCAACGTCCAATAAAACTGTTAAAATATGTTACAATATAACGTCAACGTCCAATAAAACTGTCAAAATGTTACAATATAACGTCAACGTCCAATAAAACTGTCAAAATATGTTACAATATAACGTCAACGTCTAATAAAACTGTCAAAATGTTACAATATAACGTCAACGTCCAATAAAACTGTCAAAATGTTACAATATAACGTCAACGTCCAATAAAACTGTTAAAATATGTTACAATATAACGTCAACGTCCAATAAAACTGTTAAAATATTTTACAATATAACGTCAACGTCCAATAAAACTGTCAAAATATTACAATATAACATCAACGTCCAATAAAACTGTTAAAATATGTTACAATATAACGTCAACGTCCAATAAAACTGTCAAAATATGTTACAATATAACGTCAACGTCCAATAAAACTGTCAAAATGTTACAATATAACGTCAACGTCCAATAAAACTCAAAATGTTACAATATAACGTCAACATCCAATAAAACTGTCAAAATGTTACAATATAACGTCAACGTCCAATAAAACTGTTAAAATGTTACAATATAACGTCAACGTCCAATAAAACTGTCAAAATATGTTACAATATAACGTCAACGTCCAAAAAAACTGTTAAAATGTTACAATATAACGTCAACGTCCAATAAAACTGTCAAAATGTTACAATATAACATCAACGTCCAATAAAACTGTTAAAATATGTTACAATATAACGTCAACGTCCAATAAAACTGTCAAAATATGTTACAATATAATGTCAACGTCCAATAAAACTGTTAAAATATGTTACAATATAACGTCAACGTCCAATAAAACTGTTAAAATGTTACAATATAACGTCAACGTCCAATAAAACTGTCAAAATGTTACAATATAACATCAACGTCCAATAAAACTGTTAAAATATGTTACAATATAACGTCAACGTCCAAAAAAACTGTCAAAATATGTTACAATATAATGTCAACGTCCAATAAAACTGTTAAAATGTTACAATATAACATCAACGTCCAATAAAACTGTCAAAATATGTTACAATATAACGTCAACGTCCAATAAAACTGTCAAAATGTTGTAATATCACGTCAACGTCCAATAAAACTGTCAAAATATGTTACAATATAACGTCAACGTCCAATAAAACTGTTAAAATATGTTACAATATAACGTCAACGTCCAATAAAACTGTTAAAATGTTACAATATAACGTCAACGTCCAATAAAACTGTCAAAATATGTTACAATATAACATCAACGTCAAATAAAACTGTTAAAATGTTAAAATATAACGTCAACGTCCAATAAAACTGTTAAAATATGTTACAATATAACGTCAACGTCCAATAAAACTGTCAAAATGTTACAATATAACGTCAACGTCCAATAAAACTGTTAAAATGTTACAATATAACGTCAAAGTCCAATAAAACTGTCAAAATGTTACAATATAACGTCAACGTCCAATAAAACTGTCAAAATATGTTACAATATAACAGCAACGTCCAATAAAACTGTCAAAATGTGTTACAATATAACGTCAACGTCCAATAAAACTGTTAAAATATGTTACAATATAACGTCAACGTCCAATAAAACTGTTAAAATATGTTACAATATAACGTCAGCGTCCAATAAAACTGTCAAAATGTGTTACAATATAACGTCAACGTCCAATAAAACTGTTAAAATATGTTACAATATAACGTCAACGTCCAATAAAACTGTTAAAATATGTTACAATATAACGTCAACGTCCAATAAAACTGTTAAAATATGTTACAATATAACGTCAACGTCCAATAAAACTGTTAAAATGTTACAATATAACGTCAACGTCCAATAAAACTGTCAAAATATGTTACAATATAACATCAACGTCCAATAAAACTGTTAAAATGTTAAAATATAACGTCAACGTCCAATAAAACTGTCAAAATGTTGTAATATCACGTCAACGTCCAATAAAACTGTCAAAATATGTTACAATATAACGTCAACGTCCAATAAAACTGTTAAAATATGTTACAATATAACGTCAACGTCCAATAAAACTGTCAAAATGTTACAATATAACGTCAACGTCTAATAAAACTGTCAAAATGTTACAATATAACGTCAACGTCCAATAAAACTGTCAAAATGTTACAATATAACGTCAACGTCCAATAAAACTGTTAAAATATGTTACAATATAACGTCAACGTCCAATAAAACTGTTAAAATATTTTACAATATAACGTCAACGTCCAATAAAACTGTCAAAATATTACAATATAACATCAACGTCCAATAAAACTGTTAAAATATGTTACAATATAACGTCAACGTCCAATAAAACTGTCAAAATATGTTACAATATAACGTCAACGTCCAATAAAACTGTCAAAATGTTACAATATAACGTCAACGTCCAATAAAACTCAAAATGTTACAATATAACGTCAACATCCAATAAAACTGTCAAAATGTTACAATATAACGTCAACATCCAATAAAACTGTCAAAATGTTACAATATAACGTCAACGTCCAATAAAACTGTTAAAATGTTACAATATAACGTCAACGTCCAATAAAACTGTCAAAATATGTTACAATATAACGTCAACATCCAATAAAACTGTCAAAATGTTACAATATAACGTCAACGTCCAATAAAACTGTCAAAATATGTTACAATAAAATCAAAATCCAATAAAACTGTCAAAATGTTACAATATAACATCAACGTCCAATAAAACTGTCAAAATGTTACAATATAACGTCAACGTCCAATAAAACTGTCAAAATGTTACAATATAACGTCAACATCCAATAAAACTGTCAAAATGTTACAATATAACGTCAACGTCCAATAAAACTGTCAAAATGTTACAATATAACGTCAACGTCCAATAAAACTGTCAAAATGCTACAATATAACGTCAACGTCCAATAAAACTGTCAAAATGTTACAATATAACGTCAACGTCCAATAAAACTGTCAAAATGTTGTAATATCACGTCAACGTCCAATAAAACTGTCAAAATATGTTACAATATAACGTCAACGTCCAATAAAACTGTTAAAATATGTTACAATATAACGTCAACGTCCAATAAAACTGTCAAAATATGTTACAATATAACGTCAACGTCCAATAAAACTGTCAAAATGTTGTAATATCACGTCAACGTCCAATAAAACTGTCAAAATATGTTACAATATAACGTCAACGTCCAATAAAACTGTTAAAATATGTTACAATATAACGTCAACGTCCAATAAAACTGTCAAAATGTTACAATATAACGTCAACGTCCAATAAAACTGTCAAAATATGTTACAATATAACGTCAACGTCTAATAAAACTGTCAAAATGTTACAATATAACGTCAACGTCCAATAAAACTGTCAAAATGTTACAATATAACGTCAACGTCCAATAAAACTGTTAAAATATGTTACAATATAACGTCAACGTCCAATAAAACTGTTAAAATATTTTACAATATAACGTCAACGTCCAATAAAACTGTCAAAATATTACAATATAACATCAACGTCCAATAAAACTGTTAAAATATGTTACAATATAACGTCAACGTCCAATAAAACTGTCAAAATATGTTACAATATAACGTCAACGTCCAATAAAACTGTCAAAATGTTACAATATAACGTCAACGTCCAATAAAACTCAAAATGTTACAATATAACGTCAACATCCAATAAAACTGTCAAAATGTTACAATATAACGTCAACGTCCAATAAAACTGTTAAAATGTTACAATATAACGTCAACGTCCAATAAAACTGTTAAAATATGTTACAATATAACGTCAACGTCCAATAAAACTGTCAAAATATGTTACAATATAACGTCAACGTCCAAAAAAACTGTTAAAATGTTACAATATAACGTCAACGTCCAATAAAACTGTCAAAATGTTACAATATAACATCAACGTCCAATAAAACTGTTAAAATATGTTACAATATAACGTCAACGTCCAATAAAACTGTCAAAATATGTTACAATATAATGTCAACGTCCAATAAAACTGTTAAAATATGTTACAATATAACGTCAACGTCCAATAAAACTGTTAAAATGTTACAATATAACGTCAACGTCCAATAAAACTGTCAAAATGTTACAATATAACATCAACGTCCAATAAAACTGTTAAAATATGTTACAATATAACGTCAACGTCCAAAAAAACTGTCAAAATATGTTACAATATAATGTCAACGTCCAATAAAACTGTTAAAATGTTACAATATAACATCAACGTCCAATAAAACTGTCAAAATATGTTACAATATAACGTCAACGTCCAATAAAACTGTCAAAATGTTACAATATAACGTCAACGTCCAATAAAACTGTTAAAATGTTACAATATAACGTCAAAGTCCAATAAAACTGTCAAAATGTTACAATATAACGTCAACGTCCAATAAAACTGTCAAAATATGTTACAATATAACAGCAACGTCCAATAAAACTGTCAAAATGTGTTACAATATAACGTCAACGTCCAATAAAACTGTTAAAATATGTTACAATATAACGTCAACGTCCAATAAAACTGTTAAAATATGTTACAATATAACGTCAACGTCCAATAAAACTGTCAAAATATGTTACAATATAACAGCAACGTCCAATAAAACTGTCAAAATGTGTTACAATATAACGTCAACGTCCAATAAAACTGTTAAAATATGTTACAATATAACGTCAACGTCCAATAAAACTGTTAAAATATGTTACAATATAACGTCAAAGTCCAATAAAACTGTCAAAATGTTACAATATAACGTCAACGTCCAATAAAACTGTCAAAATATGTTACAATATAACAGCAACGTCCAATAAAACTGTCAAAATGTGTTACAATATAACGTCAACGTCCAATAAAACTGTTAAAATATGTTACAATATAACGTCAACGTCCAATAAAACTGTTAAAATATGTTACAATATAACGTCAACGTCCAATAAAACTGTCAAAATATGTTACAATATAACGTCAACGTCCAATAAAACTGTCAAAATGTTACAATATAACGTCAACGTCCAATAAAACTGTCAAAATATGTTACAATATAACGTCAACGTCCAATAAAACTGTCAAAATATGTTACAATATAACAGCAACGTCCAATAAAACTGTCAAAATGTGTTACAATATAACGTCAACGTCCAATAAAACTGTTAAAATATGTTACAATATAACGTCAACGTCCAATAAAACTGTTAAAATATGTTACAATATAACGTCAACGTCCAATAAAACTGTTAAAATATGTTACAATATAACGTCAACGTCCAATAAAACTGTCAAAATATGTTACAATATAACGTCAGCGTCCAATAAAACTGTCAAAATGTGTTACAATATAACGTCAACGTCCAATAAAACTGTTAAAATATGTTACAATATAACGTCAACGTCCAATAAAACTGTTAAAATATGTTACAATATAACGTCAACGTCCAATAAAACTGTCAAAATGTGTTACAATATAACGTCAACGTCCAATAAAACTGTTAAAATATGTTACAATATAACGTCAACGTCCAATAAAACTGTTAAAATATGTTACAATATAACGTCAGCATCCAATAAAACTGTCAAAATACACTCACCTAAAGGATTATTAGGAACACCATACTAATACTGTGTTTGACCCCCTTTCGCCTTCAGAACTGCCTTAATTCTACGTGGCATTGATTCAACAAGGTGCTGAAAGCATTCTTTAGAAATGTTGGCCCATATTGATAGGATAGCATCTTGCAGTTGATGGAGATTTGTGGGATGCACATCCAGGGCACGAAGCTCCTGTTCCACCACATCCCAAAGATGCTCTATTGGGTTGAGATCTGGTGACTGTGGGGGCCATTTTAGTACAGTGAACTCATTGTCATGTTCAAGAAACCAATTTGAAATGATTGGAGCTTTGTGACATGGTGCATTATCCTGCTGGAAGTAGCCATCAGAGGATGGGTACATGGTGGTCATAAAGGGATGGACATGGTCAGAAACAATGCTCAGGTAGGCCGTGGCATTTAAACGATGCCCAATTGGCACTAAGGGGCCTAAAGTGTGCCAAGAAAACATCCCCCACACCATTACACCACCACCACCAGCCTGCACAGTGGTAACAAGGCATGATGGATCCATGTTCTCATTCTGTTTACGCCAAATTCTGACTACCATCTGAATGTCTCAACAGAAATCGAGACTCATCAGACCAGGCAACATTTTTCCAGTCTTCAACTGTCCAATTTTGGTGAGCTCGTGCAAATTGTAGCCTCTTTTTCCTATTTGTAGTGGAGATGAGTGGTACCCGGTGGGGTCTTCTGCTGTTGTAGCCCATCCGCCTCAAGGTTGTGCGTGTTGTGGCTTCACAAATGCTTTGCTGCATACCTCGGTTGTAACGAGTGGTTATTTCAGTCAAAGTTGCTCTTCTATCAGCTTGAATCAGTCGGCCCATTCTCCTCTGACCTCTAGCATCAACAAGGCATTTTGGCCCACAGGACTGCCGCATACTGGATGTTTTTCCCTTTTCACACCATTCTTTGTAAACTCTAGAAATGGTTGTGCGTGAAAATCCCAGTAACTGAGCAGATTGTGAAATACTCAGACCGGCCCGTCTGGCACCAACAACCATGCCACGCTCAAAATTGCTTAAATCACCTTTCTTTCCCATTCTGACATTCAGTTTGGAGTTCAGGAGATTGTCTTGACCAGGACCACACCCCTAAATGCATTGAAGCAACTGCCATGTGATTGGTTGATTAGATAATTGCATTAATGAGAAATTGAACAGGTGTTCCTAATAATCCTTTAGGTGAGTGTATGTTATATAACGTCAACGTCCAATAAAACTCAAAATATGTTACAATATAACTTCAACGTCCAATAAAACTGTCAAAATGTGTTACAATATGTTACAAAATAGTGTGAACGCTCTGTGAATAACATTTGCGCCTCGCAGGAAATGCGGCTGTACGCATGAACGGCCAAATCACTTCTTGTTCAGAATGCCTGTTTGTTAAGGAAACGCAGGACTGAGAGTGAACGTAAGAATTGAACATTTTAAAGTGTTGCTGTTTAAATGAAGCTGCTGTCTGTTAATATTAAGATTAATATTAATTAAACAACAATATTTGCAAGAAACATTCACAGGTGTTCACTTGTTTCTTTGCTGAGTTCAACTTAATCAGTGTTTACTTAAGCCAATTGAATTTGTTAACATTTATAGTAATATTTAACTTGAAATAATGAAGCAGAAGCTCTATCCCATCATTGACCCATGTGTGTGTGTTCTGTCAGGGTCTATAACAGGACACTCTGTGTTTACACTGAGCAGATCTCCGTCTTTCTGCTTTTCACATTACCCATCAGCCCCTCCTCTGTACTCCTCCTCAGCCAATGACCCTGATGGAGGAGAAAGAGGCCAGGATGCCCCGCCCACCAGCCCGCCCGCCCGCCCGCCACACACACCAAATAACAGACCTTGTTTCATTGCTGCGCCCTGAACACCTGCAAAACTTTCAGAGGAAAAAAAAAGAACAAGTGAGTGAGTGAGCGAGTGAGTGAGTGAGTGAGTAACGAGTATGTTTGAACACAGCAGCCAGACAAAAGCCTTTCATGAGAGGGCACTTCTGTGGGAAAAAGTCCTCGCAGTGTCCGGTTACATTCCTGTCTGTCTCTCTCTCTCTCTCTCTCTCTCTCTCTCTCTCTCTCGCTCTCTCTCTCTCTCTCTCTCTCTCTCTGTCTCTCTCTCTCTCTCTCGCTCTCTCTCTCTCTCTCTCTCTCTCTCTCGCTCTCTCTCTCTGTCTCTCTCTGTCTCTCTCTCTCTCTCTCTCTGTCTCTCTCTCTCTCTCTCTCTCTCTCTCTCTCTCTGCTTCTACTAGAATGTAAAAGTGAATTTCATAGAATATGTCAAGAGCAGGTCATGAAAATTACAGAAACAATATATTACATTTTGCTTGGAGGAAATTAAAAACATTTTAAATTGTGATTTTCATGACAATTAAAAACATTTACCCCCTATATTCTCATAACTATTATGCATCCATTTTAATTTAACTTTTAATTTTAGTTTTTTGTCATAACTATTATTTACAGTTGTGAATCTCATTAGAATTCATTACTGGAATGCATTAAAAATACTGTAGTATGTATATATATATATATATTAATCTAAATTCATAAAGGCAAGGTTCTATTTATCATAATTCGAATAAATAATCAGCATTGTTTTACCATTTTATGGGGTTAATTGGCCACAATTCTAATGACCATAGTGCAAAAACATGAAAAAAATTATTGATATACAAATGTTTTTGCAAATTATATAATTTACATTTACAATTATGAGAATTTGTGAGTTAAATGTGCTTAATTTTAATGAAAATAGTGTCACAATGTCCAAAAAAAAATAAAAATAATTTTAAAATGCAAAATATACTTTTTCCTTTCTAATTTAGTACAAATATGACCTGGACATGTTTTTTGTCGTTGTTGTAAAATTCACTTTAAAATGCAATGGAGAGAAAAAAAATCAGAATATTATAATTAGCAAATTTGCGAACGTTTCTCTGCTGTCGGTCTCATTGATGTATAAAGCGTGTAACCCCAGCGGGTTTGGTTTCTGCTCTACGTGTCACGACACACACGAAAAGTAAACAGCTTCTTAAATACATATTTATTGGATAATTAGGGCTGTAATTGGTTCAGGCTGTAACGAGATGGACGTTAAACCAGCAACTGCAGCAAAAATTAGCACTTGGAAAAACAGTAGCACGTACTGCCCACACCGCGAGAGTGAGAAAAACACACACACACACACACGTGAAATGTACATAAACAAACACATAAAACAAACAAGTGCTTTCTGCGATTGCAAATGGGTGCACACACATACACACACGCGCATGCATGCATGCAAACAGCAGCCATAACCAAAGCATTGATGGAATGGAATGTCAATGGCGTCACAGATGCACACACACACACACACACTAACACACACATACACACTGCCAGATGTTCAACTGCCTTTTAGGAAAACCAAGACAAGAAATCTCCTCTTACACACACACACACACAGCCGATAATCCGAACACTTCAACATGACACTTCCTGAAATTCCACTCATGCACGACAACAAGAGAATAACTGCAGGAATTTCACTGCTAAATAAAGCTTCTTTTGCGTAGTAGAAAAGTTTTAGAGGTTTAAAGGTACGCTATGTAACTTTTTTTGTTCAATTTGTTCATTTTGTTCAATATTTTTTGTTTGAGTCAATACATCATCAAACCTTCTTCCAAAATGGACAATTTTGTCTTACCCTGATTCACTATAGTAAGCCTTTGTGCTTATATTTTAGACATGACTAGATGGTTTTAACTGGGAAATTGCGTACATGCGTCACTCGCCCGTGTGTTTTATCATATCCGTAAATAAAGAAAAGTTGCTCCCCCACCTTTGACGTGTGTCTGGTATTGGAGTTGCTTAGGTTAGTTGTCACAACGAGCGAGAAAGGTAAACATGGAGCTAGAGATGCATGATATATCGGCCACCATATCGGTATCGGCCGATATACACTATATTGCCAAAAGTTTTGGGACGCCTGCCTTTACATGCACATGAACTTTAATGCCATCCCATTCTTAATCCGTAGGGTTTAATATGGAGTTGTCCCACCCTTTGCAGCTATAACAGCTTCAACTCTTCTGGGAAGGCTTTCCACAAGGTTTAGGAGTGTGTTTATGGGGATTTTTGACCATTCTTCTAGAAGCGCATTTGTGAGGTCAGGCACTGATGTTGGACGAGAAGGCCTGGCTCGCAGTCTCCGCTCTAATTCATCCCAAAGGTGTTCTATCGGGATGAGGTCAGGACTCTGTGCAGGCCAGTCAAGTTCCTCCACACCAAACTCTCTCATCCATGTCTTTATGGACCGACGCTTTGTGCACTGGAGCGCAGTCATGTTGGGACAGGAAGGGGCCATCCCCAAACTGTTCCCACAAAATTGGGAGCATGAAACTGTCCAAAATGTCTTGGTATGCTGAAGCATTAAGAGTTCCTTTCACTGGAACTAAGGGGCCAAGCCCAACCCCTAAAAAACAACCCCACACCATAATCCCCCCTCCACCAAACTTTACACTTGGCACAATGCAGTCAGGCAAGTCCCGTTCTCCTGGCAACTGCCAAACCCAGACTCGTCCATGGGATTGCCAGACAGAAAAGCATGATTGGTCACTCCAGAGAACACGTCTCTGCTCTAGAGTCCAGTGGCGGCGTGCTTTACCCCACTGCATCCCACGCTTTGCATTGCTCTTGGTGATGTAAGGCTTGGATGAGCTGCTCGGCCATGGAAACCCATTCCATGAAGCTCTCTACGCACTGTTCTTGAGCTCATCTGAAGGCCACAGAAGTTTGGAGGTCTGTCGCTATTGACTCTGTGCTTTTACGTGGCCTAACACTTCGTGGCTGAGTTGCTGTTGTTCCCAATTGCTTCCACTTTGTTATAATCCCACTAACAGTTGAGCGTGGAATATTTAGTAGTGAGGAAATTTCAGGAATGGACTTATTGCACAGGTGGCAACCTATCACGGTACCACGCTTGAGTTCACTGAGCTCCTGAGAGCGACCCATTCTTTCACAAATGTTTGTAGAAGCGTCTGCATGCCTAGTGCTTGATTTATACACCTGTGGCCATGAAGGGATTGAACACCTGAACTCAGTGATTTGGAGGGACGTCCCAATAGTTTTGGCAATATAGTGTATGTTCATTTTTAATGTTATCATTATCGGCCCGATAAGAAAATTTGTCCGATATATTAAAGTCCATTAAAAAATTTCCTTCAGATGCGCACTGTTCACTTCAAAAACGGAACATACGGCGCAAGTCTGTCATATAGGCTACATAAAATAATGAGAACATCATAACTGTGTGCTTGGGACATGGCTTTTAATGGTGAGACTTTTGTTTTTGTAATCAGGCTATAAAAATTTGGATTTAGATTTATCGGCTAATATATTGGTTATCGGCTTTCAAATATAAAGAATTATCGGTTATCTGTATCGGCCAAAATTTTCATATCGGTGTGTCCCTACATGGAGCCGCTAAATCTCCAACTTTTGGGAATCACCCGTTTTAAACAAACGGCGAACAGAGGAGAGTCTACTAGAGAAAACAGAAAGAGACAGCGTTCATAATAAAACAAGAATCAACATCGGCTTGGCTTTTCTGAGGGATTTGTTGTAAAAAAATCCTTTCCATTTAAACTGGTTATATCTCTTAAGGTTTGTAGTGAATGTTTTATGAGTGGTAGGATAAACATATTCATCCGCACAAAGCGCCAAAGCACAACCAAACTGTGTTTGCAGGAGAACAATGTTTTTGTTTTTTAAAAGTTACATAGAGTACATTTAAATAGTTATGGAGCAATTAAGAAAAATACTTAACATAAAACAGATGATTAGTTGAGCATACAATGTTCTGACTCAAATAGTCACTCCATAGCAAGTCCATCACAATATAGTACAACCTTATTGATGAAATGAACAGCTCGCAGTTGTGAATATCTACATAAAAGGAGAGAAACAAGACCAGATGAACATGGATCATGGAAACACCTTCTAAAACCAGACTCCATCTCGACTGCATGAACATTTCTGCTCACATTTTGACCAAATGCACATTCAACAGATTCATCTCTTCATTCTCAAACGCTTCTGCATGTTTGACCCTTTTCCCACATTAAATAAGGACGGACGTTCAGGTGCATCAGGAAAACTGCAGCCAACATGTACTGAAAGCTTTACACAACTGAGGAGATTTTTTATATTTTCATTTTGGTGGTTGAGAATAAAAAAATATTCCACATATCCACAACCCCATGTGATGACATACAGTACATTTAAAACAAACAAAATCTTTCAGCATTCTAGATAAACATTTGATGATAAAAGTAGCGTGACACTTAGCGTGTTAACTCTGAACCCTGTATACAAATAACACATCATCAGTGAAACCTCCAATACCAAACACACACACTTCAACCTCTGGCACAGATGATATCACACACACACACACACACACACGTGAGACATGCTAACATTAGCCTCTGTCACTGCTCGTTTATGGCAGCCATTACAGTGGCACATCTTACAGCAGCACACTTGACAATATCCAAACAAGTCAGCCGTTTTAATTAAAAGTTCTCCGTTTCAGTGTGCACCTCACCTGCCGTGTTAATTACACACAGTGCTGCTTTTCTTCTGCCTTTATTTTCAGGCGGCTAATTACACTTTTTTGAGTCTCTTCACCTTCACTGCTATGAGCAGGTGTGACGAGAAAACAAGGTGTGCTGTTCCCACCCCTGCACGGAAAATCTCGGGGATCCGTTGAGGACAAGACCACTTGTTAACACACAGGAGAATGTTACTGCTCAGAGGCTGGGCTTTCAGAGATCGTGAGATGAAAAGTTCTCAGTTACACCTCATTTAGGTACAGACTTTATCACAGATGTTTCTCCTAAAAACCTGCACTGACAATCATGAAGCTTAATTAGGGGAAAGAGTTAATTCAATACAATGTTATAGCTCAGAAGTTGCTCTTTCATAACTTATGAGACTTAAATGAGAGATAACTAAGAATCTCATTATTTAACTTTGTTACAAACGGGGTTACATCTGAATATTTTCTTAAAATCTAGGATGTGTTGAATAATATTAATTTGTTGCTTTGTTTTTGATGTGCACAATGCCTCCTGACATTTAAAGGCCGCTTAGTAAAGCGATGCTTTTGATTGGTTCTCTTGTTTGAATTAATTAATCCACATCACTGTGCCTGCTCATTCACATAAAACAATATATTGATTTAAATTCTGTAAGACAAAATTTGCATACAGCCTTTCTTTACAAAGATGATTTACACCTGAGGAGACAATAGAACCACATAATGAGCCGAAATTGAGAATCACATTAAGTATTTAACTTTATCGCAGATGTTTCTCCTAAAAACCTGCACTGACAATCATTAAGTTCAATAAAGGAAAGAGTTAATTCAATAAAATGTTATTGCTCAGAAGTTGTTCTTTCATAACTTATGAGACTTAAATGAGACATAACTGAGAATCACATTAAGTCACATTTATTTAACTTTGTCTCAAGTGTTTCTCCTAGGAGAAAGTAGGAAGAAGGAAGAAGTAGGAAAGTAAAAACAGACAAAAAATGAGTCAAGCTATAAAATGAACGAGTAGAGCAGCTCAGATCACTTGACGAGAAATGTTTGAGCTCATATTGACATCTCTGACTTTGGATTGCAAATCTGAGCACAGTTTGAGACATTCTTGAGATCTCTTCTGAAACACATGTGAGATTTCTGGGGTCTTTTCCCCAGGAGAAACATCTGAGATTTCAGTAGAAGTCTCCATTTGTTCTCACTGCTGTCTAGGAGAAACATGTGAGACATAAGAGAGATCAAATTTGTCTTTTTCCTTTTGTGCGCCTTTGCAGTGCGTTTCAACAGCGCCGTCATCATGGGAACATTCAGGAACCTGTTTGAAAAGGTCATTGTGAACGGCAGTGTAAGATGGGTGTTTCCCATGAATCGTCATTACCCACAATGCACTTTGGTCCCATTGTTGTTTCATGAGGGTGTTGAATCACTCGTGGACAGTAGCGTCTTTAATCGGCACACTTTCTCAGGCCGTATTTTTACTCCGGACAGGACGGGATCAGAAAAGACAGTCCAGTTCAGGAGTCTTTGTGCAAAACAAATAAAACAATAACATTTAATTACATGGATTTGAACGGATTGAACGGGATCGCTGGACCGCCTTAACCAAACCCGACAGATGGAAAGCAGACTATATTACCCATCACAGGACAAAACTGCACCAGATTAGATCGACCTGGACTCGACTATCTGAACTTAACAAGACTCCATAAATAGACAAACCACAACGGCCAAATCTAACACTAAGCGAAGGTGAAAAGCAGCCTGCGTTCCACTCAGGAGACCAGCACACAAAAACAGGAAGTAGCTCTGCCTGCACTTCCTTACAGACATCAGCGTCTCTGGCCAAAACAACACGAGCGCTGCTCACTCGGCCTTCAAAATCAACCTGTTTATCAGACGCTTGGCATGAACATCCGCTTTATCATCTCCTTTAACTGTACTTATATTTTCCTGTTGATGGGTTTTTTACTCGTGTAAACTTCAGCAGGGTTTGCTGGGAAGCTAAAACATCATAATACTTTGCATAATAGACACACAATAATATAAAAACACAGCAAATAATAACAATAATAATAATTCTTAAATCAGTATTTTTGTCTTGTTTTCCAGGATACATGTAAATATCCTTAAAGAGGCGACAATTTTATAAGATTGTATTCAGAAAATGTATTTTGTATGCATTTATATGTATTTTATTTATTAGATTTATGCTTTAAAAAAACAAATAGAATAAGACAAATTTGGTGAAAAATATTAGATGGATTGATGACGTCAGAGAGGCGGAGCCAGTTATTACATGTGAAGGAAGACAGACTTCTCTTTCTGATATCATACTGATGGTCATTCACAGTAAGACAGGAACATGAATTAAGAGTCAGCTTTGATTCCATGACCCGGCCGCACCACAGGCTCCTACATGACATAAGAGCTAATCAACATGCAGCGAATGTTGCGTCTGCACCCTTCCCTTCTCCAGCAGCTCAAGCACAAATGGGTTTAAGAGCCGTTTCCAGGTCAAACAAACAGTGTGTGAGAGCCCAGACCAGCCTTATCAAAGCAGCGCAAAGATAAAAAGCAAGAAACATATTCACAAACACAGACATTTAATCACAAAGGAAGTGGGCTACAGGACACAACAATGTCAACAGAAAGAGGATCCAGCCAAATGCATGGTGGGAAACAAACTCTGCTGACGTAACTCTGGAGGACACGACGGAGACCAGACTGCTTTTTTGGGGGGGGCGAGATGCAAACAAGTTATAAACAAGAAGAGCTATTGTGCCGTTCGGAGGCTGTGAGGGGACGATTCGTCATGATTATGACACTCAAATAATGCACTTTTATTAAGGGTCAATATGGGCAATATCCACCCGGAATTGATTTCTACGGGTATTTTTACCTTTATGGAGGCTTTCACTTTAACATCTGACAGATATGGTTCAGTGCGGCGTCTGCAGAATACTATGACAGTTATTAAATGAAATATATATACTACTGAACATATGGAAAAAATACAATTCCTGCTCAACAGGGATGCATTTATTGGATCAAAATACAGTAAAAATGTATTCCTGTGATCAAAGCTGAATTTATCATCTTTACTCCAGTCTTCAGTGTCACATGACCCTTCACAAATCACTCTGATATGAGGATTTGATGCATATTTATGATTATTATCAATGTTGAAAATAGTTCATATGGTTGTGGAAACCCTGATACACTTCCACTTAAACAAATTAATTTAAATTAATACTTTCATTCATAAAGGATACACTAAATTGATCAAAAGTGACAGTAAAGATAATTATAAAGTTACAAAAGATTCTATTTGAAATAAACGCTGTTCTTTTGAACTTTCTATTCATCAAAGAATCCTGAAAAGTGAAATGTATCAGTTGAGTATCAAACTATTTCCAACACTGATGATAATAATAAGAGCTATTATAAATAATTGAGCACCAATAATACAATCATGTGACACTGAAGACTGGAGTAATGATGATAAATTCAGCTTTGATCACAGGAATAAATTACACGTCACTATATATTCACATAGAAAAGTCATATTTCATATTTTTTACTGTATTTTCCATCAAATAAACGCAGCCTTGGTTAGCAGAAGAGACTTTTCCAAAAATATTTAAAATTCCAAACATTTGACAGGTAGTGTATAATCCAGAATATATTATGAAATTCATCAAATTCACAATGGGGCTTTTTTTGTTTTGGTTCCCCATTTTAAAGCACATTTTTATCACTTTCGGTGCCATATTTGTCTTTTTTACTCTCTATACTCTGAGTGAATTTGGGACAGATGGTATAAAGTGCAGTCAGAAAATCAGCGCAGGAGAACAAAAGGGGCAGGAGCTGAAGATACTCTTGAGGAAGGACTTGTGCTCTATATAAAGACTGTTCACCCTGCATGTTTAGTCTCTGCATGTATTGACATCAGTACGGCACAAGAGGAAGGTCATCTGGGGACTCGAACACACCGTTCACAGACGGCTCTGACTGCACAAACCGTACGCTGTTCTGCAAGCCGTAGTGAACCAAACTCATCCGCGAGATCCTCCGACACCACAGCGCTGGCCTAACACTGCCGCTCGGGCATCTTTTCTCTGTTAGACATCGAAGCACTGATGCTACAGCGTTTGGAGAAAATGATGACTTCAAGTGGCCTAAATGATAAAACTCAAGAGTGCCTCATATTTTCATGTGCATTCACAGTTTAGAGGATATGATTGCATGAAGATTCATACAGATTACTGGCACACTGTCAAAATGCGCTTAGCATTTATCTGATATGAACAATGATGAGAAATTAAAATTCAGCACGAGCCATTACGCATTTCCTATAAGCAACGAAATGAAGAGAACATGATCATTCATACATGAAATATAGCATAGATATATATATATAAGAATCTTTTAGAATGTATTTATTAAATTTTTTATTTTATAATTTTAAGGATTATTATATGAATTTGAGCATTACAAATATATACTTATATGTATATTACATAACAATTAATTAATTTAATAATAATTACATATGAATATATGTATATTTAATATAATATATATATATATATATATAAATGTATTTATATATATTTATTAATGTATTTTTAAGGTTCATTATATGAATATGAGCGTTAAAAATATATAATTATATACGTAATAATTATTATTTTTGATATATATATTCATGTAATGAGCATATTTATAAATGTTTATATATAATATGTTTGTTTATTTATTTTTAAGGTTTGTTATATGAACACGAGCGTCAAAATTATATTTATATGTATTTTACATCATTAATAATAATTATTTATAATAATAATTACACACACACACATTTTGAGCCTTGAAAAAAACCACCTCTAGCCAGTGCAGAACAATATGAAAATCATAACGGATACATAAACGTGTCCAATACCTGAATCCAAAAAGAACAAAAAGTCAGTAATCTATAAGACTCAAGTCTTCTGAAGTCACATGACGCTGCGAGTGAAGAACAGGCCCAAATTTAAGTCACCATTCACTGAAAATCATCTCCTCCATTCATAAACACACAGACAATCACTGATGTCAAACCGGGCACGTTTAAAATGACCGCACGACTTCAGGAGACTCGTGGAGTCACACGGAGCACTTCTGCACTTTACATACATCCTGAAAAGTTTAGCACTGGGAAAAGTGGTGACATTTTTAGAGTCAAATTTCTCAAAACAACCTGAAACCCTGACTATTATAAGCAGCCTCATTATTAGCATTAGATAGCAAATTGTAGCACTAATATTGCTATTACAAGCTAAAACGCTCATTAATTCCTAATCTCGAGCACAATTAAAGGGTTTGATATTCCTCCGCATCTCTCCCCCTCGCCGCCTCGGCTGCTTTTCTGCCGTCGTTCTGCTCGCTAAGAGAAAGACAAAGACGCTCTGAGAGGTGCCGGATTGTGGGAGGAGAAATCTTCTTCTCTCTCTTCATCTGTGCGCTTAATGCAATCGCTGCGTTTGATTGACAGGCATAACCAAAACAGAGCGATGCAAATAGCAGCACCACGCAGTCAGGCTTTGCGCCCGGCACTTTTTTCGGCGCGTTATTAAAATAACCCCACTTTTCAACGTGGCTTAATAAGCTACGGCTGTTACCAGAACAAACGCACGGCCTATCAGCCGTTAGCCGAATCCTCTCAAACGGCAGAGACTGGCACGAGAAAACGGGCACGATAGATAATGCATAAATTTAGCGCCATGCCCACACGTTCTCATGAGTCGCGTGTTATTTATTTAATATGCCTTCTTCTCGTTCCCCTCAACGGTTCACACTTTATGAAACATTTCCTAGTGATTCGAAGCCAAATGCATGGCAAGTTGCATGGCAACAGACTAGCTGTAGTTTGCAGACCCCCCTCCGTCCTTCTGCCCGACTTTCCAACAGCGTAAAACTGCGGCACAATCCAGGCGAAAGCGCAGGATCCGAGGGGCAAAGGAAGGGGGAAGGGGGCGGCATGCAAATTATCGAACCCTAAACAACACTCAAGTCTGAAGAAAACAATAGCAGCCATTGAACACATGAAGACACACTGGGCAACGACACCGACTGCACTGACAAACACTCTCTCAGCCCTCCATCTGTGCATTCACATCACGATAGCAATGCTTTTTTTTCTCTCTTTTCAAATAAAAAGAAATGCATGCATGCATGCCGTAAAAAGCGTGCACAGGAATGAGCAGTGCATTCCATATGTTGCACTGGTTTCCGTTGCTTTTCCTCCTGAATCCTCCTCCAGGGTCAAGGTCATTTATTTTTTGTCGCTTCTAATTATTTATTTATTTGCTTTGGGGTTTTTTTCCCCCTGCAGGAAACATTCATCAGAGGCGGAATTAAAAATCAGCTTTCCTGCATCGGAACAAACGACATTACAACCTCCGACGTAATAAATGTCACGTTTTATAAAACATGCACTTTAACAATACAAATCTCCACGGCCGCACAAACCCTGCAGGTGTGCCGTCCGTACTGCACGAATTATGAGTGTGTTTGTGCGGAAAACAAGCCGAACGCCGTCGTGGAGCATTTCAAACATCTGCCACAAAGCCAAAACTCTCACAGCACATGAACTGTGACACACACTCACACACACACACACACACCTGAAGAAGTTTGCCAGGTCAAAGTCACAAATGCCCCCCCCACACACACACACACACTCACACTCAAGTTCTGTGACAGCGACAGAGGCCGTAACACACGCATGACACCTCAAAAAAAAAAAAAAAAAAACATGCTTGTGTTTCATATCACATACTTGAGCCCGAGAAGTGTCCACTTCCCAGAGACGTCGGTCCGTTCTTCCCGCTGCTGACAGGAGGGGAAAACATCTACAAAACAATCATGACAACACATTAAAAACTTTCACAAACACACCCTGAATGAGAGAGTACAAAACACACACACTGGTTAACAGCATTTCTATTCCCTACATTGTTTTACATCATAAATGCATGCATCATCTTACAGTTAATCTGATTAATAACACAGCCCTGGAACCGATGTGTCCTGAGCACACACACGTCTGTCTGAATGCAAATGCACACAGAATATTTTTGGAACTGTGGCTTCATAAAAACACATTTCCTGAGTGAAAACTTCCCAAAAGCATTTCTCACAGGATGCACATTTAGCTCTTTTTTGACTTTTGACACTGAGGCATCATCATCATCAGTCCAACAGAATCTACTGTAATCTCAGAAATCCGAATGGAATTTCTATCAGTAATCCTGATGGGATCAAACAAGAATCCTGTAAGGTTTTCTTCTTCTTTGTCTTTAGAATTCCATTCGAGTAGAACTGCGTTTGATCCCATTAGGAATATAAGCACGAGAAATTCCATTCGAATTTTCAGAACATTCATATAAAAGAAAAGGGAAAAAAAGCACAAGAAAAGACTGAATAAAGTGGGATATACTACCATTGGTGTGGGGAACATTTTCAAATCGCTGTTTCGCATCTATAAGACAACAGAATTACTAATGCAACATCACATCTATCAAAAGCTTTTGCAACTTTCTTTCAGATTTCACAAATGCAATTTACGCGGCACAGTCAGTGCGCAAAAGTCATCTTAAAACACATCTGCGCACAGAAACACAATGAAATGACAAAACCAAAGAAAGTGTGCTCATTGACCTGCAGCGCGGAGACGCGGAGTGACTTACCGCGCTGAAATCCAGCAAATCGCTCAGTTCTTTATCCGTCCCTAACGCGGCCATTCTCTGATGATGATGATGGTGATGATGATGGTGATGATGCATTTTTTAGAAATATCACATAAACCTAAAAACATGGAAACAGATCGCAATGAGAAAACACCCGATCAGGAGGAGCGTGTCTGATCTTCAGAAACACACACACGCGCGCGCACGCGCTCGCGCTCACACACAGACACACACACACACACGGACCCACGGCAAGATCGAGCCCCAAAAAATCCACTCAGCGTGAAAAAGAGATCAGAGGAACATTCTGCCACAAGGTGAAGCGGACGCGCAGGTGTCCGGTAGCGCGATCAGACGAACAAAGTCTCTCCAAGTGTCCCTCCGGCGCGCGGCTTCAGCAATCCCAATCAAGACAGCCGATCAATAACTGAGTGAGAACGGGGATTAAACACGCACTCAAATCGTGTTTCTCGCTCGTGGAGTGTTTTATTGACAGGACGGTGAAGTATCGTTCAGCTCGTCTTCGCTCGGCGCGCGCCGGATCAGTGCGCGCGTACGGCCACCTACCGCAGGAGCGCTTCATACAGACAAACACACTCTGGAATACCGCGCGGAAAATCACAACTTTCACTGCCACAACCTCGTATTAAACGCGTAAGGCGGTTTGCTTCTACTTTTAATAATTATTTCATATTTGTGCGCGCGTCCTAGAACACGACAGCTGAAAGCATCGGAGACTACTTTTGGGTCACTTTAATTAAATTAAAAAAAAAAATTTAGAGAGAGAGAAAAAACTTTTTTATGTGATTCTGTGGATGTTTCAATTATTATTAATAATAATAATAATAATTTTTTTTTTTTCAAAATCGCTTTTTCACATTTATAAGACTAACACAACATCAAATCCTTCCTTTCAGATTTAAAAATAAATAAACAAATAAAAAATTGTAGCTTTAAGGCCTGTAATTATAACTGTTGC
Organism: Rhinogobio ventralis; assembly: GCA_039654625.1. NCBI lineage: Eukaryota > Metazoa > Chordata > Actinopteri > Cypriniformes > Gobionidae > Rhinogobio > Rhinogobio ventralis. The sequence continues at coordinate 2,343,562 of CM077208.1, read as the reverse complement.
TTTAAGTGCTCGCTATTTAAATCAGAATGGATTCTGATTGGCTGTCAATGTTTTTATCGTTCATCAGCTAGGAATAAAATAGATCTGGAAGTGATTCCAATTAGTGTATATGAGTCCTCTGTGCCGTTATAGTTGTGTTGAGGACTCTGCTGCTCTTATATATTATAGAACTATATCTTTATCGTTATCGTTTTAGTTATGGCCTATAGCGCGAACGAGCCTTAAAGGGACAGTTCACCCCAAAAATTAAAATTCTGTCATTTACTCACCCTCAAGCTGTTCCAAACCTGTATTAATTTCTTTGTTTTGCTGAACACAAGTGAAAATATTTTGAAGAATGTTGGTCACCGAACAATCGCTGGGCCTTATTGACTTCCATATTTTCTCTTCAAACGCTTCATACCAACAAAAGCCACTGCGGCACTTTCCCAAACACCTGCAACAGACTGTTTTTTGTTTTGCATGAGAGGAGAAGAATGGAGAGTTTATTCCCAATGAGTGCACACAATGCAGATTTATCTGTAATGTTAATATTAGTCAGTGTGCCTCAATCTTGATCAAATTAAAAGATGGGTTTATTTTAGAAGGAAAAAAAGAAGTGATCAGAATCTGTAGCTCGCAACACTGATCCATCGGGTTATCATCAGTTTAACTGATCAGTTAATGTCATCTGTGCTTTAAATGCATCGGTATGGCTTTCATAACTAGACTTTAATACGTAAGGTTGTGTTGGTGGATCACACACACACACACACACACAGGGGCCTTGAGAAAGCCTGCAGACGTCTGATGTGTCACTGGAGTGCATTATTTCTCACACCTGCACCGAAACCTTCTGTGTGAACCACAGATCAAAGATATATCAGGGAGCATATGCATTAAAAACATGATTGTTACAGTTACAAGCAGAACTAGAGCTGTCAGCCGGACCGACTGCTCTCCGGGCTAATCCTGCGTCTGTTAATGTTAGCACATGTTAGTAGAGCACAGATCACCTATAAAACACTCATCCAAGAATGGGTTTTAATCTACTGATGCTGTTCAGGTGGGTCAGGAAATAGATATGAATGAGCCAATCATCCTGGTCACAGAAACAGCATCACTTCCTGTTTGGCTGCAGCGCCTCCTGGTGGATTAAAAGTCGAGGCTTTAGTCCTAAAGTGACTCAATATGCAAAAAGTGCAAGTAGTTTTTGTGCAACATAATCTGAACAACAAATGACCTAAATTTGATGCGCATTTGGGAAAAGAAAAATCGGACGTGCCAATATTGCTAATATGAAAACATTAAAAAAATAAGCATAAATTCAAAAGTTAATAGCGGGGGGGAAAATCATGAAAATTGATCCTAACGAGTGTGGTTAGCTGCTTCAGCGGTTAAACCCTAGTGGCAGATGTTGTAACTACATCATTATTGGGCCACGTTCATTCATTCATTCAAAAAAAGCTACAAATTCTGACTTAAAAAATACATATACATACTGTATATATTTATATATATATTTTTATATGTATAGGCCTACATATATATGTGAAAATAAATAAATATATATAAGAATATTTCATTATTTTATAGAAGTTTTACCATTGATTGAAATGATTTTTAGTTGTTTTTATAAGTTGAGTGACTGAACAAATAAAAAATAAACAGAAATTTAAATCAAAAGTTAATAACAGAAAAAAAAAATCTTAAACATTTCTGTTGTTGGGACAGATATATATATACATACACACACACCTATCAGGCATAACATTATGACCACTGACCGGTTAAGTGAATAACACTGATGATCTCTTCATCACGGCTCCTGTTAGTGGGTGGGATATATTAGGCAGCAAGTGAACATTTTGTCCTCAATGTTGATATGTTAGAAGCAGGAAAAATGGGCAAGCGTAAGGATTTGAGTGAGTTGTGATGGCTAGGGTCAGAGCATCTCCAAAACTGCAGCTCTTGTGGGGTGTTCCCGGTCTGCAGTGGTCAGGATCTATCAAAAGTGCTCCAAGGAAGGAACAGTGGAGAACCGGAGACAGGGTGATGGGCGGCCAAGGCTCATTGATGCACGTGGGGAAAGAAGGCTGGCCCGTGTGGTCCGATCAAACAGACGAGCTACTGGAGCTCAAATTGCTCAAGAAGTTAATGCTGGTTCTGATAGAAAGGTGTCAGAATACACAGTGCATCTCAGTTTGTTGTGTATGGGGCTGCATAGCCGCTGACCAGTCAGGGTGCCCATGCTGACCCCTGTCCACCGCCGAAAGCACCAACAGTGGCACGTGAGCATCAGAACTGGACCACGGAGCAATGGAAGAAGGTGGCCTGGTCTGATGAATCACGTGTTCTTTTACATCACGTGGATGGCTGGGTGTGTGCGTGGCTTTCCTGGGGAACACATGGCATCAGGATGCACTATGGGAAGAAGGCAAGCCGGCGGAGGCAGTGTGATGCTTTGGGCAATGTTCTGCTGGGAAACCTTGGGTCCTGCCATCCATGTGGATGTTACTTTGACACGTACCACCTACCTAAGCATTGTTGAGACCATGTACAGCCTTTCATGGAAACGGTATTCCCTGGTGGCTGTGGCTCTTCCAGCAGGATAATGCTCCTGACACAAAGCACAAATGCTTCAGGAATGGTTTGAGGAGCACAACAACGAGTTTGAGGTGTTGACTTGGCCTCCAAATTCCCCAGATCTCAATCCAATCGAGCATCTGTGGGATGTGCCGAACAAACAAGTCCGATCCATGGAGGCCCCACCTCACAACTTACAGGACTTAAAGGATCTGCTGCTAACATCTTGGTGCCAGATACCACAGCACACCTTCAGGGGTCTAGAGGAGTCCATCAGAGACGGGTCAGGGCTGTTTTGGCAGCAAAAGGGGCACCAACACAATATTATGCCTGATCGGTGTATATATATATATATATATATACATACATACACACACACACACACACACACACATTAAAAACAAAATCTCAATTTTTTTTTGTCATTTTATATACTAAAAGTATGATTTTTTCCATTATTCAGTAAACTAGAGAGCAGGTTATTCAGACTGCAGAGCATGAGAAGAGAAACATCAGCACAGCTTCACATGAGATGGCATGAAGCGTCTGCAGCTGTGGAAACAGAGCTGTGAGGAAACTTCAGATTCATGCACAAATACTGCAGTAATCAATACCGGCAACAGTCCGCGGTTACCAGCCCATTCTTGAGTCCAGAACTCAATCGCTTCTGTATGTAAATTCACATTTGCAATTTTCAGCTCTGTGCACTTAAATATAAAACGGGCCGAGTGTGTTTAAGTCCCACGATCCAAAGGGGATCTCATGCCTGTTGCACAATAAATGCATAAAATACCATATAATAATGCACAGCATTTATTTAGTCCGTCCTTCTTTCTCTGTATTCTCCAGATTTTCTGTTGGTCCAATATTTTCATTTATTTAGTTAGTTATTTATTTTGTGTTGTCATACAGTACTTATTATTGCATTTTCTTCTACTTTTACTATGTGTTGGGCAATTGTGTTAAAGTTAATAAAAATATTAAAACAATTAAACAACAAAATCATGCATAATGAGGACAGTTAATAATATTTCAAAAATTATATATTATATTAATTATATGATATTTTAAAACATATATAAATGATTACATATATTTTAATATCTATAAATATTTATATACAGTATTTTTATTTTAAGTGTTTTAAATACTAAAATATATTTTTTTAAATATTAAAACTATTTTACCGCAAATAGTTAATCTCTAATGTGCTGTAAAATAGTTTTAATATTTAAAAAAAAATATTGTATTGAAAACACTTAAAATTAATATATACATATATATATATATATAAAGCATTAAAAAAAAATATAATATCTAAATATTTAAATATATTTTAAAATATCATTTAATTAATATAATATATATTTAAATATTTTGTCTAAATACAGTATCATATATTTTAATATCTATAAAATTATATATAATACTTTTTTAAATAATACATATTTAAAGTAATAATATATTAATTTATTTAATTAAAATAGTTTATATTTTAAAATATATATATTATATTAATATGATATTTTAAAATATATATAAATATTGAGATATGTAATATTATATTTTTTTAAAAAGTGTTTTAATACAATATTTAAAAAAAATATTAGAACTATTTTAATAGCAAACAAGCATAGATATTTTAATATATATTAACAGTATTATATATTTCAATAAATATATTCATATACAAATTTAACAAAACATTAGTGAGGACAGCACAATCTAATCAACTTATTAAACTTAAAAAAAAAAAATAAAAAAAAAAAGGGAGTTAAAACACTCCCAATGTCTTCTGATAATGACGTCAAAACTACAAATCAACTACTAATCAAACTCTACAGTATTTACAGTAAATCTGTCAGTCAGTAGAAGCCAAAACAACCTCAAGAACCTTAAACAAAAATACACAAGCACAAAAATAAAATAGTCTAGATGCAAACTTCGGGTGAACTTTCTCATTTGCCTTCAGAAAACTACTAATATGATGTCTCGTTTAGAGCCCGAGGATGAATAAAGGACAGAATCTGAAGTTTTGCTTCAACTATCCCTTTAAACATCAAGACAAATAAAACCAGTTCCTCCCAAGATTAATGCACAAGTCTATTTCTGCAGCACACAATGCTAACATGTCTTAATACTGACACAATGAGGATGCACACTAAGCCTTTAAGCCTGCGACTCTCCATGTCTCGAGACGAGCGCAGATTTGAGATTGTGCTTTATTATCTGTGCTTGACATGTAGATCTACACATGTAACGTGAAGGCCTCTTGTGTTCGTCAGGGACTGGGGGTCAAGAGCTCAGATTTAATCAAGGATCAAATGGATCTCCTGCTCGTTCACGTCAGGGTGGACGGATGGACGGGTCTATGTGGGTCAGTGGAATTACAGCGGGAAGTGTTTGGATATCATACCGCAATTAGTGGTTAGATGGGAAGGGATTGAAAACAAACGTCAGAGATCTCTGTAAAGCATTAGCGATCACATGATGGAGCGACGCGAGAGAAGAGAGACCGCACTCTTCCTCTGAGCTTCATCTAGCACTGCTCAAAAGATTCTGAGGAGACGATCACCGAGATCGGTTTCTTCAGACTGCAAAACTCAGCAAAATTCTCCATTTGTTCTACATTCAATCTCATTTAAGGCTAGGAGAAACAATTAAGATATACATCCAAAAATATACATTACAAATTTACAGTATTAATAATAAATAGTAAAATAAATAATCTCAATGTTGTCAAAAAATATTTTGTTTGAAGTATCATATATTGTAATATCTATAAATATTTAAAATAAATAAATATATATATATCAAATACTGTTTAAGTATTTAAACACAATATTTAAAAAAAATATTAAAACTATTTTTACAGCAAACAAGCACAGATATTTTAATGTATATTAAATATACATTTAATATATGAATATATTTAATTCCAATGTTTTTTAATATTTAAAAATATACAGTACATTAATTATAAAATATTTTATATATATGTCTTTTATTTATTTATCATCATGTTTTAATGTCTATAAATATTTTATATGATATACACGTGTGATATATATATACACACACACACACACACACACCTATATTACTTTAAAAATATATTTACAGCAAACAAGCATATATTTACAGTATTTAATATTAATATATTTAATTAAAATACTGTTTTAATATCTCAGTTTTAATATATTTTTATACATTACATTATTTATATATATTTAAAATATCTATAAATATTCAAAACACACACACACACAGTTTACTACATTATATTAGAATATATAAGCGATTCTGGGAAAGCAGGAAAGAACGTGAGGGTTTTTTAGAATAAAGGATGTTCTGTCCTAAAAGTCAAATGGAGAAAAAAAAGTGAGAAAAGGGAGTTTGAAGGAGCAAGTGCATTTGATTGAATTCCTCTGGTTTTCCAGCTTGTAGGGGAGCGAATGACTCGTAGGCAGGAATGATGACATAAACACGGCCTCCAGCTTTTCCTTCAGAAAACACAGTATTTGCCAAACACCTGCGGCCTCCGCTGCGGGCCGTCTGCGGGGCACGAGGGCCAGTCAAATGCTTTAATACTCTTTGATACTCTTCATTTAGAGATTTAGTTACAGCACATTCCTCCAGACAGAATACCCCCCTAAACATTCCCGTCCCGACCTCCCCGGATAACTGTCCCGCTCCCTCCCAAACCCCAGCTGGGGCATCTTCAGCATCGGCAATTAAAACAATGTGTCTACCAGACCTCTGTCATTCCAATCCAGCGGCCGGCCCACAACCTCTCCACCGCCCACCAACCTCTGTGTGTGTGTGTGACGGAGTTTATCCCAGAAATGTGTTATTGGACGCTGAATGCCAAGCAGATGGTACTGCGGTTGGTACAGGTGCCACAGGCTTTGGAATAGGAAAAAAAATCCTGCCGGAGTTCAAGTCCAGGGCACATCCTTCCCGGAAAAAAAAAGAAAGGAAAAACAGGTTTGTCTAAATGAAAAGGTTTAGAGCGAAATGAAACGAATGCCACATTTAAGACTCAAAGGCCAGAGTTGAAAGCTGCTTACTAAAATGTTTTATAAGCTATTGTGTAAGCGGACATATCAGCACTGCATTCATCTCGCATTCATTCATTTCACTGTGCATGTGCATTATAATGCATTTAACACAATAACAACATCATAAAAATACTGTGTCTGTACAATGCAAATACTCTTGACGGCCCGTTCATCGCTCCAAGGTTTTGACATTTTTGACATCAGACATTATAATTTATTTAATTTATTTATTCAATTTATTATTTGATTTGATTTTATATTTTATTTATTTATTAATAAATGCAGTTCTTGTAAACCTTCCAATCCCCCCACAGTTTCCTACTGTTTTCCGGTCCTCTACGCTTTGAATGGTTGTATTAAAAAAAAAAAACACATATTTTGATCATCTTTTCATCATTCTTTTGCTCTGAAACGGCTAAAAATTCTGAGTTTTCATCCCAACAGAAATAGCCAATTAAATGTTCAATATCATAATTACTGCACAGTAAAAATCCTTAAAATAAGATGTTTTCAACACTGTTTTGACTAAATTAACATGAAATAGAATATGTATTATTTTAAATTATATGTACAAATCATATATTCAATGATATATATATATATATATGCACAAAAAAAATTATATAAACTAAACCACTGACAATCTCTTCATCACGGCTCCTGTTAGTGGGTGGGATATATTAGGCAGCAAGTGAACACTTTGTCCTCAAAGTTGATGTGTTAGAAGCAGGAAAAATGGGCAAGCGTAAGGATTTGAGTGAGTTGTGATGGCTAGACGACTGGGTCAGAGCATCTCCAAAACTGCAGCTCTTGTGGGGTGTTCCCGGTCTGCAGTGGTCAGGATCTATCAAAAGTGCTCCAAGGAAGGAACAGTGGAGAACCGGAGACAGGGTCATGGGCGGCCAAGGCTCATTGATGCACGTGGGGAGCGAAGGCTGGCCCGTGTGGTCCGATCAAACAGACGAGCTACTGGAGCTCAAACTGCTCCAGAAGTTAATGCTGGTTCTGATAGAAAGGTGTCAGAATACACAGTGCATCTCAGTTTGTTGCGTATGGGGCTGCATAGCCGCTGACCAGTCAGGGTGCCCATGCTGACCCCTGTCCACCGCTGAAAGCACCAACAACGAGTTTGAGGTGTTGACTTGGCCTCCAAATTCCCCAGATCTCAATCCAATCGAGCATCTGTGGGATGTGCTGAACAAACAAGCCCGATCCATGGAGGCCCCACCTCACAACTTACAGGAATTAAAGGATCTGCTGCTAACATCTTGGTGCCAGATACCACAGCACACCTAGGTCATAATGTTATGCCTGATCAGTATATATATATATATATATGTATACACAAAATATATTTTTTGCACATGAATCATTGAATTTGAACTGATTCATGTAAATAAATCAAACTTGCCAACTCCATTGCTGTTTTTACTCTAAACCAGATATGGATTTGAGTAAATAACACATTTAGGACAAATAAAAAAATGCATTAAAAACACATTAGATAATCACAATGTTGCTCAATTTTATATATCGGCAGTAAAATCTTCATAAATATATGGTGCTTATTGGATGTATTGGCTGGGCCTAATCCGAGCGCAGGTCACACGTCAATCATGATTATCGGGAGCCCGACAGCACAGAGCCGTTCTAGTTCTCCTCACGGGCTCATTTGCATCTCACAGGCCTAAAGCTCATCATAAAGTGCATGTTGAAAGCGGGACCATCGCAGGGCGGCTGTTGAAAGGCGGGTTTGATACAGGAAAAGTGCGGGCTCAGCAGATAGGCCTCTTTTTAAAATAATCTTCCTTTGGGGAGCGCGGCAGAGAGCGGCACACTCCTCTGCCCACAGACCTCGCTTTGGACGCGGAAATAAATGAGTGCTCATGCGGCCGCCGGCCTCAAAGGCTTGCCTTGATTCTCCTGCGGCGGGACGAGGCCTCTGCCCATGTGTGCGTCTCCCTCTGCCACGGCAGATACAGAAAAAGACTTCACCGCCGCACCGCGCAGATAAAAACGCTCTCCGCGCGGCGGTTAGGGAGTCGGAGCGGGCATTTGCCTCGCTTCAGATGAAGGTTTATTTACTTTGGAGGGAGAAGAAAGAGGAGAGGGCATCAGAAATTAGGTGCTGGGGTTAAAGCATAAGACATTTCCAGGATGTTGGTTAATCCGTGAAGATCCACCGCACCACCTACACATTATACATCTGCATCATGCACGCACTTTTAAAACAAGACTTTAATCTACGCGGATAGGTTTATGTATAGAACATTCCCACATCTTTCACTAATGCTCTGTCAATGTTCTTTAAACATTTATAGAACGTTCCCGCAACGTCTTTAGAACAAATTTGGAGCTTAGACGTGATGTTTTTTACATGATGAAACACATTTGGGTCATCAACTCAACCAGAGGTCCCCGGGTAAAGTTTTCTGGTGAAAGAAATACATAAATGATGTATATTGGATGTCATGGATGTACAATCCACTATTTTGTAGAGCGGGATCAAAATGACTATTTTCACCTCAGATTTGGAGTCAGATTACAGGAGGGAACATGACTTTAGAAAGATGACAGCATCATTACTTTATTTTCTATTAGTAAAATCTGTTGACTTTAGCAATCTTTGTTGCATTATATGCCAACAGTGAAAAAGCACTTCTTGTGTTTTTTGCCCCACGTTTGAATGCCTGTAACTCAAGAAGTATTAAAGATATCTTAATATCCTTTCAGATTCTTGTTCTTAACAAACTTTTCTTTTGGTATCTTCATTTTAAAGGCCCTCCGTTGTTATGTATATGGAGATCTTAATGCGGCTCCATGAGTAAATATACATCCACTTCATATTTTGGATTCGTCAAATGTCTTGTAATGCAAGTCACTTTTTATCATCTAAAACGTGCTGCGACGTCTATTCCAAAGCGACTTATACGATGCAATTAATGCCAAGCATGCAAAGTTGGGACATGCTGTGAAATGCAATAACATCCAGAATCTGTAATTAAGTACAAAGAATAGTTTTCCAATGTTTTTACTGGCCAAACTAATTGTAATTTGTAAATATAATTTTGATTTTGTTGGCTGCAATTAAGTTGGTCAGTGAAAACATCGGAATTATTTTTCTTTGTACCTTCATCAGTTAGATAACGGTTCAAGAGAAATCTCAGATTATTGATTTAATTGCATTTTACAAAATGTCCCAACTTTTCTGGAAATGGGGTTGAATTTCAGTTAAATAATAACAAACAATGCAAAGACAATACACAATGCAGTTTTGACCCAGTGCAACTTCTTTTCCAGACAATAAGATCATATAAACTTCTGAGCACCACATGAGTAGCAAACCCTCATATTTCACGTCCCTGAACTAACCTGGTTTGCAGGCCTCCTGGTTTAAATTGTGGCTCTTTGAAGGAGGCGGCCATGTTGCATTTGAGACATTTCACATGAGTGGTTCGCTGAAGGTCTGCAACATCGAGGTCATGGGTTTGATTCCTTGGGAACACACGTGCTGACGCAATGCATACCTTGAATGCAATGGTAAATGTAATGTAAATTCAATATTAACACACATTCTTAGTCTTATACTGTAGACCTTAGTCAGGTTAGTCGTCATCAATCACCCTCAGTTCTCCTTCTTTTTATTCCTGTTGTTTAATGGAATTGGTAAAACCAGCTTTTGGTGCATTACTGCCACCAACTGGACTGGAGCATCTAAAGGAAGAAGAAGAAGAAAAAATGACCAAACCAATGCATGCATACACACACACACACATATATATATATTGTGTTTCGCCTGACGCTCTGAGACGCCACTCATTTATGATGTGTGTGTGTGTGTGTTTCGCCTGACGGTCTGAGACGCCACTCATTTATGATGTGTGTGTGTGTGTGTGTGTGTTTCGCCTGACGCTCTGAGACGCCACTCATTTATGATGTGTGTGTGTGTGTGTGTGTGTTTCGCCTGACGCTCTGAGACGCCACTCATTTATGATGTGTGTGTGTGTGTTTCACCTGACGCTCTGAGACGCCACTCATTTATGATGTGTGTGTGTGTGTGTTTCGCCTGACGCTCTGAGACGCCACTCATTTATGATGGAGGAAAAGAGCCTGATTGAGTAACTTACAGTTTATTACTGATATTTTGTGCCAGTTTCCCAGGAAGTGACGATTTTGTTCTCTTGGACACATGAGATGGAAACGATTTATTCGCAAATGTTTTATTCCATATTACAATTTTGCACATAAGTTAAATCGCAACTTTGTATAGAAACAGCTAGTGAGATACTATTCGGTTTTTTTCTAAGTAACGAAAGTTTTTTCAAGATCTGACCTTTCATCACAAACTTCAGTATCTTGGCAAATCTGAGCGACTTTTTGACCCCATTGCTGTCTAGGAGAAACAACCGAGACATTCAGGAGCTCAGGCTCAAACTCTGCTGTTAAAAACAAACTCTGGCGTCTCTCCTCCACACGTCGAGTGGCTGGCGCTTTGGTCCATCGACCCCTGAAGGACGTCCTGCGCCCAGAACCCCTCCTGCCCCGTCTCTGCCCAGAGGAATTATCAAGCCTAACGAAGCGTTCGGCCACTCTGACTGATAAATATTTATTTGGAGAAGCCAAATGAATCTGAATGGATGCAGGAAGGTGCGGTGAGCCTCATTGAACTGCTCTGGCATGTCCAAAGCCTATAATAATCATAATAATGGCAATATTCCTATGGACACAGAGCTTCAGTGTGCCTCACACACACATATAGATGTATAGCTATCATATAGACATTCTGCCAATCACCTTTTAATCAATATTAATTATGATTAGTCTTTGACCAATATGTTTTTTTAAATAGCTGTTACCGAAACCTGGTTGAGTTAGTTAGTCATGTGTTGAGACTGGCGGTTATGGTAAGGGAAGGGACATTTCCCAAACACCAATCACAACACACTGCTCCAGCCGACCAATCAGAGCACAGTGTGCTTTTCAGAAGGAGGGGCTTCATAGAGACAGGAACTAAACAGAGCGTTACTGACAGACTGGGTAAGGTGGTAAGGTTTTTTTACTATAAATTTAACAGGATATTTTTAACAGTGTGGGTTCGGAGAAATGATCTTAACACTGAAAAAACACCTGACAACTCTCAACTGTACCTGTGAGCGGCAGTTGAATACGTGACAGTGTTTGTCGGGCAGTTCATTGAGCTTTGACTTGACAGCTGGGACCAATTTCTGCCCCTCTAACCCCCCCCGTGCGAAACCCTGAAGCCCCTGATCTGTCCACGGCCCCGTTTTTCCCCCCGCCAAGGGTTTGAGCCGCAGGGAACAGCCAGAGAGCCGAACACTTCCAATTATATCTCTACCGCCTTTCCAATAAACACACACCAGCACACAGGTGCAGGAATGTGCAGCACACACACACACAAACACACACACATGCAATTACTTCCTCTTAGGGCTGTCACATCTGTGGAAAAATGCCACATGAAACTGGGAATGTGTTTTACTGCGCAGCGGCGTTAATGCAGGTGTGAGAGAATGACATACAGAGGAGGACATTGACATTGTATTTACTACAGTAACAGAATCTACACTCTTAGAAAACAGGTTCAATGCGGTTCTATATAGAACTCTAGGGTTCTCGACTCAATTTTAAGTTTTAAGGTTTTAGTATAAGTTAACTATAATAACCCTGCCCTGGCAACCACAATATTCTAGCACTGTGGCAATGCATTTTGCATCGGAAACCACCACTCAAATTTTCTTGTAAGTGGTGTTTCCCGATGCAAAACTCCACATATAGGGATCTAGTTTCTATACTGTTATGATTCTATGCCTCATTGTTTCCAGAATGAATCTTACAGATGTTTGATTCGGCTAATCTATTAGTGACTCAACAGGAGGCACAAACTCTTGACTAAACCGAGCCAGCCGACAGAAAAATCACCTTGAGAATTTGCTACAGTCTGGGTAAGACTGAGCAGTTTCGACGCGAGTCTGTCGGGACGTTTGGTGTCAGCTCAAGACCTGCTCGGAGCCCAGCGGGACACTAATGACTTGCACTCGGCTTCACATTTAGACGGTCCGTCTGCGATTCCTGAGCGGAGCTGATTGTGTGCCTTTGTGGAGGGAAAACAGCAAGAGCAAAACTGAAGCTGGAAGGTCACTGAAAAAAAAGAGAGAGGCTCTGACTGTGAAAACAGCGACAGTTAATCAAATGACATGTCCAAATATTTAGGGGCCGCAGAGCGACTGTGGGGCCCTTCAGAAAACACACACCGCATTTCAGAACGGCAAGAACTGGCTATTATTGCAAATGCATGTTGTGTTCTTGATGTACAGCAATTGCGCATATGAAACAATTTTGTTGGCTTGACAAAGCCAAAATATTGAAATCCTATTTAAGGTTATTTTTCTTCTGAGACTGATCGGATTTACGTATATGAAAAAACATGGTAGCAATGTGTTAAACATGCTAACAGCAAGCTAAATGATGTTAGCAACATGCTAACTCATGGTAGCAATGTGCCAAAACATGCTAGCAGCAAGCTAAATCATGTTAGCCACATGTTAAAGTATGCTGGAAACATGCTAACTCATGGTAGCAGCATGTTAAAACATGTTAGCAGAATGCTAAATCATGCTAGCAACATGCTAATTCATGGTAGCAATGTGCTTAAACATGATAGCACCAAGCTAAATCATGCTAGCAAAATGCAAAAAATTCAAGCAACATGTTTAATCATGTGTTATACTCTGTTAGCAACATGTTAATTCATTTAAAAACAACAGAATGCTAAATTATGATAGTAACAGGCTAATTCATGTTAGTAGTGTGCTAAAACGTGTACTAAATCATGTTATCAACGTGCTATTTCATGCTAGCAATGTTAAAACATATCAGTAGCGTGTTAAATCATGCTAGTAGCACGCTAAATCATACTATCAATGTGCTAAAACATGCTATCAACATGATAGGAAGCTTAATAAACTTTCAAATTTGCAGACAAGGCATTGTCAAGCTAACATAACAGTTTTTCCTGATGTTTTTATTTAAACCGTTAAATTAAATCAAATTATTAAACGCAACAATTGATGTTACTCAACGAAATGGCACTTTCAAAAGTGCAAAGTTTAATTTATGATTAAAATGCCAATGCACAATGTAAATACTGGTCCATTTAATTAGCATGTTTTCTTTGCTTGTTTGTCATATGCAATCAATAAACATCAGTGTTTTTGTTAACATTACTCGTGCTTTGAGCTTTCAGCATGAAAAGCGTTCGGTAAATAATGCTTTTAAAGTCATTATTTTTCTCAGTGCAGATCAAAGCATTATAAAGGACGACTCTTTCCACGAGACCCCCAGCTGCTCAATCCCACCCATGATTCATTGCTCAAGACATCAAACCAAATGAGTCAGTTTCCTCCCATGATTCCCAGGTCTATGCGCTGTGTTCAGGAATAAAACTCTCTCTAAATCACTGCAGGCTTTACCGTGAGAGACTCGCGCAGCTCACGATGGCACAAAGATCAAATGCTGAAGTTTGAGTGTGTGTGGCACAAATATCTCTCTCTCTACACGCATGTCCTTATGTCTCTGTCAGTGTCATCCTGCTAGCTGTCAATCATCGCCGTGGCGACACAGGTGCTACTGTCTCTCAGATCTATACAGGAGCTTGTTTCCGCCACAGAATAAAAAATTTAGGGTAATTGCAACTTTTTATCTCACAATTCTGGCTTTTTTTCTCACAGTTGTTTACACAGAGTTTACATTTCACAGTTTATTTTCCATCACGGAATAAAAAAAAAATTAAAAAAATTCTTACAATTCTTTATATCTAACAATTATAAGAAAAAAGTCAGAACGTTAAAATATAAACATAAATTCTACGAGATATAAACTCGCAACTGTGAGGATATGTCAATACTTTTGCGTTCTCTCACAAATGTTTTGCGTTCCCCTGAGATACTTTGTGTTCTCTCGCAAAATGTTTGTGTTCCCCCTGAGGAACTTTATGTTTGTTCGTAAAATGTTTGCATTCCCCTGGGCAACTTTGTGTTCCGTTTCCCAGAGACATTAAGTTCTCTCGCAAATGTTTGTGTTTGTTCCCCAAGAAACTTTGCCATTGCTCGAAAATATTTTTTTTTGTTTACCTGAGACACTTTACGTTTGTTCGCATTCTCCCGAGAATCTTTATGTTCTCTCAAACGTTTGCGTTCCCCATCAGAGAAACTTTACGTTCTCTCTCAAATGTTTTGCGTTCCCCCGAGAAACATTACGTTCTCTCTCAAACGTTCGCGTTCCCCATCAGAGAAACATTACGTTCTCTCTCAAATGTTTGCGTTCCCCAGAGAAACTTTACGTTCCCTCTCAAATGTTTGCGCTCCCCATCAGAGAAACATTACGTTCTCTCTCAAATGTTTGCGCTCCCCATCAGAGAAACTTTACGTTCTCTCTCAAACGTTTGCGTTCCCCCGAGAAACATTACGTTCTCTCTCAAATGTTTGCGTTCCCCAGAGAAACTTTACGTTCTCTCTCAAATGTTTGCGTTCCCCAGAGAAACTTTACGTTCTCTCTCAAATGTTTGCGTTCCCTAGAGAAACTTTACGTTCCATCACAAATGTTTGCGTTCCCCAGAGAAACTTTACGTTCCCTCACAAATGTTTGCGTTCCCCAGAGAAACTTTAAGTTCCCTCACAAATGTTTGCGTTCCCCAGAGAAACTTTACGTTCCATCACAAATGTTTGCGTTCCCTAGAGAAACTTTACGTTCCCTCACAAATGTTTGCGTTCCCCAGAGAAACTTTACGTTCCATCACAAATGTTTGCGTTCCCCAGAGAAACTTTACGTTCCATCACAAATGTTTGCGTTCCCCAGAGAAACTTTACGTTCCCTCACAAATGTTTGCGTTCCCCAGAGAAACTTTACGTTCCCTCTCAAATGTTTGCGTTCCCCGGAGAAACTTTATGTTCCCTCTCAAATGTTTGCGTTCCCCAGAGAAACTTTACGTTCCCTCTCAAATGTTTGCGTTCCCCGGAGAAACTTTATGTTCCCTCTCAAATGTTTGCGTTCCCCAGAGAAACTTTACGTTCCCTCGCAAAATGTTTGCGTTCCCCAGAGAAACTTTACGTTCCATCACAAATGTTTGCGTTCCCCAGAGAAACTTTACGTTCCCTCGCAAATGTTTGCGTTCCCCAGAGAAACTTTACGTTCCATCACAAATGTTTGCGTTCCCCAGAGAAACTTTACGTTCCATCACAAATGTTTGCATTCCCCAGAGAAACTTTACGTTCCCTCGCAAAATGTTTGCGTTCCCCAGAGAAACTTTACGTTCCATCACAAATGTTTGCGTTCCCCAGAGAAACTTTACGTTCCCTCGCAAATGTTTGCGTTCCCCGGAGAAACTTTATGTTCCCTCTCAAATGTTTGCGTTCCCTAGAGAAACTTTACGTTCCCTCTCAAATGTTTGCGTTCCCCGGAGAAACTTTACGTTCCCTCGCAAAATGTTTGCGTTCCCCAGAGAAACTTTACGTTCCATCACAAATGTTTGCGTTCCCCAGAGAAACTTTACGTTCCCTCGCAAATGTTTGCGTTCCCCAGAGAAACTTTACGTTCCATCACAAATGTTTGCGTTCCCCAGAGAAACTTTACGTTCCATCACAAATGTTTGCGTTCCCCAGAGAAACTTTACGTTCCCTCACAAATGTTTGCGTTCCCCAGAGAAACTTTACGTTCCATCACAAATGTTTGCGTTCCCCTGAGAAACTTTACGTTCCATCACAAATGTTTGCGTTCCCCAGAGAAACTTTACGTTCCCTCGCAAAATGTTTGCGTTCCCCAGAGAAACTTTACGTTCCATCACAAATGTTTGCGTTCCCCTGAGAAACTTTACGTTCCATCACAAATGTTTGCGTTCCCCAGAGAAACTTTACGTTCCATCACAAATGTTTGCGTTCCCCAGAGAAACTTTACGTTCCCTCGCAAAACGTTTGCGTTCCCCAGAGAAACTTTACGTTCCATCACAAATGTTTGCGTTCCCCTGAGAAACTTTACGTTCCCTCACAAATGTTTGCGTTCCCCAGAGAAACTTTACGTTCCCTCACAAATGTTTGCGTTCCCCTGAGAAACTTTACGTTCCCTCACAAATGTTTGCGTTCCCCAGAGAAACTTTACGTTCCCTCGCAAAATGTTTGCGTTCCCCAGAGAAACTTTACGTTCCCTCGCAAAATGTTTGCGTTCCCCAGAGAAACTTTACGTTCCCTCGCAAAATGTTTGCGTTCCCCTGAGAAACTTTAGGTTGTCTCACACTTCTGACTTTTCCCCCCAGAATTTTGAGGAAAAAAAGTCACAATTGTAAGATGAAATTTGCAATTACCTTTTTGACTTTTTTCTTTTCACAGTTGCAGTTTAGATCTAAGAATTCTGAAAAAGAGTTAAAGTTAAAGCTTCCATAGATCTGCACTGGAGCAGCTGCAGAGAGTCAGATTCCCTCCTTCTTGTACTGGTTTAGACCTCTGAGTTTTTGCATGCATGTGTGTGTATTACGTGTAATCTGCTGTCTAAGAGGCTCCACACACACACACACACACACACACACACACTGTAACCTGCTGTAGAGACACATCTGTTTTGTTTAAAGCCACTTTTTTTCTCTTCACGTCCAGAAAGCGTTTGGCACTTCGCAGAGAATGAATGCAGCTGTAGGGGAAATACCAAAGCTCTCGTAAATGTTATTAAAACCATTAGCCCGCTCTCTTTAAACACACACACACACTGCACAGCTCTAAAATAGCGCTAATCAAAAGAGGATGTTAGTTTTGAACTAATAATCCAAAAGGTTAATTGAAAGCATCATGTGCATGTTTCAATTCTGTGGTGTTAAAATACAGACAAAGAAATGGGATTCCTGGACATGTGCAGATCGAGCAAGACAGAGTTAACAAATGAGCGCGAGCGATCTGGTGTGTATAAATAGAGGTTTGGATCTGCTGGTCTCTCCACAACCGACGGCTCTTGCAGGCAGCCAGAGATTCAGGAGTGTGTTTGATTTGGACCAGAACACAGCTGACAGAAAACACTATTCCTATTCAGACTACTGTAAAATAAAATAAAATAAATACAATTAAATGGAAATTAAATATTAAAAGAAATAAATTGACTGGAAATATAAAAATATATATAAAATAAAATAATAAATGGAAATAGCAAAATAAAAATAAAATATTAAAAGAAATAAATTGATCAGAAATATAAAATATATATATAAAATAAAGTAAAATACATTTAAATAAAAAAAATATATATATATTCAAATAAAATTAAATAAATGGCAACAAGAAATAAAAATAAAATATTCAAATAAATAAATTGATCAGAAATATAAAAAATAAATATAAAATAATGATAATAATAATAATAATAATAATAAATAAAACAGAAATAAAAAATAAAAATATATAAAATAAAGTAAAATACATTAAAATAAAATAATAAATAAAATAAAATAAAAAATATTCAAATACAATTAAATAAATGGCAATAAGAAATTAAAATAAAATATTCAAATAAATTGACTGGAAATATAAAAAATATATATAAAATAATAAAATTAAATAAATAAAATTAAATAAATAAATGATTAAAAATATAAAATAAAGTAAAATACATTAAAATAAAATAAATAAAATATTAAATTTTGAAAATATATTTCTACAAATTTCCTTAAAAAAACTGTATAAAGAAGCTGTATAAAAGTAAATATTATTTACACAGCTTTCACACAGTAATTTTGTTTTTATGGGTAAAATATCCAAATGGGTGTCTTTAAAAGTGAAATCATCATGTTTTCGGTCATTATAATGATGGTAATACCATGGCATTCTTTGAAGCACCTTATAAATACCATGGCAGATGAATATGGTAATGATTCAGTACAATGGCATATATTAATGTACCAGGGCATTAGCATCTGATAACATGGTAAAGCCACCGTTAAAATTTTTAAGGGGTAAAAAAAGTTTTCAAAAGTAAAATATATAATATTGGATAAAAAAAAAAAAGAAGCTAAATTGTAATTTTTTGGAAAGTGTTAAATATCCCAGAAGAGCTTCAGTGTAATAAACACATGCGCACTATGATCATAATACACAAACCCGCTATGGCCCAAATGATGGTGTCTCTCTCTCTTGAGGAGTGTTGGAAACACAGTAAAGCAGGCCAAAGTTCAATAGGGTTGCTAAGCAACAGGCTTGTCAGTGCCTGGAGCTGATTGTCATGGCCTGCAGTGATGCCAGGCTGCATCTCTGTGCCAACCAATGCCAACCGAGCCGCCATCTTTAACCACGTCACGGGGACGTTCTGATGGGTTTACTGGAAGTTACTGGAGACTGAGAGAGAGAGAGACGGCTACAGAGGCCCAGAAGGGACACGCGGTTGGCTCCTCTGCTCCACCGCAGCGCTGGGACTCGGCGAGCGACAGGAGGAGGAAGAGGAGGAGAGGAAACACTCATGACAAATGATGAGGTGAGAGAGAGAGACAGACTCCCACACACATCCGTCACGTGTGTCACACTGTCAACATACGCATCTGTCCCGCTTCAAATACGAAAAGTCACAGAGTTGGTTTCAAATAAAAAATTAATTCATTACACTTACTTAATTTAATTTAGTTCATTCAAAATAAATCAGTTTAGTTAGTTTAGGTCCAATTAATTTACTCTAGTATGTTTAACTTTATTACATTTGTCAAACTAAATTTTCTTATGTTTAAACATGCAGTTTCATTCATCATTATACACAAATAAGACTGGTGTCAGTACTGACATTAGCATGGAGGGGAAGTGATGTAATCCAGACTATATTATTAAGAAAATATGAATGGTGCTAGTCGCCGTGGTTCAAGAAGTTGTTGGAACCGACTGAACCAATCGGCGGCCTTCTCCCGATTACAGCATCAGTAGAATACTGTGGAAAATCATATGACAAGTACATGGCCACATTCACACTGCTGCTAAATATATTCAGAGTTGAATATAAAAGTTCAGCTATTTACAAGAATCTAACCAGTTTCTGCAAACAGATTCACTCCCTGAAAAATCCAGGTAGGGATGATAATACATCTTTGCTTGATCTCTGTTTTGATCTTTCCACACATATTTTCCAGAACATATTTCGTGGATCATCTGATTTTTGGCAGTGTGAAAGGTCACTGCAAATGACCATAGAAGCCCATCTAAATCCAGACATAAACACACACAAACACTAATCACACACACTCCAAACCAAGCAGTTTTGTTTACATTCCAGCGTTCGTATGCCGTGTTATGTGTGTGTGTGTGTGTTTCATGCAGGTGGACATCTGAACTTACAAGAGCATTTATTTTAGAGCGTGTCAGGTCAACCGCCCTTAACACACACACACACACATTCGGTCCACAATTTAAAATGAACACTCATCAAGCTCTAAATGCGAGTAAAAAATAGCTCTAGCAAGTAAATAATAGTTGTAAAATATAAAGTTAATCACTAGCTGCCTTGCAACTTAGGACATGGAATATAATACATAGTTTAAATTTAATTTGCTGGAGTTGTCTGAGTAGTTGTTACGGCCTTCTGGATGGTTACTATGGTGTTGCTAGGAAGTTGCTAAAGTGTTTTGGCTGGTTTCTATTGTATTACAAGGGTCTTCTTGCTGTAAGGCATTAATAGGGTGTTCTGAGTGGTTTCTAAGCACTTACTAGACAGTTGCCAAGGTGTTCTGGCTAGTAACTAGGGTGTTGCTAGGCAGTTGCTAAAGTGTTTTGAGTGGTTGCTACAGTATTCTGGCTTTTTTCTGGGTAAGGTGTTACTAGGGTGTTCTGAGGTTTTGCTAAAGTGTTTTGAGTGGCTTCTATGGCATTACAAGTGTATTTTGGCTGTAAGGCATTACAAGGGTGTTATGAGTGTTTGCTCAGGGTTGTCAGGGTGTTACTAGGGTGTTGCTAGGAAGTTGCTAAAGTGTTTTGAGTGGTTTCTATGGCATTACAAGTGTCTTCTGACTGTAAGGCATTACTAGGATGTTCTGAGTGGCTTCTAGGCACTTACTACACAGTTGCCAAGGTGTTCTGGCTAGTAACTAAGGTATTGCTAGGAGGTTGCTAAAGTGTTTTGAGTGGTTGTTACATCACTGCAAGTGCCTTCTGGCTGTATTTTCTGGGTAAGGCATTGCTGTTCTGAGGTGTTGCTCAGGGTTGTCAGGGTGTTACCAGGGTGTTGCTAGGAAGTTGCTAAAGTGTTTTGGGTGGTTTCTATGGCATTACAAGTGTCTTCTGGCTGTAAGGCATTAGTAGGGTGTTCTGAGTGGTTTCTAGGCACTTACTAGACAGTTGCCAAGGTGTTCTGGCTAGTAACTAGGGTGTTGCTAGGAGGTTGCTAAAGTGTTTTGAGTGGTTGCTATGGCATTACAAGTGTTTTCTGGCTGCTTTTTATTCTAGGTAAGGCATAACTAGGGTGATCTAAATGTGTAGCTAGGCACATACAAGTTGTTCTGGGTAGTTACTAGGGTGTTGCTAGGCAGTTGCTAAATTGTTTTGAGTGGTTGCTTCAGCATTCTGGCTGTTTTGTATTTTTGTATTTCTGGGTAAGGTGTTAGTAGGGTGTTCTGAGTGGTTGCTCAGGGTTGTCGGGTGTTACTAGGAAGTTGCTAGAGTGCTTAAAGTCTTCTGGCTGTAAGGCATTACTAGGATGTTCTGGGTGGCTTCTAGGCACTTACTAGACAGTTGCCAAGGTGTTCTGGCTACTAACTAGGGTGTTGCTAGGAGGTTGCTAAAGTGTTTTGAGTGGTTTCTTCAACATAAATGTCTTCTGGCTTTTTTTCTAGTTGAGGCATAACTAGGGTGATCTGAGTGTTGCTAGACACTTACTATACAGTAGGAAGGGTGTTCTAGGGTGTTGCTAGGCAGTTGTTATGAGCAGTTGCTATAGCACTGCAAGTGTCTTCTGGATGTTTTTTTCTGGGTAAGTCGTTACTATGGTGTTGTGAGTGGCTGGGTGTTACTAGGCAGTTGTTAAAATATTATTTTATGAGTTGTTGCCATGCAGGTGTTTTGCATGGTTGCCAGGTAGCTGCTGACAGACAGACGCATACATAGACAGATAGATATAACCGGCACAAAGTGAGCTTTGGACTCACTTTGTACACACAGAGTTTGGTAACACCTGTGTCCACCATCAGACCTGACCCCAGCTGACCTCACGGTCCCCGGTGGGGTCACAGAGGCCTTAGGGTTGTGTTTGCGTCCACCCCGCCACACATGATTAGAGGGCACGCTCGCACGCAACCTGGTGCCCAGATGGGCACTGTACGCCACCCCAAAATACAGCGCTCACATATTTCCTGGAACACACACACAGGGACATCAAAACACACTAGTCTCCCACATTCTCCGGCTTTCAAGTCTACCGGCAGCGACTCAGATGGGCTTTGGTAGCAGGAGGTGGAGGATTGTGGGATTCTGCCATGTGTGTGTGTCCTGTTCAATCTATGTGCATTAGTCATGTTTATAGTGGTAACCTTCCTCTAACAACACCACAAGTCACTCACACGAATAATGATTTTAAACTTCTTATCTAAATTATTCAAGATCACATGTGACATTTTGGTAATAAAATTACCATGTACAGTACTACATACGTATATTACAAAGCATCCCTATATATATATATATATGATAGGTGTGTCAAAACGTGTCACAGCATGGTTGATGTCATGTTTAGATTACCACTGTAACTTTTCCACTCATAAGTGCTACTTGCGCGCATGACGTTTCTGTAGGCAGACGTGAACAGACACCTGTGCTCTGGATCCGCAGATGAGCAGAAGGGCGTGTGGACTCTTGATGGAAGATGTCTTTTGTGTCATGATATGAAGCACCAAATGAATGTCTGTCACCACCACCTTCTGCAGCTGGAGTGTGTGTGTGTGTGTATGTGTGTGTGTGTGTTTGGGGGCCACATGGTGCAGGTTGTTCATGTTGAAGTGGAGGGCTAACAGTGCCCCCTGGGGATGAATAACACACTCTCTCGCTCTCTTTTCTTCTCTCCGTCTCTCTCTCTCTTTCTCTCGCCGCAGTCGCACACCTGCACCGAGGGGGAGAACCATGAATATCTCATGCTTCATGTCAGTGGACTTCTGAAATGAGAAGAATTGCTTCATAATTAGCCTGTCAGTTTCCACCAGTTTGACCCATTCGATCATCTTGGCATGTTGAAATTATCGCGATCCGTGCAATTTGATCACACATGATGGAATGATTTTGAGTGACACAAACCAACTTAACATGATCATGTCCCTCTCTTTGCTTACCGTACACTCTCCATACTGTGCTGTATAATATAAAGGTAAAAACAGCAAAAAATAATTCAGCAATTCCATTGACGTGTGCTGTTGATTTCCCTCCAAAATGGTGTCGGTTATTTCACTGGCATTGAGATACTATTATAGTTTTTAATAATATTTTGAATAGTTTTAAATTTAAAGTTCAGTAATTGTTGAATGTATTTTTATCTATACAGTTTTTTATAAATTTGATTAATCACATCTAACATAAAAGTTTATAAATATATTAATATATATGTGTGTGCATATATATACAGTTTTTATTCATTTTAGTCAAATCAGTTAATCACGATTAATAGCATCTAATGTTTGTAAATATATATGTGTATGTGTGTGTATATACACCATCTATATATATATGTCTAACTATATATCTAACATAAAAGTTATATAGAGTTATATAAAGGTATATATAAGACAGACAGACGCATACATAGGAATATATATAATATTGGAATATCAAATAACACATGTTTTTATTCTTGTTTTATGTGTAGTTAACTATGATAACCCTGCAAAGTACTCAACAGATTACATTGTGACTTAACCCTACTGAACTATTCAGCATAACCAAAGTCAACTAGTGCAGGTCTATCGTCTCATCCAGTGGATCCAAACCGACAGCTATAAAACACAAAGTCAGAAGGAACGAGAGAACGTGTGAACACGGGCGGAATGAAGGAAAGACGGAAACGGAATGAAAACAGCGAAAGAAAAGGCCGTCTTCTCTTAAACAAATTCCACTGGCATCTTGTAGGTTTTTATTTGGTGCGTTTGGCCGCGGGCCGCATCTGCGGGCCAGCTGTTAGCGGGGAGAGACGGGCGCGCGCTCCACACCACAACAGCCAGCGGTAATTGCTAGTGCAGGATATTAAATGTAGTCGATGAAAATGTTTACTGGCGATGAATATGCATAACGATGAGAAGAAAATGGCAGCGGCAGATTAAAAAGAGAGGCAGCTTGTTTACAGGGGAGACGAAAGAGAAAATAGGCGAGTGTGTGTATGTGTGTGTGTGTGTGTGTGAGAGAGGAATGTTGCTTGGCCCGTTGCCTGAAATAGGAGAGAGGAACCTTTGGGCAAGGCATTAGGGAGTAAAACAGATGGTTTGTGAACCTTTTATTAGGCAGAAAAAAAAGCATTAATCAAAGCGAGGCAGAAAATGGCAGCAGCTCTTTGTTGCAGCACTATTTTTTTGCTGGATTTGTTGTTTTTTTGTTTTTAAAGGTGTTTTTCTGTCGTAGTTGTAGTGCAGACATGCAAACATTAATGATACACTGTTTGTCTAACATACGCGAGTCACGGCAGCTGAAATATCGTGTCAACGTCCACAATATACAGCACAGAATTTTTAAAGATGGAAATCATATCAGTTTGGAATATTGGAATATGAAAATGTTCACATCTACAACCAACGCGTTTCAGAATTCCATTGTGTTAGTTAACATGAAGTACCAATAAAAATAATTCGAAAGCATTTAATAAACTTAGTTAATTAAAGAAACACTGTAAAACTGCTCAAAATAATTAACTGGTTTGAGTAGAGCCAACTCAAATTAAACAAATTAGTTCAATCAGATTAACTTATGAGTATTTAGAACTTTCGGTTTCTTTTGAGTTCTCAAAACTGACACATTTGGAGTAATCCGAGTTGTTTCATTGTACTTGTTTCTTTTCATTTAGGCTGGGATTTCCATTTCCCAGCATGCCATGACACTCAAAAGGGAAAGTAAATGCTAAAATTAAGTGTTATAATGTTTTTTTGTTGTGCATGATTAACGTTAAGGTGGAGATTTAGTAGCATGAGCTTGGTTTGAGAACCGATATGAAGTATTTTGAATGTATTATATTGCTGTACTCATTCAGCATTGTGTTACCAATTAGCAAGGTAGCATTTATTGAATTAGCTAGTTAAACCTAGCCAAGTTTCCACTACTAAAAAGATTTAAGTTGATGACTTTAATTGTATGAATTAGCTTACTCAAATATTTGAAGTTAAGAGCAATTAAAATGCATTACAAATTAAAAATCTGCAAGTTCTGCTTGCTTATACTTTACATTTCTGAACTTTAAAAAAACGATGTAACCGATTGCCTCACTTTTTTTGAGTTTTGCCAACTTATTCGGGTCTACAGTGAATAATTACTTAACATTTACTAATACATTATTAACCCTCTGAGGTCGAACGCGCCGGCGCATTTTTTTCCACATCCACAGCAAAATCAACTTAAAATGCTTGTCATACAGAAACGAGTAATACATCATTCGAAACTGTAAAGGTTTATTTGTGTACACTCACAATAACGACAAAACTTTGTGCTTTTATAAAATCAAGAAAACAAACGGTGCGCTTTCTGCCGTCTCAGTCTCTGTGAACTTCTTTCTGAAACGGGTCACAAAAATGAACCGAAACTCAGCGAATACTTGCCACACACACGAGAGAGACATCGCCACCGTGGAATTAAAAGGGTTTTGTCTGAATTCTGAGCACTTTTGAGATATTGAGCTTCAAAGATTTTGCATTCCATATAGCAAAAATGACATGGGGAACAAGTCTCCTTCATACATGAAAATGACCCTAAATGTATTCTAAATGTACATCCTCTCAGATTTGTAAATGGGGATTTTTGAAAAAGGCCAAATGCAGATAGAACTATTTTTTAGAATTAGAAGGTTCTATCTGGTAAAACATTAATTGAAGCAATCATTTTCAAGAAACACAAACAGTTCACTTATAATTTGTTTTAAAGCATAACATTTGTGTTGTAACATGTATTAGAAAGTTAAATGTAATGCTTTATATGACATTTATTTCACATTTTAGGACACTTTTTTTTCTGGTTCAAGTAAAGCATAAAAGGCAGGGCTAAATATTGAGTCCCAGTGTAGATGATCATTTTAGGAAGGAATACGGTGGGTAATTAAACATTAATGCAGGAAACGTTAGTTTAAGTTTGAAATAGTTTTAGCTTAGTAGTTTTAAAAGCTAGAATTTTAGATGGACGAACAGACAAAAATATGGATGGATGGATGGATGGATGGATAAGAATTATGATAGATGGATGGATGGATGGATTGATAAGAATTATGATAGATGGATGGATGGATGGATGGATTGGATGGATAAGAATTATGATGGATGGATGGATGGATGGATGGATAGATGGATGGATTGGATAAGAATTATGATGGATGGATGGATGGATAGATGGATGGATTGGATGGATAAGAATTATGATGGATGGATGGATAGATGGATGGATAAGAATTATGATGGATGGATGGATGGATGGATGGATGGATAGATGGATGGATTGGATAAGAATTGTGATGGATGGATGGATAGATGGATGGATAAGAATTATGATGGATGGATGGATGGATAGATGGATTGATTGGATAAGAATTATGATGGATGGATGGATAGATGGATGGATAAGAATTATGATGGATGGATGGATGGATAGATGGATTGATTGGATAAGAATTATGATGGATGGATGGATGGATAGATGGATTGATTGGATAAGAATTATGATGGATGGATGGATAGATGGATGCATTGGATGGATAAGAATTATAATGGATGGATGGATAGATGGATGGATAAGAATTATGATGGATGGATGGACAGATGGATTGGATGGATAAGAATTATGATGGATGGATGATGGATGGATTGGATAAGAATTGTGATGGATGGATGGATAGATGGATGGATAAGAATTATGATGGCTGGATGGATGGATGGATGGATGGATAAGAATTATGATGGCTGGATGGATGGATGGATGGATGGATAAGAATTATGATGGATGGATGGATGGATGGATAAGAATTATGATGGATGGATGGATTGGATAAGAATTGTGATGGATGGATGGATAGATGGATGGATAAGAATTATGATGGCTGGATGGATGGATGGATGGATAAGAATTATGATGGATGGATGGATGGATAAGAATTATGATGGATGGATGGATGGATGGATGGATGGATGGATGGATTGGATGGATAAGAATTATGATGGATGGATAGATGGATTGATAAGAATTATGATGGATGGATGGATGGATGGATGGATGGAATAGAGTTTGGACAGTCTTTGCTCATTGGTCCTCTTGTGTGCATTTGAAGTGCTGATTGGCTCACAAATAGAACCTTATAGTACCAAATTAGAGTTCGACTTTGTAGATAGAACCTTTTTGTTTTCTAAATAATGTACACAACTTAAAAAAAACATCACATAATGTAAATAAGTTGTTACTTAGAAAAGTTTAGAAAGCTTCAAAAGTTGTAACAGTGTTATGTAATGGACCTGAGATCACATGAGCAGTTGCATTTTTATTAACTAACATTAACAGATTCATAAATACTGTAACAACTGCAATGCATTTAAAACATTATTCTAAAGTGCTACCATCTCGAATCAATATTTCAAATAAAATATTGTGTGATCAATGTATAGTTTTCCTTGGGTCCTAAATATCACTTTCCATGCCGTTAAATATTCGTAAAACTAACAAAAGCCAGTTCCCTAATGACATCATCGTTCATCATTTTGGAGGGGAAAGATCAGCACAAACATCACTAAGTATATTTTCCATGAATTTGATTGATGTCAAGAATTCTAAACATTCTAACTTTAGCTCTTTGTGAACATCCTGTCATTGTGTAAATAATCAATTACGCTCTTAAACGACAACACATGCAAATTCACATATTAAAAGATTTTCTGCAGAAGAGAAATGACCCACATTCACTTAGTAAATATTTGATGGCAAGTAAAGCTGCTACAGATGAACAACAGTTAGAGTGACCATCAGCTGACGACAGCCAGGTGTGTGTGTGTGTGTGTGTGTGCACAGCTGCTTCAGAATCTCTTTGTCAGGTGTGTGTTGTTTCTGGTTTTAGCAGCACAGGAGGCAGTGCAATATTATTTTTGTACCAGCCTGACAGAGAAAGTGTGTGTGTGTGTGTGAGATGACCTACTTTAAGAAAAGACCAGAATCTCAGAGTCCGATTTTAATGTTCACACAATGACTCTAGATTTGGGGTTGTGGTATGCTTATCTAATCAGGAGTTTTTGGAGAAACAGATTCATACATTGTTAGTTACAAAGAGCAATGATTGAGAAAAAACTCATCCAGGTTTCATATATGCCCAAAATATGCAGTAGTTACTTGGTAACGTTTTACAAAAAGGTCTCATTAGTTGCATTAACTAACAAATAGCAATACATTTGTTACAGTATTTAAATAATATTTGCTAATGTTAGTTAATAAAAATACAACTGTTCATTGTTCATGTTATGTGTTAATAAATAGTACCGACAGTGATCTGATGTTGAAACTTTTTGTAGTGTTACCATTTAGTTTTATTTGTACACTGTAAAAAAATTGTTGGTTTAACTTAAAGTAAGTTACCTGGTTGCCTTAAAATGACAGAGTTAGAGTTCATTGAAATTAAACATTTGAGTTATTACAATGGAAACTCAAAATATACTATTGTCAAAAGTATTGGGACACCCCTCTAAATCATTGAGTTCAGGTGTTCAATCACTTCATGGCCACAGGTGTATAAATCAAGCACTAGGCATGCAGACGCTTCTACAAACATTTGTGAAAGAATGGGTCGCTCTCAGGAGCTCAGTGAACTCAAGCGTGGTACCGTGATAGGTTGCCACCTGTGCAATAAGTCCATTCCTGACATTTCCTCACTACTAAATATCCCACGCTCAACTGTTAGTGGGATTATAACAAAGTGGAAGCAATTGGGAACAACAGCAACTCAGCCACGAAGTGATAGGCCACGTAAAATCACAGAGCGGGGTCAGCGCATGCTGAGGGTCACAGTGCGCAGAAGACGCCAACTTTCTGCAGAGTCAATAGCTCCAGACCTCCAAACTTCTGTGACCTTCAGATGAGCTCAAGAACAGTGCGTAGAGAGCTTCATGGAATGGGTTTCCATGGCCGAGCAGCTCATCCAAGCCTTACATCACCAAGAGCAATGTAAAGCGTGGGATGCAGTGGGGTAAAGCACGCCGCCACTGGACTCTAGAGCAGAGACGTGTTCTCTGGAGTGACCAATCACGCTTCTCTGTCTGCCAATCCCATGGACGAGTCTGGGTTTGGCGGTTGCCATGAGAACGGGACTTGCCTGACTGCATTGTGCCAAGTGTAAAGTTTGGTGGAGGGGGGATTATGGGGTGGGGTTGTTTTCCAGGGGTTAGTTCCAGTGAAAGGAACTCTTAATGCTTCACCAAGACATTTTGGACAATTTCATGCTCCCAACTTTGTGGGAACAGTTTGGGGATGGCCCCTTCCTGTCCCAACATGACTGCGCTCCAGTGCACAAAGCAAGCTCCATAAAGACATGGATGAGTGAGTTTGGTGTGGAGGAACTTGACTGGCCTGCACAGAGTCCTGACCTCATCCCGATAGAACACCTTTGGGATGAATTAGAGCGGAGACTGCGAGCCAGGCCTTCCCGTCCAACATCAGTGCCTGACCTCACAAATGCGCTTCTAGAAGAATGGTCAAAAATTCCCATAAACACACTCCTAAACCTTGTGGAAAGCCTTCCCAGAAGAGTTGAAGCTGTTATAGCTGCAAAGGGTGGGACAACTCCATATTAAACCCTACGGATTAAGAATGGGATGCCATTAAAGTTCATGTGCATGTAAAGGCAGGCGTCCCAAAACTTTTGGCAATATAGTGTATGTTATCTGAACCACATTAATTATCCAAGTTGATTTGACAAAAGAAAAAAAGTTGTGATAAATCATGAAAAAATATATTTTTTATATTTTGTTTTGTAAGGGCAGCTTTTGTTTGTATTTTTGTTTTGCACATTATAAACCTGATAATAAAGCAGTGTGATGTGACAGGACGTCTGTCTCGTGTGTTTGTACCTGTGGATTTCACGAGGCGTTTGATGCCTCTTTCCTTTTACAGTTCTGATCCAAACAGGGCTAGTCTATTTGGATAAACATAAGAAACAATTATTCATAATTAAACATCACAAAAGCACACTGGCATATTCCTATTAGCAAAGCAATTTAAGCCATCTCGAACCTTGGCATTGCTTTAAAGTCTATTAGAAATTACAAGCTCAAATTGAATTTGGCTGGAGTTTGAACGGACCAACCTGCCAGCAATAAAACTGAGGCTTTTTCCCATTTAAAGTGATACACGTGTGTGTCTGTGTGTGTGTGTGTGTGTGTGTGCCACAGGATACACGCCTCTCTTGTCCCTTCTCTTTGATGTCTTTCCCAAAATTCATTTTCTTCCATTAGATTAATCGTTAAACGTCTCATTTACGCCTCCTGATTTCATGATGCATTTCCTGCGACAGACAGACCTGCGATCTTTATGCATGCTCACGAAATAAAATATAGAAAGCTCATTCATTTACACATATTACACATGTATTTTAGACTTCATAAGTCCCAAACGTCCTTGTATTTTACAGATTTTTTAGCAATCTATCTATTAAAGCTGCAGTTTTCTGTTGGACATGATTTGCATTTTTGACATGCTTTTCCCCAAATCGACTGGCACTGCGTTCGAGGTGGGCTATACATTTTTATCAGTTCATGCATTTTTAGGGATTCAATTCTTGACCTTGCCAACATTGTGATCTAAACATTAAAAGATTAATAAATGAACTGTTAAAACAAGGAATAAATTAATAAAGTATAGATTTGACATTTGTCAATAATAACAGATTCACCCTCACAATTTTTCTTTAGTATATTTCATATGCAGCTTTACTATAAAATGTTGGTTGTATGATCTTGATCATACAACACGCACGCACGCACGCACACGCACACACACACACGCATGCACACACACGCACACACACCCACACATTACACACACACTCACTCACTCACATAGACGCACACACACATTCTCACACACACACACACATTCTCTCACACACACACTCACTTACACAGACGCACACACATTCTCACACACAGATGCACACACACACACTCACACACAGACTCACACACACTCATACACTCTCACTCACTCACGTAGCCTCTCTCTCACACACACACTCTCACACACACTCACACACTTTCACACTCTCACTCACTCACATATAGACGCACACACACATTCTCACACACACACACACACACTCACTTACACAGACGCACACACATTCTCACACACAGATGCCCACACACACAGACGCACACACACATTCTCACACACTCACTCACACACACTCCCTCTCACACACACTCATACAATCTCACTCACTCTCTCTCACACACACGCACTCACGCTCTTTCCAGTTTGTGCACGTCTCTCACAGCATGTATCGGTGTGGTGCTCAGGTTAGCTTTATTGGGGCTTTATGATCCTCGACCTGCTGTTAGACTCATAAAACACAAGACGGAGGATCCTAATTACAGCGGGATAAGAGAGACAGGCAGGGAACGCGTCTCTCTCGTTCTCTCATTGTCAAGCATGAGCCATCCGATCATCGATCACACGCGCTCGCGACCATCAACAGAGACTCTCAGAGAATAAATATGGATGTACATCTGATAAACTACAGCCCTGTGTCAGTCCAGAGTGAACTGGGTCAAAGTCTGGCTCTGATGGGATCGTGACGGATCCGTAAATGCACAGCATCAGTGTACAGCATCGGTCTATTGTACGAGATCAACCACATTTAATGTTCACACTTTATGTCAGGGTTATTATCATTAACTAAAACTATTAGAACATTTCTGTTCATTGAAATAAAGCTGAAAAAAAATAAAAATATGAATTGATGTTTGCCTTGGCAATAAACGGAAATAAGTTAAAGAACTAAAATTATTAAATGGAAATAAATAAAAACTCAATTAAACCTAAATAGCAATATTTTTAAAAAACTAATAAAATGACAAAAACACAGTGAAATTATAAAAAATTAAACTAAAATTAACAATGTAAATTAAACTGAAATAAAATAAATATAAATATTAGTTGAAAAAGTTAAACTTAATAATAATTTGAAATGTTGCCTTAACTGGAAATACATAAAAACTAAAACTCAAATGAAAATAAATGATTCCTAAATAGGAATATTAAAAATAAAAAACAAAAAAATAAATAAAATGACTATATAATATATAAAGTATAATATAATAAAATTAAATATTAGTTGAAAAAATTTTACAAAATGAAAATTAGAAATGTTGCATTGGCAATAAACTAAAATGATAAAAAACTAATAAAAGGACCAAAAATGAAACTAAAATTAACATGAAAAATAAAACTATAAAAACTCATTCAAAATATTAATAAAACTAAGAAAACTAAAGTATAAACGCTGATTTGCATCACATATTTATCGCCTTTGCTCGTCTTTCTGTGTAGAAACCAGAGAAACGGCAATGACACTAATATAGGAAGGTTTTGGGTTCAATATGAATTATAGTATCTTTAACATGATACATACAGTACAAGTTATGCACCCACACAGAATTATGTATTAATAATATTTTTTAGCATAATCCGGCATCCCTACTTCCATCACAAGTGCCTTGCCACACACTAGGCAAGAAAAACAAACATTTGTTTGAATCACAGAAGTTTGCATTGGTCAGTGTTTCTGAGCATTTCCACAGAGATCTTCCCTGACAAACACAGATGTTTCCAACCACACGTTTCTGAAGCGCACTCCTCTTTACCTCAGTTTACCTGAGCGGCCTCAGAGAACAACACAAGATCAGGGACCGACGGAGCAGTGTGAAGTTATTCACTATAAGACTTTATGGAGGTTTTGTTAACAAACAAACAAATCATACTGTCCACGTTATCTGTTATTTGTAGATATGTGTGTGTAAAGTCTCTTTGGATACACACTTTCACATATGTAAAAACATACACCTTCAGAAACTTACTCTTTTGAGGTTCATATGTTAAATATGGATTTCATGCAAATCATACATTGACTTTATAATATTTATAAAAAGTGGATAAAATAACTTTGATCAGGTATGATTAATCTTATTCGATTTTCACATTAAAATGTTCTACTCTGAACTTGTTAAGCTTCAATGACAATTAAACTTTGCAAATGACTTCATGATTTAATTTATGAATACATTTGAAAAAATTTAATCTCATTAATTTTATCCATCATTTAAAGATGAATACGAAATTTTAACCAGTCGACGATCAGACGTTTCTCAAAAATGTTGTCTCCAAATGTGTACACGAGTAGGTGAACATATTTTATAACCATTAAGATTTTAAGTTATGTATAAGGCATATATTTTAGCTTATTTATTTATAAAATACATACAAGTATAATTTTACATACACAGTGGAGATCACAATTAGAGTACAACCTACAATTTCCTACATTTCAAGGTCACAGTCTTATTTGACGTAGAAAGGCAGTTTTTAAAGCATATTTCATGAGTTAAATATATTATAAAGCACTTAAATGAGACTTTCAGATCCCTCCCAGTTTAATCTGACCCATTTAACCCGCAGCATCCCTGTCTGACTTTGCAAGATGGCGAGCCGCTCTACAGTGACAGAAACCCTGCGACAGACCATTTCACAAGTTTTCTCCAAATCTGTGATTTCTAGAATATTGCAGCTTTACAAATGACACCAATCCATTCAAGTCCCCCGAAAAGGGCTGGTCGTCCATGAAAAACAAATGCACGGGAGGACAGGATAATGCGGAGACGCTCAATGATCATGCATTTCATGTTAACTACCCATGCAAACGGTAACCCTAACCTACATATATAAAGGTGTGCACTTCACATAACTATAAGGTAACACTTTATTTTGAGGGTCCCTTTTAAACATTCTAAAGTAACTTTGCAACTACATATTCTAACCCTAAGTCTACTAATACTCTACTAACACTCTAATGAGAGTTAGTAGACATGTAGGTGCAATGTTATAGTCAACAGAATGTGTTAAAGGGACCATTAAAATAACGTGAAACCAACTATAAAAACAATAAAAGATATAAGAAATCTCATTTGAGATTTTTCTTTCCAGTGGGGCGACAAAGAGGTTTTCTGTCAACAAGCTTCACAGACCAAAAACAGACAGAAACTCTAGAAGTTCACACATGTGAAAGGGTGTGTGTGTGTGTGTGTGTAGGCGGCTGGTGAAATGAGGTGTCACTGAGCACTTGCATCCCTCCATGGTACCATGAGCACCTTCATATGGCACACCTGCACACACACACATGTAATGACCCCATGTGTGACTATCCTCCCAGCTGGTGCTCCCTAAATAGGCTGCTCCTACAGAACCAGTGACCCCAGCACCTCCTCTCCTCCCCTTCTGAACACAACACACACTCATGACACACTCTCACACACACACATTGTGTTTTCATGTTTTATGGGGACGTAATGGTTTTTATACTGTACAAACTGTATACTCTCCCCTAACACTAACCCTACCCCTTAACCTACCCATCACACACACACACACACACTAAACCTACCCATCACACACACACATTAAACCTACCCATCACACACACACACACACACACACTAAACCTACCCATCACACACACACACACACACTAAACCTACCCATCACACACACACACTAAACCTACCCATCACACTAAACATTTTTACATTTTCAGAAAACATCACTTAGTCTGATTTATAAGCTCATGGTGACCAAAAAATGTCCCTCAAGGACAAGGATTTATATTTTTGCCATCTTTGTGATGACAATTTGTCTACATAACGTAGGGTTTACCAGCACACACACACACACACACACTCTTGCTCACACACTCACACATACACAAACGCTCCCACTCTCGCACACACTCGCTCACACACACACACTCGCTCACACACACACACACACACACACACACTCGCTCTCACACACACACACACACACTCGCTCTCACACACACACATGCTCAAACACACGCACACGTTCAAACACACACTCACAATATAACATATAATATTATAATATTTACTCAAAATTCAAAAAAAAAAAATTATAAAAAGTGTGTTCTTCTTCTTCAACAGCGCTGTGTTTTACAACTGACACCAGGCTGAAATAGCACTTCTGTTCATCTGACAGTTATTGTCCAATAATCTCAAAATGGCCAAATATCAGTCAGGCATCAACCAGTCTGGGTTATATATTTTTCTATAACTACTTAATTTAATAAAAAAAAAATTTTTTTTACAGTTATTGTCCTAACCATTTACAACAAGGTTTAATTAGTTAATTACATTAGTTAACAATTATTTCTACTGCATTTATTAATCTCAGTTAATGCTAACCTCAGCATTTACTAATGCAGTTTTTATGCATCTGTTAATTTTAGTTAATGCACTGTCAACTAACATGTTTATTATTAGCAAAGGTTAATAAATGCTGCAAACTATACTGTTCATTGTTAGAGTATGTTAGTTAATGCGTTAACAATGAGTTGTGTGTTTGTCTACAGGTGATCCTCTGTCACCACAAACGTCTGATCTAAAGCAGAATCACAAATCCTTCATTTACACTTCATTTACAACTGGAACACGTGTGCTTGCATAACGGCGAGGAGTTCGATGCTCACACCCACACAAAAGTCCCATTTTATTGCAATTACAGCGTCATTTTCAGATCTCTAACCACACGCCAAAAGAGACGGACGGATGTGTGTGTGTGTGTGTGTGTTTTAATGGACTGGATGGTTTGGTGACCTCGCTGCAGGTGCATGAACAGCTCTGATGCTGCTGCGCTCAGTTAACGCTTTCCACAAAAAAACAGATAAAACAAAAATAAAATAAACAAATAGACCGACCGATTTCGACAGCTGCCAATACATCACTTAGTGTTTACTGCTTTGACTTTTAGGGTAACAATCCGAAGCTGCCAAATGCGTAATTAGGACGTCTGATTTTAACCGCATGTGCATGAATGGACAGAACGGGCCGCTTGAACACAAGCAGCGGGTCAAAGGTTAATTACATACGCTTACACGAAATCAATGTCTATTACAACGCAGAGCCGACGGATTCTGATTAACCGAAGCGCTGTGAAACATGCTTTTGCTCGTCATCACATCCTTTTACTCCAACTATGCACCAACTTTATAGCTCAAAATGTAACTTTTCTCAGTCAAATTGTTTCAAAAGCACAATTAAACAATTATATTATACTTAAACTACTCATTTTCGCTATACAGATTCACATGATTAAATTGGTAACACTTTATTTTACAGTGTCTTTGTTACACGTTACATGTATTTACTATAGTAATTAATATAAATTATGCATAATTACATGCAACTAACCCTAAACCAAACCTAATCCTAATCCAATAGTAAGTACATGTAGTTAATTAACATTACTCAGTACTTGATTGTATAATTACACTGTAACAGGGACAAGTGTAACCATTAAATTACTTAGCTTCACATTATGCATAAGAACGAGCATGGTAACCATCTTAATTGGGTAAAATCACTGTAACACACAGGCTTTTTGCTTTAATAAACTACATCAGATTAATTTACAATCAGATTAAAATTTAGAATGGATAGAACATCAACATTAGATAAATATTTCAGTGCTTCAGAAATATTGCTGTTTCTGTTATACATAGCATTGCATCGATATAAACATTTTGGCTGATACGATAACCGATAATTCTTTATATTTGAAAGCCGATAACCGATATATGGTTGTACTTAAATGTATATTCCTTCTTTGAAGTGATTCCAATCATATTCAATTCAAAACCATCATGGGTGAACAGTGCGCATCTGAAGTGTCTCAGCTGAAGGAAATAAATTATTTATCGGCTATCAGGCAAATGTTCTTTTCAGGCCAATAGTAATAACATTACAAATGAACATATATCAGCCGTTACTGATATGATGGCCGATACCGATAACATTAATAATGAACATATATCAGCCGTTACTGATATGATGGCCGATACCGATAACATTAATAATGAACATATATCGGCCGATACCGATATGATGGACGATATTGATAACGTTAATAATGAACATATATCGGCCGATACCGATATGATGGACGATACCGATAACATAAAAAATGTACATATTTCGGCTGAAACCAATATGGTGGCCGATAACTGTGCATCCCTAGTTATACAAATTCACAGGTAATGCATTACAGCATAATTTTACCATGGTTCAAATACTCGACTTAACATTATGCATGAGAATGAGCATGGTAAGCATCTTAACCGTGGTAATATCACTGTTACACACAACCTGTCGTGGCTTATTGCTTTAACATCAGATTCATTTACAATCAGATTAAAATTTAGAATGGAAGAAGACATTAGATAAATCAATGCTATAGAATTATTTCTGTTTTCACATGTAACAGAAAGGAAAGAAAATGTAATGCAAAGAAAAACTGCTCCATTAATGCTCAATGAAAATCGCATTTATAGTTATTGCAACATGCGCATGAACAAACTTGAGACTATAACATTCCCTTTTATACCAACGCAGCGTCCACACCACCATCCTCCTACAAGAGAAATTACACAATATCTATCCAGACCTATTTAAGCGCATGATCGATGTCTCCCATCAAACGCAGCACAAACTCTCTGACCTTCACATTCATCTGAGGGTTGCACACGATTGCAGCAGGTATGACGACAGGATGGAGCTGAGCTTTTTGTTCAGATCAAACGGTTTCAGTTCTGTGACTATTTGTGCACATAATGGGAACCAAACACAAAAATTAAAGTGCATCCACACACATAAATGCTCTGCTTTCACATTGTTAGGGTCATTTTAAAAGCAAACTATAAAGATGCACCATGTTACAAAATAAATATGTTAACTTACAATACAAAACAATGTTCTTAATCTGCAACACTTTAAGGTCTCATTTGTTAACATTAGATAATGCATTACTCAAGAACTAACTATGAGCAATATATTTTTACAGCATTTATTGGTCAATGTTAATCCAGATACAATTGTTTGTTCATGTTAGTTCACAGTGCAGAGATATATATATATATATTTTTATAAATGTATTGATAAACGTAGATATTAACATTAATGGTCATTAGTTTGGGGAGTTTTGCCTCAACTCCTAATTTAGGCTTATTAATAGTTAGTAAGGTAGTTGTTAAGTTTAAGGGATGCAGAATATAGTAATGCAGAATAAGGCATTAATATATTCTTTATGATTTCTAATAAACAGTTAATATCCTATTAATATGCATGCTAATAAGCAACTAGTTAATAGTGAGAATTGAACCCTACACTAATGTGTTGCCCACATTAACTAAGTTTTATATTTATAAATGCTGTAGAAGTTCAGGTTAACTCAATGTAAAAAAAAAAAAAAATTAAAATTAAAAATTAAAAAGAGAGAGACAGAGAGAGAGACAAAGAGAGAGACAGAGAGAGAGAGAGAGAGAGAGAGAGAGAGAGGTTGTCATACTATAAGAATATCCTGTCAGAACTGAAAACTTCCTTGTTAGTCCAAAAACAGCTTTTATTGAAACCAAGCCCAGAGAACGACTCATTGTGGAATCTAAGAAAATCAACGCCTACTTCATCATCCCAACTTTGGCCCCGCCCACTGGAGTGTTAGTGAGATGATGAGGAGAGAAGGGCCATACAGGATCACTGGACTAAAAATAACATTATTAACAATAACATTAAGGATCCTAATGTTAGGAATGTGCTTATTTATTTTCAACAATGTAAATGTCTCAGATGAGCATTATTTATTTGTATTCGCTACATTTCACTGTGGATTCTTTGGTAAATCAGTCACAATTTCGGCGCAGGCTTTGCAAACAGACTTTTACGATATGGACTCGACAGTAATACCACAACATGTAAGTAACCGTGTTAATTTTAACGTCTGATCTGTGACCAGTGATTTCTGATACGTAATGATTCATGTACAGTCAGATGTTCTTTGTCTGTGTGTCAGTAAATCAAACCAGTGACTAAATGCTCAACTTCACATTGTTTCTCTAGATGAAAATAATCTGTTACTTAAACTGTGATTAAATTATATAAGGAAAGCGATCAAAGAACGCTCCCTTTACAATCGCTGGAGCTGTCAATCAAACAGCGCGACAAACAGCACGATTATAACAAAACTCCCATTATAATCAACGAATCTCTTATTTACATTGTGTTTGCACTGTTAGTTATGATGAAAGCATTCGTTAGTGTGCAGAAATCGAGTTGCAATGACGAGATCACAGCATTCATGCGCTCAACGTGTCTGTAATCGGCTACAATGCTCATCACTGCAACCTTTCATGCCACGATCTGAATATAATGCCATAGATCTAAATATAATGCTATAATCAACACTTTTCACGATAACCTTGAGAGCTGTAATAGTAAAAACGTGCTAAAGTTTTCGAGACAGTTCCACACGTAATACTAGCTATTTCATATGTAAAGATGTTAGCCAATCACAGCAGTGGGCATTTACGCTGAAGTCTCACAGCAGCCAATCACAGCAGTGGGCTATTCACTTAAGTCTCACAGCAGCCAATCAGAGCAGTGGGCATTTACACTGAAGTGTCACAGCAGCCAATCAGAGCAGTGGGCGTTTACACTGAAGTGTCACAGCAGCCAATCACAGCAGTGGGCGTTTACACTGAAGTCTCACAGCAGCCAATCACAGCAGTGGGCGATTACACTTAAGTCTCACAGCAGCCAATCACAGCAGTGGCCGTTACACTGAAGTCTCACAGCAGCCAATCACAGCAGTGGGCGTTTACACTGAAGTGTCACAGCAGCCAATCACAGCAGTGGGCTATTACACTGAAGTCTCACAGCAGCCAATCAGAGCAGTGGGCGTTTAAACTGAAGTGTCACAGCAGCCAATCAGAGCAGTGGGCGTTTACACTGAAGTGTCACAGCAGTGGGCGTTTACACTGAAGTCTTACAGCAGCCAATCAGAGCAGTGGGCGTTTACACTGAAGTCTCACAGCAGCCAATCAGAGCAGTGGGCGTTTACACTGAAGTGTCACAGCAGCCAATCAGAGCAGTGGCCGTTACACTGAAGTCTCACAGCAGCCAATCAGAGCAGTGGGCATTTACACTGAAGTCTCACAGCAGCCAATCACAGCAGTGGGCGATTACACTGAAGTCTCACAGCAGCCAATCACAGCAGTGGCCGTTTACACTGAAGTCTCACAGCAGCCAATCACAGCAGTGGGCGATTACACTGAAGTCTCACAGCAGCCAATCACAGCAGTGGGCGTTTACACTGAGTCTCACAGCAGCCAATCACAGCAGTGGGCGATTACACTGAGTCTCACAGCAGCCAATCACAGCAGTGGGCGATTACACTGAGTCTCACAGCAGCCAATCACAGCAGTGGGCGATTACACTGAAGTCTCACAGCAGCCAATAACAGCAGTGGGCGATTACACTGAAGTCTCACAGCAGCCAATAACAGCAGTGGGCGTTTACACTGAAGTCTTACAGCAGACACGGCGCTTCAAACTGAGCGTTCAAATCAGAGGCTAAAATCAGTGTAGAAAAAATGCCTTTTTTTTCTAAATTATAACCATTTTTGATGTAAAAACTTTATACTTACTTTATGACTGCCCCCCAGGAAACATTATAAAACAAATGCAGTTCATGACCTGTTACATTTCGTGTAGATAAAGCTCACGAAGACAAAGATAAAGACTATGAGATATACTTTAATCAAAAATACAGGATGAAGGAAATACTCACATGTGAACATAAACGAGAACCGAACAAACACTGAGGGAGAACTAAGGACTTATAAGCAGGAACCAAACAAAGGAGCTTATGAGATAACTAACAGAACACAGGCAGAACCAAATTAACCAATCAGAACATAGGAAAACGGGGTAACAGAGAACACAAAAGGCCATACATGTTACATGACCCCTTTAACTAATGTTAACAAATGAAACCTTATGGTAAAGTGTTACCTCTTAATCAGTATTTTTGGGTTTTGCTAAAAAGTCATTGAGATGTACACCTATAAAATAATTGTTTTCACAATATTTACTGAATTCACTAAAACTACTTAAATGTAAAATTTGTGCATTATCAATTGACACTGTATAGGATAGTATAGTATAGTTTAAGAGCTATAGCTACTATATTTTTATTGAATAAAATTTAAAATCTCCAGTGCACCTCTGTAAAGTCTTTCTACCAAATCTACTCTCTTAAAGGCTCTCTTTCACCCAAAAACTGAAACATCTGAAAATGAATCCTGCATGAAGTTCTTTCTTCAGTTGAACCCAAAAGAAGATATTTTGAGGAATGTTGGTCACCAAAAATGGAAATCAATGGGGACCATTCTTCAAAATATCTTCTTTTGTCTTCAAAAGAAGAAAGAACTTCATACAGGTTTAAACCAACTTGAGGGTGAGTAAATTATGTCATTTTTGAAGATGTCTTACGACTGCTTTTTAATGTGCCTGAATCCATATAAACTAAGTCCAATGCATTTTCTCGTGCCTGAGAGATGTGTGAAACACACAAACAGCAGTAAAAAACAGCACAGATGAAGCCTTACAGACAAACAACACGTCTCTGTGAGCCTCTGAACCGCTCAAACGGCATTAATACACACGATAAGCTAATAACTCAAACCTCCGAACATGTCAAACTCTTTCCGATCGTTATCGGCGAGAAACACACAGGAGAGAAAGAGAATTGAATTAAATAAGAGAAGAGGGGGTGATATCACACATCCAAACGTGTGTCATTGAAGCCAGGTTCCTGATAATCGCAGCGGTGCGCGTTTTGACAAGTCAAATGTGTTACATTTTACCCAGAGTGCAATGCTGCAGCCGGAGTGTGACAACTATGCAAATTACAATAGTTTGATCCAGCACACATTTCTCACTTCGACTAGACTCGCATTGAAGCACAGAGAGAAATTTATGAATAAACCCACAGGAAAGAGAAAATGCACCTTGAACATCGTTCTCGATTAAATCGGGAGTTCTCATCAATTTCTCATTAATGTTTTGATCATTGTTCGGATTCAGGACACAGATGGAGTAGATCCATCAACACCCCAAAGCTTCACAGTCCTATCGCTCGTCCTGGGTCGACATTTCATTCAGTAACATTAGGCCATTTTGATTTATATGCCGTTTAAAGGCACAATATGTAAGATTTTTTTAATTAAAATATCCACTTGATTATATTATGTTGACTTGTGTACTTGCATTATTCCAAGTGTTTCCAAGAATGTTTAAATCCAAGCAATTTTACCCAGGACACGGACCGTGCGTCACCTATCAATGACATCATACCCGCGTTACCATCCGGTTTTATTTTGTAGAAACCATGGAAACACCAAAGCCGCTTTAATAGATGATGTGTTTTATTAGACAGGTGAGCAACTGTTTGGATCATTCATGGACGGAAAACTGATCATTGTTCTCCAGCTCAACACACTTAGTCTTATTGTTTAAATCTGGTGTTCTTGATTTACCGCGAGTACCATGTTTTACCATGCCTAATATGATCTCGCTCACTACAGTGTGAACAAGTGTCTCATAGCAGCGCCGACCGAACGCACAGAGTAGCATTATAACATCACTTTAACACACTCAAATGTGTGTAATATGATAAAACAGCACTGCGTTAACCCACATACACATGAGCGGAAGAAGCGGAAGTTCACTAGTGGTGAAAAATTACATATTGTGCCTTTAATGCTGGTAATTGCGTTATTTTACATATGAATCTGCTTGCATATGATATTGCTTGTTTCTTCTTCTTCTGTGTTTTGATCAGGAGATTCTGTACTCTTTCAGAAGATGCGTAATAGCACGCCCTACCGTATAGCAGTGAAAACATGGATTGCCGGAAATTTTGGTCAATGGCGAGAAAGAGTTAAAAGTCTCTGTTCTTTCTTTTGATGCATTGCAGGTTCAGATATTTTTTTATGAAAGTTTTGTGAAAATGATCAAAAATGCTGGCGGTTCCAGGAAACTTTTTTTTTTTTAAATGCTGGCGGGGAAAGAGTTAATATGCACTGGTAGGTTATTTTGGTGAAAAAAAATAACGTTCTTCCTC
This sequence comes from Rhinogobio ventralis, assembly GCA_039654625.1. Classification (NCBI taxonomy): domain Eukaryota; kingdom Metazoa; phylum Chordata; class Actinopteri; order Cypriniformes; family Gobionidae; genus Rhinogobio; species Rhinogobio ventralis. The sequence continues at coordinate 2,300,476 of CM077208.1, read as the reverse complement.
AGTACCAGTTTTCTTCCTGCAGCAAATGATTATGTTAATAATCGATTATTCGAATGATTCTTAGACAGATTAATACACTAAGGCCCTGACAGGATTAAACCTTAGTTCAATTAGGACATTTAAGTATCTTTTATAAACGTGCCTTAGAAAAAAGCATTACTGGTGTGCAACTTGAGACTAAACAATGGCACTGACATATTTTAAGATTTGCTTTCAGTTAAAACGGCTCAAACATGCAGTTTTGTCTGTGAAACCGGGGTTATTGTTGATTATTTCACTGGGTAATCAGTAGGCTTTGAGTGATTATTCAGCTTTTGCAATTAGCTAAAATATTGAGTTATACCTATTCTAAATAATAGACTTCCGCTTTTGGAAATGTCTTTTTAATGAACTTTGTGCAACTGAAAAGACCGATCTCCTTCAGGTTTTCTGTCCTCCTCAGAAGTCATCAATTGTTCAACGGATTAGTTCACTTCAAAATGAACATTTCCTGATAATTTCCTCGCCCCCCATCTCAATCGAAGATGTTTGTGTCTTTCTTTCTTCAGTCGAAAAGAAATCAAGTTTTTTAAGGAAAACATTCCAGGATTTTTCTCCCCATCATAGACTTCCATGGCAACCAAAATGTTTAAGTCTAGTCCTCGCACGTTCGCTTGGGGCGGTACTTCCGCCTACGTCTAGCATGACCCGCGACGTGATTGCACAATCCTTGGCACGTTGCAGATGAGCAATTTGTGGTTAAAAAGTATATAAATGTTTATTTTTGTTAAATGACCGATGGTTTGTCTAGATAAGACTCTATTCCTCGTCTGGGATCGTGCAGAGCCGCTTCCTCTGAAACTGCATTGATTTGGACCTTCAACTGTTAGTTCCCATTGAAGTCCATTATGTGGAGAAAAATCCTGGAATGTTTTCCTCAAAAAAACTCATTTCTTTTCGACTGAAGAAAGAAAGACATGAACATCTCGGATGAGATGGGGGTGAGGAAATTATCAGGAAATTTTCATTTTGAAGTGAATTAATCCTTTAAGGCTGGGATTGACACTAATATTCTATTCATTGAAGTCACTATTCAAATTGATTTATTTGGTTATATATCAGGCACAGTACATCATTATGCCAGGAGAAAATAAAAATGTAATTGCGACTTCTCACAATTCTGATATGAAGTTATAAAGATATAAAGTTTTATATCTCACAATTGTGAGGGGGAAAAAAGTCAGAACTACGAGATGAAAAGTTGCATTTTTTTTATTCCGTGGCAGAAAGAAGCTTTTATAGTGTTCACGATACCGTTCTGTTTATTACAGTCTCGTGATGCAGTTTTGTCGTCTGCCGTTTTAAATGCTTGCGCTCATTAAAGTCTAGTGGATTCTGATTGGCTGCCAATATTTTTATAGTTCATTATCGTTTCTCTGTCTTTATCATTATAGTTGTGCTATTCTTATAGAATTAGAACGATTATTAAAACGTTATAGTTATCGTCCTTGGTGTGAAACGCCTTTTTTTGAGAAATTTGTCAAAATTGGCTCTGGCTCTTTTTATTTTTTTATACTGTTGTCTGAGGTCAACTTATGACGTTTGCGTGGTTTTTACATTCAAAAACATCATAATGAATAAGTAATAGGCTATTTTCTACCCTGGTTTTGAGCCTCTCTCATGGAACGCTCTGTTTTTATGGGCGTGCCGCACTGAAGACTTGGAAGTAAACGCCCACTGCTATGATTGGATAAGCTTTGCATATTATAATGAGCTTCAGCTCCCCTGTCAGTACACGTGAGGGATTGTTTTGAAAAAGTTGATTTCTCAATTTAAGGACCCCTTTAAATGAGTTTATGCTTATTAAAATAAAATTTTAAGTCAAATGGGGGAAATTCTTTTTATTTTGATAAACTTCTCAGAAAACAAGACTTTATATTGTACATCATTTCGCATCTCAAATAAATGCACCTTGATTTAAAACAAGACTGAATATGAAAATCACATTTTGCAGTGAATATTTTATAACTTCAAAGCACCGTTAATATTAGAAACTTGTAATTTGATCACATAATTATCAGCTTCTGAAATATTGCAATGAAAGAGCAACATCTGAGCAATCTTCCTGTGGAAAAAAAACTGATGTTCTTCCTCAGTGTTTCTGCCTTGTTTTCCAGTACACATATTCTTAAATCAAGATTCATTTACTGGAGATGCAAAATTACAAGAAGATAAGTCTCTTTTTTTGAAAATTTAATCAAAATTAAGTGAGTTTATGCTTAAAACAAGACTTTTTCATAAAAAAATGGAAAAACAATATCTTTTGACCAATTTCACATCTCAAATAAAGGCATCTTGATTTAAAACACGACCATGAAAATCACATTTCAGTGAATATTTTCAAACTTCAAAGCACCTTGTAAAAGGTTACTGTTAGAAACTTTTAAATAAAAATAAATGGTTTTTGAAATATTGCAATAGATAATGACAACTTGGTAAAAACACTTCAGTTTAGGGTCCAATTCTCACTATCAACTAGTTGTGTATTAGCATGCATATTACTAGGATATTGGCTGCTTATTAGTGCTCATAAAGCACATATTAATGCATGACCATATTCTGCATCCCTTAAACTTAACAACTACCTTACTAACTATTAATAAGCAGAAATTAGGAGTTTATTGAGGCAAAAGTCATAGTTAGTTAATAGTGAGAATTGGACTCTAAAGTGTGACCGCAAACTTTTCTTGGACAAATCTGCTATGATTTCTGGGGCGTCTCTGTAGACTAAAAGTCATTTAGCGAGAACCCGGTGGCTTTGACCTCCCCGCGACACCATCCCGTCCTTGTTTTGATGCAGTTTTCCTGCATTTCCGTGTTATGAATCTGCACGTAAACACACAGGTGGAGCATTTGGGCCGCACAGGGACATCTCAAACTTATAAATACTGAAGGAAATCTCATATATTCAGACAAGAGAGGTTGTGTTGACCCAACTCACGAGTGCTCGTACACACACACACACACACCGGAGGATTAATGAGAGCTGCTATCAGCGCGTCTCTGCATCGCGGACACACGTTTCACGCTGTAAAGGTGAGGCTCTTCATCAAAGCGAACGTCACCCCCACCCTCCGATTTGGAGCCCGTCCAGAAACGACAAAAACATCCGTCCAAAGAGTTTGTGGAATTACCGAATTAGCATCGCCTTCAAGTTTCGCCCCTTCCCCAAAACTCCCCCTCGCCGTCTGTCACACACACACGGGATTATTATTCATTAGAGCGTGGCGTACAGAAAGACTGCTGACACCCGCTCTCTACCCACACTGCACTGGGTCACTGAGTGCCGTCCCCACGGTAAGCAGGTACAGACACGCGGGCCATCTGTTTATCAAACGCTGACATGTCACAGAGTTAACCAAACACTGACAGATGAAAACCACTGGAAAGAAACGCAGAGATGAGAGCAAACACACACCTGAGGAGGACGTTCTCGTGTGTTTTATTTAAGCTCACTAGTCGCCCAGCAAGAGTCCAGGCCCGGTTTACACCTGGTTTTAAGATGCATAAGATGCATGCACACATTCCCGTTTACATCTAGTGTTTTAATCCGTCTCTTTTGTCCACTTTCATCCACTTCTGTCCTGATTTCTTCGAGGGGAGGGTCTATGGGCGGGGAAACGTATGGGCTTTTTCAGATCGCCTGGAGATGAGTTTTTCGTTTCTGCTCTGACAGACACAAGACCAGCCGAACGCTTTGAGTGTGTGTTAGAAATCAGGAATGGTGAGAGAACATGTTTGATTCGTTTTTCGTCTTCTAACCAAACTTTGGTCTTCAGCCGACAAAGTTTAAATCACATCTGGCTAGCGCGCTTCCCATAATGTTTCCGCATTAGGTCAGTAGGAGGAGAGAAGTGGGTCTTTTAGAGGCTGTTCAAGTGCATTCGACCACATGAGCGTTTACACTATGAAAGCAATCCGGTCAAATGCGTTTTCCACTACCTCTGGAAGTGGTCGAAAGTGGACAAGCTCAAAAACGTTTCAGACCCCGTTTACACCTGTATTTAGTATCGTCCACTTGTGATCCAATCGACCAAAACGCAGGTGTAAACAGGACCCTAGAGATCCGCTCTGATCGTTAGATGAGTTCATATTAAAGGTGCAGTGTGTGATTTTAGCAGCATCTAGCGCTGAGGTTGTGAATTGCATCCCCCCTCCCTTTCGGAGCACATAGAGAAGCTACGGTGGTCGACACAGGACAAAAATGTCGTCGTCGGAGACAGCAGAGAGTAACTAGCGCTCTGTAGAGAAGTTTGTCCGTTTAGGGCTACTGTAGAAACATGGCGGCGCAAAATGGCGACTTCACTGTACGGGGACCCGCAGTGTGTGTAGATAGAAATGACTCATTCTAAGGTAATAAAAACAGTTCATTAGGTAAGATCTTTATACTCCACTGAAAACATAGTTATGGATATTATATTGCATTTCTGTCAATAGATCCTCATAAAAACTACACACTGCACCTTTAAGGTCTTTGCGATCTTGGCAAATTGAAGCACACTTTTGTTCAGAACAAAAACAACACTTAAATGCTGCTCTGTCTCTGCAAGCCAGTGTTAATTTCGCTGACGAATAATTTTCGTCAACAACCTTTTTTCAGTGACGAAAACGAGACAATAACTAAATAAAAACCAGTTTTGGATGACAAAAACTATGACAAAAATCTACTGTCATTTTCGTCAACGAATAAAAACGAGATGAAAATGTTAGGGAGGAACGATTAGGGAAGAGATCCCGTCACTGTGTAACAGATGTGCACATTTGAGTTGTAACGTGCGGATCTAACGGCGGGAAAACATGGAGCTGTTGTGCTTCTACAGGCTCACGCGACAACGCTTCAGAGCGGCTCAATCAGTGAATAACACACATTTATGACAGGGAATGTTTATGAACTAATGCTGAGGAATAATGACAATGTTTACTTTATTATGTTTATATGGTAATATGTTTTAGACGGTTGTAACAGCGCATATTTGATCTCCTCATCTGAACTGCAATAGTAACGCATTTCAAAATAAGAGTCCCGCTGTATTTTGAGCTTGTTTAATTAAAAGTCACGCATTATATATATGATTTTGGTTACACAATAAACTGTATTTCATTTAATTCATAGTCAGGAGGAAAGACTAAGAACAGTATTTGGTTATAATCTTCATTACTTGAAATTAAATAAATGTTAACTTAACCTTATTTGAAGCTTTAGCTTAACCTGATACACTAACTAAAACAGAAATACAACATTATAAAAACTATATAGATGTTTTTAAAAAACAAACAAAAAGTGAATTGAGCTCTTTTTTGTGTATTTTTACGCTTGAATGGTCAAAAACATGCAATTATGTCAAAATGTCGGTTATGAAATGCTTAAATGCTCAATTAATGCGTTACAACTGAACTAAACTCATTAGATTTTAGTCTAATAAAACAATTCAGGTGCCTAAAATATGACTAAAACTAAATGGCATTTTAGTCAAAAGACTATGACTAAAATTAAATCAAAATTGCTAATGTGAAAGCTGTCATGCGGAGCTCGGTGCGCACCGGGGTACCGAACCCAAGACTACCTGGAGGAGGTGGTCTGAGTTCGGTGGCACTCGAACTGTGCCGTGATTCACGTGAATGTGAAAGCAACGGACTCAGATGCACACTTCAGAAAGAAAAGTAACCTGCGCATTTGTTTCAGCCGGTGACGATGTCTTAAGTTCAATAAAACACATGATAGTGTTGATGGTTTACCTTGGATGCGAGCGAGAGTGAGTCTGCAGTGTATTCGTGCATAGCAAGGGCAGCAAATGAATGGCAATCCACTGTCTCCTCAAAAGAGTCAGTTTGCAAGCAGCAGAAAGCCGCCTGCATGCCACACACATACAGTAAACCCAGTGTCGTTTACTCAGCTGCCCATAAGAGCACCAAATTAATCAAAAACACAATATATTTACCGTGGCCTGTTTTTTATCATGCGCCGTGCACGTTTGTAATGAGATGAACGCAAATGCTCAGGGTTCGATAGAATCAAGTTGAGTGTGAAGTAGGGGTTGCACCGACTAATCGACTAGTCGACTTTAATGCTCTGCCATGACGCTTTAAGCTTGATATCGACTTGATAGGGCACAACAGGATAAGCCATTTCCTGACATTTCCAACAGTTAAAAATGACAAATAAATACATAATCAGAGAGCTCTCCACAAGACATGTTTGATTATACCATCTGGATGCTCAAAATTGATCGTGAGAATGCACGCTTATTGTACACGTAAGTTAATCACCGTTCTAAACTAATGCGTGCTGCATTGTAACGCACACACATAGCTCGCACATCACGCGCACCTCACACAAAACCATTCAGTAGCACAGAAATGTATTGTCAACACTGTTCTGTGATTCATCAATAAAATAGCTTAGAAACTGAAGTTATAGCATATATTTCTTAGTAACTAAAGCTCACAGCTTCACTATTAGTAGAGAGACGCTGGCAGGTGGAATTAATTCACACGCAATCACTCTCTCACTAATGCATTCATGTACATGTAAGCTCTATTTTGCTACTTTATCTGTATCTGTATTCAGAACGAGCAGAAATCTGTGAGCAATATAACGACCCAAAGACAAAAGAACTGATACAAAATCTGTTATGTAGGAGCTATACCTTATGGGCAGCGCGGTGTCATGTGCACAAGAAAACCCGTGTTTGCGTCTCAGCTCAAGGTTCAGTGTTATTTGTTCATTAATGACGTCATCAGCGACTACACTCCAAAAAAAGAAATTTCCGATATTGTTCAGTTTATTTAAAAAATAATTTTCATTTAACACCATTGTATTAGGTTTCTCATTCAAACAAAATTGCATTGTGTTAAACTGACTTGAAACAGTTGCGTTTTAGTTCAACTCAATATTTTCATTTTGAAATAACATGTTTCAGTTAACTAGGCCGAAAATAACATTTGATGCTTGTTCAATTTACTTAAGTAAATTAAGTTAATCCAACACAATTCTTTTCAACCACTTAATCCATTTGAGTTGAGAGCACATCAATTATTTTAGTTGTTTTAAAACTACATTATAGAAACCAGAGACAGGATTTTCCCTTCCCATCATGCTTTGCACAGGACTGGATACGGAGTGTGAATGTTGATACAATGTTATTGTATGAATTTTTTTCATCAAGATGAAAAAATTGTGAGACTTGTTAATGTTTAATGTTCTTGTATATTTATATTTAAAAGAGATTCTGGTATGTTAGTGTTTTTGGAGGTTACCTTTGTGGTGTAGAGCATGTGCGTGGGCTGAGGACCTGCTTTAATAATAAAAAACAACTACTTTGTGCATGCCATGAATGTAACAAAACCATCTTCTGGCTATAATATTTTGTAAAAGTTTTTTTTGTTACATAACATTTGTAAATGTTGTAAAAATTGTATTTCACTAAATAAAAATAATCAATTAAACTGCATTACTTGTTTTGTTTTTTGTTTGATATTAATTTTAGAATAATTGAACTTAATAGTTTTGGACAAAATTAAGAATGTTAACCTGATTCAACTAAATGGCATAAGAAACTTAAGTTTACTGAAATAAACAATGTTAATTAAATTCAACATAACCCAGATACGTGGAACCAGTTGACATAAAAAAGTTAAGTAAATCCAACGTATAATTTTTTTGAGTGTAGTCGACGTCGACTCGACTTTCATCACATAAATGTCGACTTGGAAGTCGTTCAACCCCTAGTGTGAAGCCAGACCAACGCTGCGAAAAGCCAAAAGCAACGTGTGCCTAAAACATCTTTCCAAACTTTTAAGCGTTTACAAACCGGATGTCCAACAAAAGAGAACATTTAATCGAGTGTTTGAAATAACTTACTTTTGTGATCTGACGTGCTTCACATCACAGAATGAGGCAGAAATTATCATTTTATCATATTCTGTACAGTGACAGATTCACGGTGTACAGTACTTTTTTCCCTCTCAGTGGATGCATAAGATTTCCTGACAAAAATTAAGACATTACAGTCACAGCCATAATTTAATATTTTATAATAAACCTTTATAATAAACTTTTCTAATGATTTACGGTTTTCTGTAAACTACACTCACCTAAAGGATTATTAGGAACACCATACTAATACTGTGTTTGACCCCCTTTCGCCTTCAGAACTGCCTTAATTCTACGTGGCATTGATTCAACAAGGTGCTGAAAGCATTCTTTAGAAATGTTGGCCCATATTGATAGGATAGCATCTTGCAGTTGATGGAGATTTGTGGGCACATCCAGGGAACGAAGCTCCCGTTCCACCACATCCCAAAGATGCTCTATTGGGCTGAGATCTGGTGACTGTGGGGGCCATTTTAGTACAGTGAACTCATTGTCATGTTCAAGAAACCAATTTGAAATGATTGGAGCTTTGTGACATGGTGCATTATCCTGCTGGAAGTAGCCATCAGAGGATGGGTACATGGTGGTCATAAAGGGATGGACATGGTCAGAAACAATGCTCAGGTAGGCCGTGGCATTTAAACGATGCCCAATTGGCACTAAGGGGCCTAAAGTGTGCCAAGAAAACATCCCCCACACCATTACACCACCACCACCAGCCTGCACAGTGGTAACAAGGCATGATGGATCCATGTTCTCATTCTGTTTACGCCAAATTCTGACTCTACCATCTGAATGTCTCAACAGAAATCCAGACTCATCAGACCAGGCAACATTTTTCCAGTCTTCAACTGTCCAATTTTGGTGAGCTTGTGCAAATTGTAGCCTCTTTTTCCTATTTGTAGTGGAGATGAGTGGTACCCGGTGGGGTCTTCTGCTGTTGTAGCCCATCCGCCTCAAGGTTGTGCGTGTTGTGGCTTCACAAATGCTTTGCTGCATACCTCGGTTGTAACGAGTGGTTATTTCAGTCAAAGTTGCTCTTCTATCAGCTTGAATCAGTCGGCCCATTCTCCTCTGACCTCTAGCATCAACAAGGCATTTTGGCCCACAGGACTGCCGCATACTGGATGTTTTTCCCTTTTCACACCATTCTTTGTAAACTCTAGAAATGGTTGTGCGTGAAAATCCCAGTAACTGAGCAGATTGTGAAATACTCAGACCGGCCCGTCTGGCACCAACAACCATGCCACGCTCAAAATTGCTTAAATCCCCTTTCTTTCCCATTCTGACATTCAGTTTGGAGTTCAGGAGATTGTCTTGACCAGGACCACACCCCTAAATGCATTGAAGCAACTGCCATGTGATTGATTGATTAGATAATTGCATTAATGAGAAATTGAACAGGTGTTCCTAATAATCCTTTAGGTGAGTGTATAATAATAATAATTATTATTATATTTATTCTTTAATACTCTGTTTTGTATTTTATTGCTTTTTCAGACATGGCAACAGACGTTTTATACATGTGCTACAATTGACCGTTCGCAAAGACCCGCCCCCTTTAGTTACTGTTGCTATATCCGACAAGCCATGGCGCGCTTATACCACACACATTCTCACGTAGAGAAAATACATCAGAGGACACTGACAACACGCCGACATAGAGGACAGAGCAAGTTGCTTTTGATATGAAACAAAGTCTCAACTTTAAACAACAAATGCCGTTTTGTGGCTCTTTAATGTGTCGTGATCGCTGTAGCGCCTAAATCTGCCCGTGAACTGATCATCTCTTCCATCTAGTTCATTGATAAGCATCAAATTATCATGAACGAACACTAAAAGGAAATGTCGTTTTAACTGCGGAGAGACGTCAATGCACCGTTTTTCAAGTTCAAGTCCACCGACGTTAATCTACTAACTCTCCTGACTGCTTTGTCGGACAAAACGGCGATGTGATTGGTCAGATCGACTGTCAATCAAACTCGCGGCGAAGGGTGAACTGTTTGGCCTGTGCTACAAAACTTTCAACCTCTGTAGCGCCAGTGCTACGTGCAAAAAAAGTTAACGTACAGCCCTGTGATTTACATTTAATCATTTAGCAAACTCCAAAATGTGCAAAATAATGAATTGGTTTGAGTAGAGCCAACTCAAATTAGTTCAATCAAATTCTTGTGAGTTCTCAAAACTGACACATTTTAAGTAATCTGAATTGTTTCACTGTTTTGAGTTTTATGAACTTGTTTTAATTTGGACAAACTTAAATTTAACCAAAATTGGGCTGGGATTTCTATTTCCCAGCATGAGAACTCTCATTGAATATCTCATTTATTTACCTGGAATCGTCAATGGCAGAATCCTTCAGCGGTACTTGACATCTCGCCATTGGACATCCCTCCATCAGGGCCAAACCGTCAGCACTTCACTTCATTGATGTTGGTCAAAGCTCAGCAGTCTTTACACACCAAATCATGGCATTTGTCAGCCTGTAAGTGAACAAAAGCGTGTGCAGTTATTCAATGTCAGTTTGTGCAAAAACAGCCACTTCAACTCTGAACTTTGAGCCGAACAAACCGTGTTGAGCTGACAAAGGTGGATGTGTAGATTGGACTTGACCTCTGACCCTGAATTCAACAGTCTACGTGTGTGTTTGAATGCATTTCATTCAGGCCCATGATGTGTGTTAGTATTCAGCCTGTACACTGTAAAAAAAAAAAAAAAAGGTCAGTGCTATCACTCTGATCTCTCCTCATTAATTGATTGACAATTAATTGCTGCTAACACCGTCGGTAATAACGCTAATGGAGGGATCGCGCTCCGCCATGCGAGTCTCGCCGTGGAATTAGCGCGGTAATCTAATATGGGAACGGAGCATGACAAACGTGTCATTAATGCTGCCTCTCCTGAGATGTGAGAACAGTGAGCAAATGACTGTGTTCAAGCAGCGATCACACCTGACACGCGATCGCTAACTTGCTCTCACCTGCCACGAACCCAGCCCCTTCACACCTGAAACCAGAGCGGCCCGGTGCTGCAAGCCAGAAGCACCTAGAAGTCGTCAATTAGAATATTTATATATTAGAATAATCAGGTCATACCACTGTCATTAAAAGCAAGCGCCTTGTTTTATCAATCCTTACTTCTTAGCGGGTTTTCAGCGCCATTTCTGCTGTAAAAACTGCAAATGAGAAGACAGCAGAGAAATATCAGAGGATGAAGACTGGAGTAATGATGCTGAAAATTCAGCTTTTGATCACAGGAATAAATTACATTTTACTATATATTCACATAGAGAACAGCTGATTTACATTGGAATAATATTTCACATTTTTACTGTGTTTTTCATCAAATAAATGCAGCCTTGGTAAAAATAAGAGACTTCTTAAAAATGTAATTATACCAAATTTTGACCTCTAGTTTCCTATCCCAGTCATCCCAGGGATCACCAGTTTGTCCAGACAATGGAAGACGAAGGGCTGCTGGAGTGTTTGGGAAACCTGTTTGGTAACATTAGGTAGGTAATATTCCTCACGTCATTTAATCAGGATTGTTGGCCTTCAGGAGACACAAAATACAGCCGTTAGCAACCAGAAAATCTTTCTGAACTAAAACACTGAAAAAATTGTTTCCATTCATACAGAGGCAGAAGTGTTTTGACAAACCAAAACACACAATTATGACAAGGTTTGCCTGCGCTCTTCAAGATGTCTCAGGTGTTTTTACTTCTTTATTAAAAGAGTGTATTAGATTTTACTAAAATAAAAACCCTGTGGGACAGAGACATGGAGGGGGTAAAACACTTCCGGGGCCCGTGCCGCCAGGGTCAGTGTAATAATCGCGGTCTCCCTGATGGAAATACATGTTCTTTGGATCTAATACTTTAATGAATTTTTAATCACGTAATTTGTAATTAAATTACATGGGATAAGCGAGCAGCGGAGCCAGTGAGAGACAGAAAGAGATTACTGGATGTGAGATTATGTTGCAAGCTGTAAAATAACCCCGTTTAGGACAGAACGAGTGAGAGATTAACAATCTTCTTATTTAATGATGAAATGAAAAGGCCTGGTCCACAAACGGTCAGAGATGGTATTAATGGATAATCTGCTGAAGACTGAATTAACTGGTCTGGCTAAAACTAAAACTGTGTAATGAACTAGATAAAATGCCAAATATTTGATATATTATTTAAGTGTGTAGGTTAACTAAATCTGGTGGGTGGGTGGGTGAGAGTTGGTTGGTTGGTTGGTTGGTTGGTCGGTGGGTGTTTTGGTTAGTTGGTTGGTGGGTGGGTGAGTTGGTTGGTTGGTCGATGGATGGGTTGCTGAGGGTGAGTGGGTGGGTTGGTAGGTGAGAGTTGGTTGGTGGGTGGGTGGGAGAGAGTTGGTTGGTTGGTGGGTGGGTGGGAGAGAGTTGGTTGGTTGGTGGGTGGGTGGGTGGGTGGGAGAGAGTTGGTTGGTTGGTGGGTGGGTGGGTGGGAGAGAGTTGGTTGGTTGGTGGGTGGGTGGGAGAGAGTTGGTTGGTTAGTTGGTGGGTGGGAGAGAGTTGGTTGGTTGGTTGGTGGGTGGGTAGGTGAGAGTTGGTTGGTTGGTGGGTGGGTGGGTGAGAGTTGGTTGATTGGTGAGTGGGTAGGTGAGAGTTGGTGGGTGAGAGTTGGTGGGTGGGTGAGTGGGTAGGTAAGAGTTGGTTGGTTGGTTGGTTGGTGGGTTGGTGGGTGGGAGTTGTTCGGTGGGTAAGTGGGTAGGTGAGAGAGTTGGATGGTTGGTAGGTGAGTGGGTGGGTGAGAGTTGGTTGGTTGGTAGATGAGTGGGTAGGTGAGAGTTGGTTGGTTGGTGGGTGGGTAGGTGAGAGTTGGTTGATTGGTGGGTGGGTGGGTGGGTGAGAGTTGGTTGATTGGTGGGTGGGTGAGAGTTGGTTGATTGGTAGGTGGGTGGGTGGGTTTGTGAGAGTTGGTTGATTGGTAGGTGGGTGAAAGTTGGTTGATTGGTGGGTGGGTGAGAGTTGGTTGATTGGTGGGTGGGTGGGTGGGTGAGAGTTGGTTGGTTGGTGGGTGGGTAGGTGAGAGTTGTTTGGTTGGTGGGTGGGTGGGTGAGAGTTGGTTGAAGGGTGAGTGGGTAGGTGAGAGTTGGTTGGTTGGTTGGTTGGTTGGTGAGTGGGTAGGTGAGAGTTGGTTGGTTGGTGGGTGGGTAGGTGAGAGTTGGTTGGTTGGTGGGTGGGTAGGTGAGAGCTGGTTGGTTGGTAGGTGGGTAGGTGAGAGTTGGTTGGTTGGTCGGTGGGTTTTTTGGTTGGGTGAGAATTGGTTAATTGGTTGGTTGGTGGGTGGGTGGGTGGTTGAGAGTTGGTTGGAGGATGAGTGGGTAGGTGAGAGTAGGTTGGTTGGTGGGTGGGTAAGTGAGAGTTGGTTGGTTGGTGGGTGAGAGCTGGTTGGTGGGAGGGTGGGTAGGTAAGAGTTGTTTGGTTGGTTGGTGGGTGGGTGAGTTGGTTGGTGTTCTGGTGAACTGGTTGGTGGGTGGGTGGGTAGATGAGAGTTGGTTGGTTGGTTGGTTGGCTGGTGAGTGAGTTGGTTGGTGTTCTGGTGAATTGGTTGGTGGGTGGGTAGGTGAGAGTTGGTTGGTTGGTTGGTTGGCTGGTGGGTGAGTTGGTTGGTGTTCTGGTGAATTGGTTGGTGGGTGGGTTAAGTAGGTAAGCGTTAGTTGGTTGGTGGGTGGTTTGTTTGGTTGGTTGGTTGAGAATACTTAAACATTTAAATAAAAATGGATTGTTTTCAAAATTCTAAACTTCGTTTTATATAAGCAAAGCTGTTGTATTCTGAGCAGTTATTGTGAACAAGAAGAATTGTAATTACTAACCACATTTCAGATTTTTGAAACAGATAATCAATATTGAACCACAGCATACCAGATGAAAATGAGCAATCACCCAAACCAGCAGTTAGCTCATAAATGTTTGGAAATTGATTAAACTATTAAAACACCGGAATCAAGTGCCTTTTTTGACTAATCATTTTTTATTTTATTTGTTTTACACTACCAACCAGAAAACCAAAGAAATTAATACTTTTATTCAGCAAGGACACATTAAATTGATTAGAAGTGAGAGTAAAGACATTTATACTGTTACAAAAGATTCTATTTCAAATAAATGCTGCTCTTTTAAACTTTCTATTTATCAAATAATACTGCAATAAATGTATCATACTATAAAGATTTGAATAAATGTATCAAATCTAATCGTCCTCATACTTTTGACAGTAGTGTATGTCTGAATTTGATTTACTGTGTCATGAGTTGCATTTTGATAGTATTTGATGTGTGACCCCACAGATCTGTGACAGATCAGGATTACTGTGACCATGATGAGGCCCAATCCCCTGTCTGACCTCTGACCTTCCCAGACTGGGTTGGGTCACTTCCAAAATCCCAAACTCTCTGGAGAAAAACACATCACTATAACCTCTATAATAAACGCACTATTCAGAACAAAAATTACTCATTAATTCAGAGAGAAAGATTGATATAACGGCTTATGTTCAGTGTGTGTGTGTGAGTGTTGTGTTGGTGTTTTTCCGCATGTTCCTGGTTTGTGAGTATGTGCATGCTGATCCGAGAGGCCTCATTAATGTGCTGCTGTCCGCTCGAGTCTCTGCCAGATGAAATTAAGGTCCAATTATTGATAAATGAAGAGTACTTTTCACGGAAGCCGTGCCTGAAGATACACCCTGCATCTGTCACATGGCAACACACACACACACACACACACACACACACACACACACACAGAGCTCACTCAAGTGTGACATCGCATCCTGTGCATTCATCATGCATCTGTAGGAGATCAGTGTGTGTGTGTGTGTATAGAGTTATTCTAGTCTGATGCTAGTCTGTTCAATATCTGATCAGAAATATCCACATCTGTCTGTCTGTTCAGTGAAAACAGAAAACTTATGATTGGCAGCGGTGCTTCATATGGTCACATGTAAAGTAAATAGGTTTATTAAAGTCAGCACAATATTTAAAGGAATGGTTCACCCTTAAATGAAAATCATGGCATCATTTACTCACCCTCACGTTGTTCCAAACCCGTTTGACTTGAGTTCTTCTGTGGAACACAAAACTAGAGATGTTTAACAATGTTCACACTGCTCTTTTATATTCAACAAAAGCAGACGGTGAAAAAGAACAAAAAAAAACTCACCATAAAATATCATTACACATTTTTTTTTTTTTTTAAGTAAACGGTTTATTGAGCAAGAAAAGAGTAAAAATTAAATACAACAAACAAAAAAAATGCATGGACAATACATTTAAAAAAAAAAAATACAAATAAATAAATGCATGCACAAATTAACTGTGTTGTTTAATAAATAAAAATAAAATAAAACAAATGCATTGCATGAGGAAATTTTTTGTTGTTTAAAAAATAAAAGAAAAAAATAAATGCATGCAGAAATGAATGTTTGTTGTTTAAAAAGAAATTACAAATTAACTGTTTGTTTACATTTTTTAAATGCATTAAGACTAATAAAATGCGTTTAGAAAGTAGATGAGGTCAATTCCTCCTTCATCTTCCATTCCAATTCTGACTTCAATATTTAGCCAACTTCTCCCAGGTGAAAAAGATGTACTATTAAATGTATTAAAATGCATTCTAGTATATTTGTTTTGTACTAAAAACATACTCAAGTACATTTGAATGCATTTAATAGTACATATTTTTCACCTGGGCTAACTTTCAAATCTTTAAAATAATCTTTATGCTTTTGTATTTTCAGGTAACAGCTGCACAGATTCAGGTGACACAGAGACATCCAAAAATATCTCCCATAAGAACTACTGTACCCACAATCCCTTGCAAAGCCCTAACACCCAACCTGTCCTTTAATCCAGAACGCTGAGAGCGAAACACCTGCCAGCGGCCGCGGTGATGTGCGCTCACACCCTGATCATCGTGTTAATTGAATGTCAGAGGAAGGTGATGTCAGGGCAGAAGGGCTCTGAGGCTCCACCAAACAAAGATGAACTACCAATTTATACGATTTTACAAGTGTTGGCTACAGCAAAAGCTGTTAAGAGCAGTATATATTGCAATTTTGCCTAACTTAACAGTAAATACAATTAGAAAAGATAGAAAACTGCCTAATGTATATAACATAACTGAAAACAGCAGCATTTAAAGCAATATTTAGCTATAAAACACAATGTATAAATGCATAAAATGAAATGATCAATTATTTTTGAATTGCTTGATTCATATGAACTGAATCAATTATTGCTAGCATTCACTTGGCTGTGATGCTATAAAGTATTAATATGCAAACATGATTGCTTGGACAATGCATTTTAAAATGCATGCATTGCATTGTGAATTGCGCTCTGATACACTTCAGAACACGACAGCAATGCACAGAATTGAGCTACAATTGTTTGCATTCATGCATATGCATGATTTGGGACTTCAGATGCATGTGCAATACAATGCAACTTAAAAATAGTGCATTTTGTCATGTAACAAAATCGTAAGTTTGCTTACATATGATCTACTGAACAATACAGTTCATTTAGTAGTGTCACTATGAAAAAACATTAAAAAAACACACATGCTCTCCACCCTCACGTTCCTAATGAAACACTACCCTGAGCCAGTTTTTATCAGTTCATAAATGGCAGGTGGTAATTCGGCTGAGGATATCACATCATGGAGGAACTAGAACGGACTCCGTAGGACTCAAATCGTAATTTGTGTGCCCTGGATGAGCCGTTATCAGAGGTGGAAAAGTGATACGGACACGCTGTCAGACGCCAGAGCGTGTTCAGCGATAAAAGCTTCAAACTGTCTCTGTAATCCAGCAGAAAGACACTGAATGTGTTAACAATGCCACTCTCGCAGCTAGAAGACGGTCTTTCTGCCTTCTGGTGTCTGTGTTCACTTTATGGGAAGTTAAATATAAGACAGCCTAGTTAAAGAGAACATGGTATGCTTTTTTCACATGTTCATCTCACATTTCACAAGTCACGTCACAATATTCCTCATTTAAATAATTCATATGCAGAATAAAGGGCGGGGCCTGGTTGTGTTTAAACTGGTGGTTATAGTAAGGGACGGGGCATTTCCCAATCACAACACACTGGTCCAGCCGACCAATCAGAGCACAGTGTGCGTTTCAGAAGGCGGGGCTTCATAGAGACAGGAACTAAACAGAGCGTTACTGACAGGCTGGGAAGAGAGGAGAATATGAGGAAATAATCAACATTCAAGCAGGAAAAGCATGATTTTGCTTTCTTATGGGACCAAGTACAAAACAAGAAAAATGTCAACCCACCAAAACTTAGCAGCAATGAATCTTCAGTAAAATCAAAATAGTGCCAAAGTTCATTGCATGTTTTCAACCGCTTTGAATTGAATCTCATTTAATCTCTGACAGGTTATCTTATTAAAATAAAGATGTTGTTTTACTTATGAAAACAATGGCAATGCAAAAGAATCAAGCTAAACTGAAAATGCTTTGTGCTCGGTGTGTGAATGCATGTGGAAGGTGGAAAAGATCTCGCCGTGTTTCTAATAATAACCACACAGCGATACAAATCTTAAGATAAATTAATAGACTATAATATTATAGCTTGCATTAATAATCATTTGGATGGTGTGGATGAGCATACAGAGGCTGTTTCCTGTAAATAGTTGGGTAATTACGTCTGCGAGGGAAAAGCTTGTTATCTACACACAGAGCCTGTGGCCAGTGCTTTGAAATATAGGCCTGCCATGAGCGAGCGTCACCAAAGCGCTACTATTAGTCCTGATAAAAGAGCCAATGTGATCGCTTCTGTTTACAGTCGTGCATCTGACTCACGCCTGCTGATCTGGGTTCAGTTTAATTAGACCCAACCAGTTCTGAGGAATTACACAAATAAGCGTTTTTATGCTGGAATCAATCAATAATGCAACGATCCAGGATGAGCATTGCAGTAGCTATGATTTTATGCGCATAATGGGATATCACATTAAATGGCGGAAAAACGGCATGATGCGCATAAATTCCAAAAATGTGCATACATTTTTTTTTTTTTTATCCGACAAGACAAATTCATTGTTGTTCAAAAAAATTTTAATATAAAATAAATGCATGCACAAATGATTTTTTGGGTTTCTGCAGGTTTTACGAAGGTACATTTAAGACCTTTTTAAGACCAATTAAAGAAAATGTAAGGAATAAATTGAAGGGAACAATATGTTAATATGTTCATCTAAGCACACAATGAGTTATATTAGTGACACTTCAAAGTTTGAAAACACAATTTCCAACAGATCTTTGCTTAAACATAAAATTGCTTAAAGATAAGAAATCTTGGGAAATCTTGTGAAAGTGATTTTATGATTAAAACAATAACAAATATCTGCTAATGTGTTCATAAAAATCAACTTTATTCAAATGCAAGTAATTGTCATACCCAATGACAGATATTTGTTCTTGTTTTAAGCATAAACTCACTTAATTTTGTTCAATTTCTCAGAAAACAAAACTTAATTTCTTCATTTTGCATGTCATTAAATGTTTCTTGATTTAAGGATGTTTAGAATTTGAACTGGAAAACAAAAATCCTGAGGGAGAACATCATTTTTTGCAGTGCATGCAATTTCATTTTGCAATTAGGGCCCTATGAAATCTGTTTTATTTATTTATTTATTTTTTTCTGTAATTTTACTGACTCTCATTCATCTTCGGAATACAAATAAAGATATTTTTAATGAAATGGGAAAGATTTCTGTCCCTCCACTGACAGTCTAAGCAACTTCCACTTTGATGCTAGAGATCGTAAAACTAATCCATATGAGTCGAGCGGTTTATTCCAGATTTTCTGAAGAGACCCGATCGCTGTATATGATGAACGAAGGTCTTACGGGTTTGGAACGACATTAGGGCGAGTAAATGACAACAGAATTTTCACTTTTGGGTGAAGTATTCCTTTAAGTGTACTGACCTACTTTTGATTTACTTTGGATTCTGCATTGCAGAAATCATAGGGCCCTAATGTAATGCCAGGGTATTGAATTTAAGACTTTCTGATCCAACTTAAATTGTGGAAGGTCAAATTAAGACTTTTAAGACTGTTAAAAAAAAAAAAAAAAAAAAAAAAAAAAATGCATGCATGCACAAATGAATTGTTTTTTAAAATAAATAAATAAAATAAAAATATAAATAACTGCATGCAAAAAATGAATTGTTTCAAAAAAAAATAAGGAATAAATTAAATTAAAATAAAAAACAAATGCATGCAAAAATTAATTGTTTTAAAAAATAATTAAAACTAAAATATAAACAAATGCATGCACAAATTAATTGTTTGTTTTAAAAAAATGCAATTAAGAAAATAAATGAGGTCATGCTTTATGCACAAACTACGATGGAAACATTTACTGAATAAATCCCTCGAAGCGCAACAAGAAACTCACGTGACTTTGCCTCAGCAGAGGCTGTGATTGGATAACTGGGCTAACCCAATGGCATCGCAGTATCTCAAATGTTGGTTTGGTGGCTCTGAAACGCCTGAGCCTGAGATTTTGTTCTCTTGAACACATGCGATGGAAACGCTGCTTTATTCGCAAATGTTTTATGCGATTATTCCAATTTCACACGTTAAATTCACAACTTTGGATGGAAACATAGCTATTGATTTTACAATGGTTAATACGTAACCTGATGCAAACGTTATGAGCAATGATGATCAAAACAAACAAATCTTCCACTAATTAAAGGTCCCATATTGTACACCTTTCTGGAGTTTTATTTTAGGTGTTGATGTCCTTAAGAATATATATTTGCGGTATAGGTACCAAAAACCATCGCTATATATTTTTACAGCTCCTTTCTCAAGAGCTCTGATAAGAACAGGTCGATTTTGGCCTGTCTAATTCATATTCATGAGCCTCTCTTCTGATTGGCCTGTTGTTTTCGGAAACTATGGTAACGCAGGGCTGTCAGTCAGCGGCCGTGGGCGGGGCATGAGGAATGTGACATCACATCAGAGGCTTTCTGAAAGAGCTTGTTGGCACTCCTTATGGCTGATAATGTTGCTAAAGCTCACATTGTCTGTTTCCCTCGCGTGCTATCAGAATTATCGCAAATACAAGTTTCCTAGTTAAAAATTGCACATGAAAGCCCTTTAAAGTCACTCACTTGAATGCAATGAGCTCGTAATCACGACTCCAGAAGTGGGATTCATGACATTTCTGATAGCACGTGAAGGCACCCGGAGCCAAGAGATATGTCGTTATTTTTATCCCACCATGCTAACCGTCTGCATAATTCATAAACGCACATTTATTATGCACAGTACAGTCAGATGACTGACTTTTCATTTTCAGTGCGTAAGATTGTCCTGTTTTGTTGTTGCCGGTATGCCGGAGCATGAGCTCTTGAAGCTCCACCCTGTACTTGAAAGGGGGCGGGGAGCACCAGCATATTTGCATTTAAAGGGACACACACAAAAACAGCACGTTTTTGCTCACCCCCCAAAAAGCGGCAATTTTAACATGCTATAAAATATAAATTGAGCGGAAACTTCACATACACACTGTGGGGACACCAGAGACTTATTTTACATCTTGTAAAAAGAGGCATTATAGGTTGGCTTGGTTCTACACATCAGTTGCTGATTGGTTCTTGAGATGTGGGCGTGGCCCTCAGACGTGTATGCAGATGAGCGTGAGCTTGCAGGGGCGGAGTTTAAATGCACCAAATGATTGGAGAAGTCCTGCATATGTCAGATTCAGTAATAAAATTATTAAATATTATGAGGTCAAAAAATATTTAAAAACCAAACATGCACTGAATTATTCACAATAAGACTTATAATATGCATTTCAAAAACAGATTTCATGCAAACTTCAATACAGAATTAAATTAAATGTATCCATGATTTTATGCGGTTGTGCATTTGCATTCTTGCACATGTAAATGCATTTGATCTGTTTCTGTGTATATTGAGTTAGAGAGAGTTTAGAGATCCCTCACATTGGAGGTTAAATGTGAGGGATCAGGAATGCTGGGATAGATCCTGTAGTGTTAGTGTGACATTGGCCCTGAAAATCCCTCCCGGTTCTGACGATCAGAACACAACGAACGAGCTTTAATTAATCTCTGGATTATTCTGAAGCTGCACGGCTACAAGCCTCATAAATCAGGAATTATTCTGCTGTCGCGTGGAGCTGCGCAGAGAGAGCCGTGCAGGTGTGTGTGTGTGAAAATGATGTATCGTGATACACGCTCAACTGTGATCCGACCGTGTAAAAAACATCAATCAAACTACATGTTCATTTCCACCTTCTTTATCAAAAACAAAGATGACTTACTGTTTTCAGAGGAAAGGGAACAGAAATATCTGAGCACAGGGGAAAAGTTTGCTGCTATTCTTCAAATAAAAGGGACAGAAATTTTAAGGGCAACACAAATGCAAGCTCTCTCTCTCTCTCTCTCTCTCTCTCTCTGAAGTGAAACTGTGGACACAAGAAAAACTATAAATGAACAATATAAGAAGCGTTCCATATTTAGTTTCTGAATAAAGTTTTTCATGTTAGACGTCATGACAAATGATACAAAATCCACCCCATGTTCTTGCAACTGAGATAAAAGAAACCTAATTAATATGACTTATATCTTAATTTTTTTGTAAATAAATTACCAGTATATTGAGACAAGGGAAATGTACTTCATAACAGGACTGATCTATATATATTTTGTATATAAAAAAATGTTTTGAATATTTTACCATTGAATTAAGAAAAATGTATTTCATAACAGGTCTGAATCCATATATTTTATATATATATTTTTTTTTTTTTTGCGCCAGTATATTAAAACAAGATGTACATAAAAGGATTGATCCATATATTTTGTAAAATATGTTTTTAATATTTTACCATTGTATTAAGATTTTTTTTTTTACAGGACTGATCCATATATTGTGTAAATAATAATAATAATAATAATTATTATTATTATTATTTTGCCAGTATATTATGGCAAGAAAATATACTTCATAACAGGACTGAACCATATATTTTCTAAAATGTTTTTAATATTTTACCATTTTATTAAGATTTTTTTTACTTCATAACAGAATTTATCCATATATTTTGTAAAAAAAAAAACATAATAATAATTAATAATAATTGTTATATAATATTTTTAATATTTTACCATTGTATTAAGAAAAAATATATAGTTCCTAACAGGACTGATCTGTATGTTTTGTAAAATAAAGAAATAAATATTTTGCCAGTATAATAAGACAAAAAAATGCAATTCATAACAGGCTTGACCCATACATTTTGTAAAAAATATACATATATATGTTTTTAATATTTGCCAGTATATTAAGACAAGAAAATGCATTTCATAACAGGACTGATCTATATATTCTGTAAAAAATATATAATAACATTTTACCATTGTATTAAGAAAAAAATGTATTTCATAAGGATTGATCCATACATTTTGTAAAATATGATGTTTTTAATATTTTACCATTGTTTTAAGATTTTTTTTTAGGACTGATCCATATATAAGACAATCTCCTGAACTCCAAACTGAATGTCAGAATGGGAAAGAAAGGTGATTTAAGCAATTTTGAGCGTGGCATGGTTGTTGGTGCCAGACGGGCCGGTCTGAGTATTTCACAATCTGCTCAGTTACTGGGATTTTCACGCACAACCATTTCTAGAGTTTACAAAGAATGGTGTGAAAAGGGAAAAACATCCAGTATGCGGCAGTCCTGTGGGCGAAAATGCCTTGTTGATGCTAGAGGTCAGAGGAGAATGGGCCGACTGATTCAAGCTGATAGAAGAGCAACTTTGACTGAAATAACCACTCGTTACAACCGAGGTATGCAGCAAAGCATTTGTGAAGCCACAACACGCACAACCTTGAGGCGGATGGGCTACAACAGCAGAAGACCCCACCGGGTACCACTCATCTCCACTACAAATAGGAAAAAGAGGCAACAATTTGCACGAGCTCACCAAAATTGGAGAGTTGAAGACTGGAAAAATGTTGCCTGGTCTGATGAGTCTGGATTTCTGTTGAGACATTCAGATGGTAGAGTCAGAATTTGGCGTAAACAGAATAAGAACATGGATCCATCATGCCTTGTTACCACTGTGCAGGCTGGTGGTGGTGGTGTAATGGTGTGGGGGATGTTTTCTTGGCACACTTTAGGCCCCTTAGTGCCAATTGGGCATCGTTTAAATGCCACGGCCTACCTGAGCATTGTTTCTGACCATGTCCATCCCTTTATGACCACCATGTACCCATCCTCTGATGGCTACTTCCAGCAGGATAATGCACCATGCCACAAAGCTCGAATCATTTCAAATTGGTTTCTTGAACATGACAATGAGTTCACTGTACTAAAATGGCCCCCACAGTCACCAGATCTCAACCCAATAGAGCATCTTTGGGATGTGGTGGAACGGGAGCTTCGTGCCCTGGATGTGCATCCCACAAATCTCCATCAACTGCAAGATGCTATCCTATCAATATGGGCCAACATTTCTAAAGAATGCTTTCAGCACCTTGTTGAATCAATGCCACGTAGAATTAAGGCAGTTCTGAAGGCCAAAGGGGGTCAAACACAGTATTAGTATGGTGTTCCTAATAATCCTTTAGGTGAGTGTATATATAATAATAATATTTTGCCAGTGTATTACTACAAGAAAATATACTTCATAACAGAATTGATCCATATATTTAAAAAAATAAATAAATAAAAAAAAATAAAAAAAAAAATAATAATAATAATAATAATAATAATAATAATAATTTTTATATAATATTTTTTATATTTTACCATTGTATTAAGAAAAAAATATATACTTCATAACAGGACTGATTGATATATTTTGTAAAAAAAAAAAATATTAATATTTTACCTTTATATTAAGATTTTTTTTACTTCATAACAGGACTGATCCATATATTTTGTAAAAAATGTTTTTAATATATTTACCAAATAATGTTTTTAATATTTGGTCCATTACTTAAGAGTATAGTTGCTTAGATAGAGGTAAAAAAATATAGGTTTCTCGATCTTAATCGATTCTCATTTTTACGAACCGATTCTTAAATCCCAAGAATCCATGAGGCATCCTGTTTTCAGTTGATGAATGAACGGGACATCCAATAAATCGCAATAATCTTTGTGCTTTGTTACTTTTGATAAGATACAAAGTCTCAGATTTCAAATTACGTCCATTTTATTATGAAATAATAGAGAGAGGAGCATTTTGATAAATATATGCACCATATCACATAGGCCATTTATTCTAATTTTTAATGTTCTTCAATATGAATGCATGTTTTAATAAATCAGTCAAGTTTTTTGACTGCCACCATTCAAACTTTATTATTATTAAAAACATCATTGAGTGTAATTCATGTTTGTATTTAAATCAGTTAACCTTCAATATTAGTAATGCACCAACTGACTCCCATAGTTTACAGCATTAGTTAAGAATTTTTTCCCTCAAGAAAATTTTCCATGAACTGTATCTGATATATATCCATCGAATCCAAAGCTTGTGAATGGAAATTGAATCGAATCGTGAAATGTGTGTCAATACCCAGCCCTAATGCTAATGTTAATGTATCAATTCCAGAGTTTAAGAGCATTTAAATTGAGTTGTGGCGTGAGTTTGGATGTCAGGCTTCAGACAGCAGCAGCTGTAGATCACGAGCAGACCTCACGAGATGCATGTTCTGCACAGAAATAACTCGAGCGAGAGATCTGTCACGTGTCTGTTCAATATTCAGTCGGGGCAGGAGTTTGCGTGAAGAGGCACTTGTGGCGTGTTGTGTGGCACGGCAGCATCTGCACACGGTCAAGGGCTCTTCTCAACTTCCCTTATTAGTGCGCTGCTTTGTAGTGCGCACTGCTTCACACCATTACGAGCTTTCTTTGATCTGGCCTGCTTTCATCGCTAAGAGTGTCCACATAAGAGCCGTTACAAGATGTGCTGAATTCAGATCTACCGCCGCTGACGGATCCTGTCCAACTGTTAGAGATGCTTGATGCGTTTCTAAAGTCACATGAGAGCGGAGAACGGGGATAGTTGTCACACGTTTTACTGTTTCTTTTCCCCAAACATCTATTTCCATATTGATTATTTATTCTTTAAAAAAAAGAAAATAATATCTGTCAATGGAGTTATTTTCACTTTGAATGAGGTATATTTTTCTGACCCCACTGGCAGATATTTGTTCACTTAATTTGGATACATTTTTCCTTCTTTACAAGTATTTTAAGACAAGAAAATAACAGGATTGACCCACATATTTTGTAAAAAATTTTATTTTACCAGAAAATTAAGACTGTTATCTCATAATAGGACTGACCAATATATTTTGTAAAAAATAAATAAATAAATAATAACGATAATAATAATAATAATAATATTTTACCAGTATATTAAGACAAGAAAATCTACTTCATAACAGGATTGGTCCCTATATTTTGTAATAAATAAATAAATAATAGTAATATTTTACCAGTGTGTATATATACACTCACCTAAAGGATTATTAGGAACACCTGTTCAATTTCTCATTAATGCAATTATCTAATCAACCAATCACATGGCAGTTGCTTCAATGCATTTAGGGGTGTGGTCCTGGTCAAGACAATCTCCTGAACTCCAAACTGAATGTCAGAATGGGAAAGAAAGGTGATTTAAGCAATTTTGAGCGTGGCATGGTTGTTGGTGCCAGACGGGCCGGTCTGAGTATTTCACAATCTGCTCAGTTACTGGGATTTTCACGCACAACCATTTCTAGAGTTTACAAAGAATGGTGTGAAAAGGGAAAAACATCCAGTATGCGGCAGTCCTGGGGGCCAAAATGCCTTGTTGATGCTAGAGGTCAGAGGAGAATGGGCCGACTGATTCAAGCTGATAGAAGAGCAACTTTGACTGAAATAACCACTCGTTACAACCGAGGTATGCAGCAAAGCATTTGTGAAGCCACAACACGCACAACCTTGAGGCGGATGGGCTACAACAGCAGAAGACCCCACCGGGTACCACTCATCTCCACTACAAATAGGAAAAAGAGGCTACAATTTGCACGAGCTCACCAAAATTGGACAGTTGAAGACTGGAAAAATGTTGCCTGGTCTGATGAGTCTCGATTTCTGTTGAGACATTCAGATGGTAGAGTCAGAATTTGGCGTAAACAGAATGAGAACATGGATCCATCATGCCTTGTTACCACTGTGCAGGCTGGTGGTGGTGGTGTAGTGGTGTGGGGGATGTTTTCTTGGCACACTTTAGGCCCCTTAGTGCCAATTGGGCATCGTTTAAATGCCACGGCCTACCTGAGCATTGTTTCTGACCATGTCCATCCCTTTATGACCACCATGTACCCATCCTCTGATGGCTACTTCCAGCAGGATAATGCACCAGGTCACAAAGCTCGAATCATTTCAAATTGGTTTCTTGAACATGACAATGAGTTCACTGTACTAAAATGGCCCCCACAGTCACCAGATCTCAACCCAATAGAGCATCTTTGGGATGTGGTGGAACGGGAGCTTCGTGCCCTGGATGTGCATCCCACAAATCTCCATCAACTGCAAGATGCTATACTATCAATATGGGCCAACATTTCTAAAGAATGCTTTCAGCACCTTGTTGAATCAATGCCACGTAGAATTAAGGCAGTTCTGAAGGCGAAAGGGGGTCAAACACAGTATTAGTATGGTGTTCCTAATAATCCTTTAGGTGAGTGTATATATATATTTTCTTTTTCTTTTTTTCTTTTTTTTATTTTTACCTGTATATTAAGACAAGAAAATCTGGGATTGATCCATATATTTTGTAAAAAATTAATTAATTAATAATGTAATAAAATAAAGTTTATTTTTCTATCTTTACTAACCCCATTAGCATATCTTTTTTAAAGCTTCAACAACATTTTTCAGAAAACAAGACAAGAACACAGTAAATTTATCTTGATTTCAGAATGTCAAAACAAAACAAAAATACTGAGGAATAAAATTTTTGCAGTGTGTGACAACTAGCCCCGGTCTCCATACACCGCAGGGTTTCCCAAACTGGGGTGCATGAGCTGCTGAAAAGCTAATTAATTACATTTAAAGAAATAAATAAAAGTTAACACTTTACTTATAGCCTTATAAAGCATTCATTATAATGCCAAAGTTCAAATGCATTACGATCTTTGCAGATTCCTTGTTACATCTGAAACTGGTTATTTGTCAAATTGTTGAAATATAAACTTAAAATCTAGTTTAGATCAAAGGAGAAAGAGAGTTTTTCTGCACAGAACATGTGTTTCTAAATGAGTGGCAGAACACACACCTGCAGGTCAAAGGTCACGCTCCACCTGACCCACAAGCACTCAGCCTATATTTATAGCCACGTCAGATGTCTGACAGGAGATCGTCTCAAACACACACCAGCTTTTGCTTCCCGCTGTAAACATGAGCTAAAAACAAGGCTTTATACATTCATATGAATAGTACTCGTGATAAATATCATTAAAATGAAGTGCACTCACAAGAGATTATTTTCTTCCTTTGTCTTTACTTGAGCAGATGGAGATTAATTCTGTCAAAGGAAAAAACAGCATAACATGAGAATACAAGTTCACATAACTTTTGCATTACTAAAGTAAAATTAACTGAATATTATCAATTTAATTTAAATATTATGCAATTTAAGCGTTATTTTTAATGTGAATCGTTGTTCATCCTTCAAAGATTGTCCTCATTTGTAAAATTAAAAGTTTCGCGATGTAGGAAAGCTTAACACTTGATGGAAAACAAAAACTTTTATTTTGAAATCTAAAAAGACATTAAATTATAGCCAGCAGAAGAGTGACCCGCAATCACTATTACAACATTTTTTGTACTGAAGTATGTAGGAAAAGTCACACAGTCTCATGAAAAACAACTGCGAATTAAATTAGAGTAACGCGCACTTCCTTTATAATCACTGAAGCTGTCGGTCAGTTCAGCGCAAACCCATCGAGTGCCAAAACTCCCGTTATAATCAATGAATCTTTTATTTACATCGTGTCTCCGCTTTGATTGTTATAAATGAGAGGATTTGTGCGCATGTACAACTTAATAAACTTGCGCTAAACAAACTCATTCAGCATTTTCAGCGATACTGAGCGGATCCGGTCACTTAGTCACCTCTGATTGGTCCTTATTTTCAACAGAAATCCCTGTGATTGGCTACAAAACTCAACGCTGCAACATCATGTTGTAAACAGACACATTGGCACTCACATGACATGAATATAACAACCAGATCGCTTTAATACTATATAATCACTTTAATAATATATTACTTAATTACAATTTAATTTGTTGCATTTGCTATGAAACAAGCCACAACCTATGGCAAACGAATACCATTTTAAAGAGCCCCTGCTATTAAGGTCTTAATGTTGTTTTAGCGTCTCCTAACAGTTTCACATGCATCCAAGGTCAAACACACTTTAATATTCTCTCATAATATCCACTGCAGCATCAGCTCTTTTCTCAGCGTCTGAAACGGTTCGATCAAGGATTCAGTCTCTCTAAACCCCGCCTCTCTGAGAGCTGCTCTGCTCTGATTGGTCAGAAAGCAAACGCTCATTATCATATCTGAATCTCAGCTCTTGACACACAGTGATACGAACAGTAACGATTTGCTTTGGCAGCAGAAAACAGCGTCTTCACCACATGAACAACACCAACCAAACTCTTCCAGTCTCAGACACAACTACAGTGATTGAGGGCGGGGCAAAGAGACACTGCTCAGCCAATGAGGACCAGAGGTGGGCATTATGCAAATTAACTACAAACCTAAGTAGGTTCAGCAGGAAGTGAGACGACACAGTTCAGAATCACTTCTTTCTTTTAAACTCCATTTATCTGCACTTTGAGACTATTACACACTACATGAAAAGTAATAATCGAAAAAGCATAATGGGGCATTTTAAGGTATTTGGCAAATAACACTGTAGAGGAAAGAATAGTTTTAGTGTAATCAGATTATGTTAAAAGGGTTAAATATGCATTTAGGACAGAAAATGATCTGAATTCTTGAGAGGATTATTATTTCTGTCAGCATTAATTACAGATCATTACTAACATATGAGCAGCTCAATCTCTCTCTCTTTCTCTTTGTCTCTGTTATCTTTCTCTCTTGCGTTTCTTGGATTCTTATCGGTCATGAATAAAACATCACTTTGAAAAAAAGTGGAGATTGTTGTTATCTGAGAAGACTAACGGCCCCTGACAGGCGGTGGTAAACGCGGGTTCAGGATCTGTGCTCTCTCGCCACTGGGCCGCAGGGAGGGAAATCACAACCTATAAAATCAATCAGCTTTAAAGATGCAACATGTCTGAGTGTCGCACCGCAGGTCAATGCATTCCAGAAAACTGTGGTGACTGTGATAAATACACACTCACCGGCCACTTTATTAGCGCAAATTATTAACACAAATATCTAATCAGCCAATCACATGCCAGCAGCTCAATGCATTTGTTCCTCAATATGCGTTTTCTTGTGAAACATCATCAGTCGCTGCCCAAGTACTGTTCCAGTTCAAAGTTCACATCTAGCCGAGTACAGTTCAAATCCCTGGATGTGTTCTTGATCCGCCCCTTTTATCGAGGAGGCGACTTGTGTGGACCAAGCGTGCCGCACTCGTGTTAAAAACTGAAGCCGACGCTCCCGCCCCCAGGTGGTAGTTCCCAGTATAGATCATACCCCCGCCCCGTGGTTTGTCATTTTAGGCAGTTTTTATCACGATGGTTTCATTTCAAGTTGTCACTGAGGCACTAACAGACTTTTTTCAGGATTTTCCGGAGGAGATTGGAGCTTTAGATTTAATTTCTACATAACTGTTTATTTCAGTACAGCCGTTACCAGAAGCCAGAGTTTATAGTTTATTAAGTTATAAATATCTAATAAAAGTGCATGGCTTTGCTTTAGAAGGCCTTTATTAACCCACTGGAGCCGTATGGATTACTTTTATGATGATGGATGAAAGAAGAAAGTCATATACACCTAAGATGGCTCGAGGGTAGGGATGAAACGGTATGAAAATTTCATATCACGATTATAGTGACCCAAATTATCACGATTATCAATATTATCACGGTTTTGTTCAAATGAGATGAAAATGTTAAAAAAGAACTGATGCACACACTGAAAACATTTCAACAAGTTTTATATTAGAAAATCAACAAACAACAAATAAAGCAAGCAGCTCTGTGCACTTTTTAAAGAAAGATTCTATTGTGTGGCTTTCCTTCCTTATAATGACCGTCATCAATAGCAACGCATTATAACAGCGCACATCCGACGCGCGCTCTCGTTTCATTCAAATGCAACGTCTCTGTTTTTGATTGTATTGAAAATGAAATCAGGACTTTACTATTAATAACTTTTCGTGTTTTTTACACTGTACAAGATGGATTTATAAACAGGTAAATTTTAAAACATTAGTCTCAATTCAATATATCCCCGTAATTAGGCCTATTTATGTGGTAAAGAAAATATGTGTTATAAGTGTACAATGACTATACATTATCCCTTAAATGTCAACCTAGTCTTGTCTGAATTTGTTCGTTCGTCTTTGGCTCAAAGCCAATTGCTGCAAACTTTTCTTTGTGGAAGCGTTATTTCCCAGACGTAGTTTTAGTATTGAGGTCAAAGTCCACTTGCCTTGCGTTCGCAGATTTGAAGTGTTTCCCTCTATAGCAGCGACTTTCTTCTTGCATGTTCTGCAGAGAGGGTGACCATACTCGATTAAGTTTCCCTCAGGACTTTTGTAAAAGCCAAAATATGTCCACACCTCAGATTTGGTCCTTTTAGAAGGCTGAGAAATCTTCCGGCGCTGTCACTGCCCTCGCCATTTCTTCTCATTCAAAAAACAATGTGGCTGCTGCGTCTGCACCAGACTGATGCTGGCTGGACAGGATTTACCGCGAGTTTTCAAAATCGTGATAATCAAACACGGTTTTAATGATAATTAAATTTTAAACGATATTACTAACCGTCAGTACATTTTATCCTGGTTTATCGTGAAACCGGTAATCGTTCCATCCAAACTTGAGGGGGACTAAATGATGGGATAATTTTCATTTTTGGATGAACTATCCCTTTAACTCAGGTTCAGATTGTTGTTTGTTGACTAAGAAACACAGACAGGTCATATAAAGTGATTCGATTTTGACTGATGTGCCATTTAGGGGTGGGTCTATCTTTAAATTTACATATTTGGCAAACAATTTAATCCAAAATGAGACATTCTATTCTTTTTTTATTAATTCATGCAATCGATCCCATGACTTTGGTGATGATTTACTGTTTGAGTTACAGAAACGCTGGTGTAATCAAAAAGATATTATACCATAATGACAGACACATCTAAATAACCTGATTCATATAGACTCACCTAAAGGATTATTAGGAACACCTGTTCAATTTCTCATTAATGCAATTATCTAATCAACCAATCACATGGCAGTTGCTTCAATGCATTTAGGGGTGTGGTCCTGGTCAAGACAATCTCCTGAACTCCAAACTGAATGTCAGAATGGGAAAGAAAGGTGATTTAAGCAATTTTGAGCGTGGCATGGTTGTTGGTGCCAGACGGGCCGGTCTGAGTATTTCACAATCTGCTCAGTTACTGGGATTTTCACGCACAACCATTTCTAGAGTTTACAAAGAATGGTGTGAAAAGGGAAAAACATCCAGTATGCGGCAGTCCTGTGGGCCAAAATGCCTTGTTGATGCTAGAGGTCAGAGGAGAATGGGCCGACTGATTCAAGCTGATAGAAGAGCAACTTTGACTGAAATAACCACTCGTTACAACCGAGGTATGCAGCAAAGCATTTGTGAAGCCACAACACGCACAACCTTGAGGCGGATGGGCTACAACAGCAGAAGACCCCACCGGGTACCACTCATCTCCACTACAAATAGGAAAAAGAGGCTACAATTTGCACGAGCTCACCAAAATTGGACAGTTGAAGACTGGAAAAATGTTGCCTGGTCTGATGAGTCTGGATTTCTGTTGAGACATTCAGATGGTAGAGTCAGAATTTGGCGTAAACAGAATGAGAACATGGATCCATCATGCCTTGTTACCACTGTGCAGGCTGGTGGTGGTGGTGTAATGGTGTGGGGGATGTTTTCTTGGCACACTTTAGGCCCCTTAGTGCCAATTGGGCATCGTTTAAGTGCCACGGCCTACCTGAGCATTGTTTCTGACCATGTCCATCCCTTTATGACCACCATGTACCCATCCTCTGATGGCTACTTCCAGCAGGATAATGCACCATGTCACAAAGCTCGAATCATTTCAAATTGGTTTCTTGAACATGACAATGAGTTCACTGTACTAAAATGGCCCCCACAGTCACCAGATCTCAACCCAATAGAGCATCTTTGGGATGTGGTGGAACGGGAGCTTCGTGCCCTGGATGTGCATCCCACAAATCTCCATCAACTGCAAGATGCTATCCTATCAATATGGGCCAACATTTCTAAAGAATGCTTTCAGCACCTTGTTGAATCAGTGCCACGTAGAATTAGGGCAGTTCTGAAGGCGAAAGGGGGTCAAACACAGTATTAGTATGGTGTTCCTAATAATCCTTTAGGTGAGTGTAATACTGCAGCATTAAAAGACAAAACAAAGACTTATTTCCACTGTTCTAGAGATCCTGCGCAGCTATAGCCTGGACGCATGTTTCTCAGTGGACGCTGATTTGGCGCACACGTAAGCTCACACATTACACAGTGTCACGTCACTGCTACAATTTAGCACTAAGATCTGCTAGCCCTGCCAAAACTGCTCCGCTGCCATCTTCACTTCCACATCTTTCTCTCTCTGTGAGGTAAAAACAGCCGCTCTTAGCACCCTGTCAGATTCAGGCTAAACGCTACGCTAAAGAACTCTCTCTCTCACACACACACACACACACACACACGCATGCACATGCACACGCGCACACACACACACACACACACACACTCACTCACTCTTTCACAGGTGTTTGGAAGTGAGAGGAGATCATATGATCTGTCAACAGTGTGTTTCTCGCTCCTTTTTCCCCCGAATACCATTTTTTCTCCATCAGAGAGATGCTATAGTGAATATAATCTGCTTTACTAAGTAGTTTACTAAATGAAAATTTCCATTACTTACCCTCATGTCGTTCCAGACTGGTAACACTTTACATTAACAATCATAAATCACATGTACAGTAATGCAGTTACAACTACAGTAATGCATTAAAATGTACATGTTTTAAGAGTATATTTACTACTGATGATATTAGTGTGATATTATTATTTACTGACCTTGTAGATGCTTGATATCCAACACATTATGAGTACACATTAGGACTGTTTACACTGAGAAACATCCATTTAATGGGTTGGTGAGTTTATCCATCTAGAAAAGTAGATCACAAAAGGATGATTAAGACCATTTAAAGCTGAAATAACACATTTGTGTGATTCATACAAGCTGCATGTTTCTTGCTCCATTGACTTCCACTGTAAGTGCATGATTTGTTTGTTTTTATAAACTTATCGGATTATTTTCATTATTTGTATTGTACTGTATTTTATTATTTGTATTACAGACAACATGTGTGTGAGCAATAAAGTGTGTGACGTTTGGCTTTTCTGATGTTCAGAGCTGCTGTGTGTGTGTGTGTGCATGTTTATGTGATTTATGAGGACACAAATGTGTATAATGACATGGGTATTACACTGGTATTACAACGTAAACGTGGTTTATGGGGACATTTCCTGTGTCCTCATAATAAAAATAGCTTTAAAAACATACTAAACAATGTTTAATAAAAAATGTAAAAATGCAGAACGTTTTCTGTGATGGGTAGGTTTAGGGGTAGGGGTAGTGTGTGTGTGTGTGTGTGTGTGTGTGTGTGTGATGGGTAGGTTTAGGGGTAGCGTAGGGGGATAGAATGTACAGTTTGTACAGTATAAAAACCATTACGTCTATGGAATGTCCTCATAATGATAGGTGCACCAACATGTGTGAGAGTGCCTGTGTGAGTGCGTCTGTATGTGTCTGTGTGTGTGTGTGTGTGAGAGAGTGAGTGAGTGCTTGTGTGTGTGTGTGTGAGTGAGTGAGTGTCTGTGAGAGTGAGTGTGTGTGTGTGAGATTGTCTGTGAGTGAGTGTGTGTGTGTGTGAGAGTGTGTGTGAGATTGTCTGTGAGTGTGTGTGTGTGTGTGTGTGTGTGTGTGTGTGTGAGAGAGTGAGAGTGTTTGTGTGAGTGTTTGTGTGAGTGTTTGTGTGTGTGTGTGAGTGAGTGTCTGTGAGAGTGAATGTGTGTGTGAGATTGTCTGTGAGTGAGTGTGAGAGTGAGTGTGTGAGATTGTCTGTGAGTGTGTGTGTGTGTGTGTGTGTGTGTGAGTGAGTGAGTGAGTGAGTGAGTGAGTGAGTGTGAGTGTGTGTGCGTGTGAGCGTGTGTGTTATGGTGAGTGGGATTGTGTGTGTCTGTGTCTGTGAGAGTGTGTGAGAGTGAGTGTTTGTGTGTGTGTGTGTGTGAGTGAGTGAGTGTCTGAGAGTGAGTGTGTGTGTGTGAGTGTCTGTGAGAGAGTGTGTGTGTGAGTGAGTGAGTGTGTGTGTGTGTGTGTGCGTGTGTGTGCGTGTGAGCGCGAGTGTGATTGTGTTTGTCTGTGTCTGTGAGAGTGTGTGAGAGAGTGAGTGAGTGTTTGTGTGTGTGTGTGAGTGAGTGTCTGTGAGAGTGAGTGTGTGTGTGTGTGTGTGAGTGTCTGTGAGAGAGTGAGTGTTTGTGTGTGAGTGAATGAGTGTCTTTGAGAGTGAGTGAGTGTGAGTGTGTGTGTGAGTGTCTGTGAGAGAGTGAGTGAGTGTTTGTGTGTGAGTGAGTGAGTGTCTTTGAGAGTGAGTGTGTGTGTGTGTGAGTGTCTGTGAGAGTGTGTGTGTGTGTGTGTGAGTGAGTGAGTGAGTGTGTGTGTGAGCGCGGGTGTGATTGTGTGTGTCTGTGAGAGAGTGTGTGTGTGTGTGAGTGAGTGAGTGAGTGAGTGTGTGTGTGAGCGCGGGTGTGATTGTGTGTGTCTGTGTCTGTGAGAGTGTGTGAGAGAGTGAGTGAGTGTTTGTGTGTGTGTGTGTGTGAGAGTGAGTGTCTGTGAGAGTGAGTGTGTGTGAGTGTCTGAGAGAGTGTGTGAGTGTGGCCTGGTAAATGTTTTTTGAAAATGTAAAAATGCAGAATGTGTCCTGTGATGGGTAGGTTTAGGGGTAGGGTTAGTGTAGGGGGATAAAATATACATTTATACAATATAAAAACCATTATGTCTATGGAAAGTCCCCATAAAACATGAAAACCCAAAAATGTGCGCGTGTGTGTGTGAGTGATTGTGAGTGTGTGTGTGTTTGTGTGTGTGAGAGTGAGTCAATGATTGTGTGTGTCTGTGTCTGTGAGAGTGTATGTAAGAGTGCGTGTGCATGTGAGTGAGTGACTGTGTGTGTGTGTGTGTGTGTGTGTGTGAGTGAGTGAGTGAGTGAGTGAGTCAGTGAGTGAGTCAGTGAGTGAGTGAGTGAGTGAGTGTGTTTGCGTGTGTGTGTGAGCGCGTGTGTGATTGTGAGTGTGATTGTGAGTGTGATTGTGTGTTTGTGAGAGTGTGTGAGAGAGTGAGTGAGTGTCTGTGAGAGTGAGTGTGTGTGTGTGTGTGTGTGTGTGTGTGTGTGTGTGTGTGTGTGAGTGAGTGTGTGCGTGTGAGTGAGTGTGAGTGTGAGTGTGTGTGTGTGTGAGATTGTGAGTGTCTGTGTGTGTGAGAGCGAGTGAGTGTGTGAGAGTGAGTCAATAATTGTGTTAGTGTCTGTGAGAGTGTGTGTGAGAGTGCTTGTATGTGAGTGAGTGACTGTGAGTGTGTGTGAGAGTGTCTGTGAGTGTGTGTGTGAGAGAGTGTGTCTGTGTGAGTGTGTGTGCGTGTGTGCATGCGTGTGTGATTGTGAGTGTGTCTGTGTGTGAGAGTCAGAGTGAGTATGTGTCTGTGAGAGTGTGTGCGAGAGAGTGTGTCTGTGAGAGTGAGTGGGTATGAGAGTGTGAGTGTGTGTATGCGAGTGTCTGTGAGTGTGTGTGTGTGTGAGTGTGAGAGAGAGTGTGTGTGAGAGAGAGTGTGAGAGTGTATGAGAGAGTGTGTGTATGAGAGAGTGTGTGTGTGAGTGAGAGTGTGTGAGAGAGTGTGTGTGTGTAAGAGTGTGTGAGAGAGTGTGTGTGAGTGAGTGTGTGAGAGTGTGTGTGTGAGTGAGTGCGTGTGAGAGTGTGTGTGTGAGTGAGAGTGTGTGAGAGAGAGTGTGAGTGTGAGTGTGTGTATGCGAGTGTCTGTGAGTGTGTGTGTGTGTGAGAGAGAGAGAGTGTATGAGAGAGTGTGTGTGTAAGTGAGAGTGTGTGAGTGTGTGAGAGAGTGTGTGTGT
Organism: Rhinogobio ventralis; assembly: GCA_039654625.1. Lineage (NCBI taxonomy): Eukaryota > Metazoa > Chordata > Actinopteri > Cypriniformes > Gobionidae > Rhinogobio > Rhinogobio ventralis. Next base: position 2,264,083 of record CM077208.1, on the reverse strand, counting down.
AAGAGAGTGTGTGAGTGAGTGAGTGTGAGAGAGTGTGTGTGAGTGAGTGTGTGAGTGAGAGAGTGTGTGTGAGTGAGAGTGTGAGAGAGTGCGTGTGAGAGAGTGTGTGTGTGAGTGAAAGTGTGTAAGAGAGAGAGTGTGTGTGAGTGTGTGTGAGTGAGAGTGTGTGAGAGAGAGAGTGTGTGTGAGTGTGTGTGTGAGTGAGTGTGTGAGAGTGTGTGTGTGTGAGTGTTTTCTAATTCATATCCTCTAGTGTATTTCTGTATTTCAATCTCTTAGTCGCGTCTGAATCAAAATGAGCTTAAAATGGCTGGAAATCTGTGAGTAATGACCCGAACAGAAGGTGATTATTAATAATAACAGCTAAACAACAGTTAGTATGACAAATAATATTGTAGTTATTAATTGTTGTACTGTTCTTTTATTTTTGCATTTTACAAATCACTGCAAATTTCCCACAACACAAAAATTCACTAGAGGACTTTTCCTGCTCTGGAAATCACTAGTATGTTAAGATTCCCTGACAATTCCCTCTGGTTTTCTGTGATCATGGGAACACTAGTTTTCTGTATATAATTATAAACATGCAGAAATATTATAGTATTGGTTGCATGTGTTCCAATGTCTCATTTCAAAATTCCACAATATTTTAATTATTCTCTTACTGTATCCATATATAACCCAATCTTTCTCTTCTCTCCTTTCCATAAATGTGATATCAGGATCACGATTTGTCATTTTTTTGGTAAACATCCAGCTTGAAGCCTTGTTTACCGTCATCATCCTTCCATCTGCGTCTTTCTGGTTCTTTCTGCTCTTTATTAATATGTGTGTGGCCACTCCGGCAGCCGCGCGTGGGGTCCAAACTTCATTTTCCTCGTTGGGCTGATTGTGTGAATAATTTGGGAGTAATTACACCCGACGTCATCGCTGCCTCCCCCTCTGACAATCACAGAGATGCTTCACACACTCACGTTAGTCAGAGGATCAAAAAACAACCTTGTCCTGATATATCAATCATCTCGCTCTAATTAGCGGATGGATTTGGTATCTTGTAACTGTTATTAGTGTATTGTGTGTCTTCTAATGAAACCAATTGAGCTGTTCCTTTCTGCTCAGATGCAGACGCCGTTAAGAGGCGATTGAGCGCTTTATCAGATGGGTCCTAATTATCAGACCGCAAATACACTTCAAAGAGACACTACACACACACACACACACTCAAATTACACACACACACTCAATCACACTCTCTTACACACCCACTCTCTCACACACACACTCACTCACACACACACAATCTCACACTCTCACACATACACACTTTTACTCACTCACTCTCACACACACTCTCTCACACACACTCTCACAACACACACACACTCTCTCTCTCTCACTCACACACACACACACACACACACTCTCTCTCACTCACACACACACTCTCACAACACACACACATACACACTTTCACTCACTCACTCACACACACTCTCACAACACACATACATACACACTTTCACTCACTCACTCACACACACTCTCTCACTCTCTCACTCACTCACACACACACTTTCACTCACTCACACTCTCTCTCACTCACACACACACACACACACTCACAACACACTCTCTCACTCACTCACTCACTCACTCACTCACACACACACACACACAACACACTCACTTTCTTTTACACTTTCTCTCTCACACACTTCTTACATACACTCTCACAACACACACTCACACACACTTTCTCTCTCTCACACACACACACACACACACACACACCATTAATGAACACTACAGGTGCTCTTCTATACCTGAACTCCCGTTTGCGCTCCTGAAGAAGAGAGAGATATGCATGTGCGACTGTGTGTTTTAATTGTCTCTGAGTGAAGCCGCGGCCTCACATTACTTGATTATGCTTTAATTACACATGCTATTGTTCTGTAATTGCTTTCAAAGAAACAATAGGAATCAAAAAGCCACGGAAACAAGCAGGTAACGAAGCTCAGGTCAGTAAATATGAAAATTAATGACCTGTTCAGGAGATACACACACACCTGCTGGATCCTCACCATTACAGAGAACAGCTGCAGACGGTCTGAAGAGCACCACACACACGCATTACACGAGTGTGTGTGAGTGTGTGTTTATGACGAATGACTTACATTCAAGTATATCTGTGAATATAGTTAATGGTCATACATTTATTTTTCAGGATTCTTTGATGATTCATATAAATTAAATTATATATATATATATATATATATATATATATATATATATAAAAATATAAACTGTATAAAAACAATATATGTTTTTGGTATCCTCTTTCACTTTATTTGTTCTTATGGGAATATATTTGAAATATAAATTATTATGATGTTCCTTTTGCCAGAATATCTATTACTTCAGTGTTGTTTCATATGGCTTGCTCCTTGGTCTTTTGATCATTGTGTGTGTGAGTGTGTGAGTGTGTGAGAGAATGTGTGTGAGTATGTGCATGAGGGAATGAGTGCGTGCGTGTGTGTGTGTGAGAGAGAGAATGTGTGTGAGAGAGAATGTGTGTGAGTGTGTGAGAGAGAATGTGTGTGAGTGAGTGTGTGAGAGAATGAGTGCGTGCATGTGTGTGAGTGAGTGTGTGAGAGAATGAGTGCGTGCATGTGTGTGTGTGTGAGAGAGAATGTGTGTGAGAGAATGTGTGTGAGAGAGAATGTGTGTGAGTGAGTGTGTGAGAGAGAGAGAGTGTGTGAGAGAGAGAGTGTGAGTGAGTGTGTGAGAGAGAGAGAGTGTGTGTGTGCATGTGTAAGAGTGCATGAGTGTGTGAGTGTGTGTGTGAGAGTGCATTACTGTGTGCGTGAGTGTGTGAGAGAATGTGTGTGTGTTTGTGAGTGAGTGCATGAGTGTGTGTTAGTGTGTGTGTGAGTGAGTGAGTGTGTGAGAGAGAGAGCGTGTGAGTGAGTGTGTGTGAGTGTATGTGCATGTGTGAGTGCATGAGTGTGTGTGTGTGTGTGTGTGTGTGTGAGTGAGAGTGCATTACCGTGCGAGTGAGTGTGTGAGAGAATGTGTGTGTGTTTGTGAGTGAGTGCATGAGTGTGTGTTAGTGTGTGTGTGAGTGAGTGTGTGAGAGTGCATGAGTGTGTGTTAGTGTGTGCATGAGTGTTTGAGTGAGTGCATGAGGGAATGAGTGCGTGCGTGTACGTGTGAGTGTGTTAGAGAGAGTGTGTGTTAGAGAGAATGTGTGTGAGTGAGCGTGTGTGTGTGTAAGTGCATGAGTGTGTGTGTGTGTGAGTGCATGAGTGTGTGTGTAAGTGAGTGTGTGAGTATATGAGTGAGTGTGAGCATGTGTGTGAGTGTGTATTTTCAAGTATTCTTTGATGAATAAAGTAAAAAAAACAGCATGTATTTGAAATAGAAATCTAAAAATAAAATAAATTAACAGAAATAAAGGAAAGAAAAAGTAATACATTCCCCTCGTACCTTGTGTTTTCACGTCCTTTGTGAAGCCTTATTACGGGGATCGGGTCTCCAACCTGGATTTACAAACCAAAGAATATGACGAATATGAGTATGATGAAGAATATAAGATTGACTTAGAAACACAAAATGCTGGTGTTAATTAAAACCCTGACAATAGATGTAAATAATGCATAAAGAATGAATAAATGATGTTTTCATGCGCACTGATGGACTGGTGCGGTTTCCCCAGATGTCGAGACATTAAGCGACTGTCTAGAACTGGAGATCTGCTCGTGTTTTTCCCTGTAAGGATGACAACCGGACGCATCCACATACGAGCGGGTTTATTTCATCATTCACGGGGATGACGGCGACTCACAGACACACACACACACGGAGCGTTTGTATGTTTTGTTCATTTGAAATGTTGGTTTGACTGTCAGAGTTTTGGATGAGAGACGCATTATGTCGAACGTTCAACACGACTTCATCAAAGCATCTCTGTCTCTCTCACGGGTTTTCCTGCGGGCTAAATGAAATTAGTAGGGTGCTGAGTAGTTTTGTGGCTGTATTTTCTCTGCGGTCCGTCAGAAGTGCTTTGCTGCCTGATTACCTCTTCCGTCCCCTCTCACCCCGACGGCAGCACTGCGGGCGACGCCACAGCCGCGGCACCTGGACCCCGCGCCGCCCCCCTCGACCACTCATGCCAGAGCACAGCTGTTCAAACCTCTGAACCACAAACACACACATTCTCTCACACACACTCTCTCTCTCTCACACACACACACTCACATTCTCTCACACACAGATAAACACACACACAGACTCAGACAAACACACACTCTCACACACACAGACAAACACACACACTCTCTTACACACACACACACACACTCTCTCACACACACACACACACAGACAAACACTCTCTCACACACACACACACACGCTCTCACACTAACACAGAAACACACACGCTCTCACACTAACACAGAAACACACTCAAACACAGACAAACACACAGACAAACACACTCTCTCACACACAAACTCACACACACACTCTCTCTTTCTCTCTCTCTCACACACACACACACACACTCATTTGGTGTAAAATGATAATTACAGCAATACTAAAATAACTGACTCTCTCACTCTGTCTATACACACACATATATTTTTTTTCTTCATATTTATACGTTTATACAGTATATATGTGCGTGTATATATATATATATATATATATATATATATAATATTTAAACATACATTATATATATATATACACACACATTCTTTTAATTTGACATTCTTTCCTTTTCCTCCAAAATATGTTTTTCTGTAATAGAGCCAGTGTTATGATAGTTATTACTATTTTGAATTAGTTTTTATTTTAATGTTCGTTCGTTTTTCAGTTTTAGTAATTTTAGGACAAAGTTAAATGTAAATAAAATAAATAAAAATGAGAAACATTGCCTTGGCAAGTAGCTGAAATAAAATAAGTAAAATATATATATATATGTATGTGTGTGTGTGTGTGTATTTTTATGTATATTTTTTCATATACATGCATAAAAACATGTTCCAATTGCATACATTTTTTTTGCTTTGTTATTTTTCTGTGACTTCAGCAGTGTAACTGTACATGATCCACTGAAACACTGAGAGAGAAGCATGTGTCTTCGGCCCAGTCTGCAGATGTCGGGACAGCAGATGCAGCAAATTCGGTGTCTGTCTACAGCTGTAGTAGCTCACCCTGTGGGACCCGTCTGCACTCACACACACACACACCGAGGGGACAAACACAGGCTACCTGGTGATGTCTGGGCTCAACCTGTGCTCACACACGGGTTCTGCCGTCTGGTGGGCCACAGGTGAAACAGAGCCGAGCGGCGGTCGAATGCAGCTCGTCTAATCGCGCCCAGCACTTCACCTCCTTCATAAATCTTTCATGTTCCTGCTTGTGAAAGCCGTAGCACTCCTTAAAGGAACACGCCGACTTTTTGGGACTTTAGCTTATTCACCGCATCCCCCAGAGTTTGGTATGTATGGACTTATCTTTCTCATCTCCGTGCGTGCCATAACTCTGTCTGACGCACCCACCGCTAGCCTAGCTTAGCACAAAGACTGGAGGTAAACGGCTGCAGCTAGCCAACTGCTCAATAAGTGACAAAATAACGCCAACATTTTCCTATTTACATGTTGTGATGTGTGTAGTTACAGTGTATAGTGTATAGGCGCTATGTAATATCACTGCGCTGCTGCACCCATGGTACGGCAGCAAAGCTCCTTGATTATTACGCAGGAATGAGAGTATAGTCCCTAGCCATATCGGTCTAGAAAATTGCAACTTTTAATTTTCATTTTCCGTCGGTCTTAGTACACAATGTAACTATACACATCACAACATGTAAATAGGAAAATGTTGGCGTTATTTTGTCACTTATTGAGCAGTATACTAGCTAGAGCTGTTTACCTCCAGTCTTTGTGCTAAGCTAGGCTAGCGGTGGGTGCGTCAGACAGAGTTATGGCACGCACAGAGATGAGAATGGTATGTATGGACTTATCTAACTCTGGGGGATACGGTGAATAAGCTAAAGTCCCAAAAAGTCGGCGTGTTCGTTTAAACATGATGCGAATCGCAGGCTCTTCAGGTTTCTGAAGATGATTTAGAAACCTGTGTCTGTGGCGCTCGAGTTGGCCACAGACATAGGAGCTAAAAGACAAAGAGTAAAGCTGTAGATTACACAAAAGAAGATTATGTTTGGTGTAAACGAGAAGTTCATTTACAGAACGTGCTCCACTTTTACAGCACAACAGATGGTGAAGTTCTCAGAAGGCCAGAGGTTGAACGGCACAGATCTGACAAACATTCACACACACACGCACAAAGAGAGACAAAATAAATTCATTTATTTTTTATGTTAAATCTGGGGACATTCTCATTTGAGAAAGGAAAAAAATAATCATGAGCTAAATCTTTATAATTTCGAAAATGCTAAGTCTGAAGTCATTATAATTAGATTGATATAAAACAATACAAGTCTGTCAGACATCCTCATTTAGATGCGTGTTTTCATGCTAGCATATTAATAAACACGTGTTTTTTTAGTAGTAATGTTCAGAATATAGCTATATTCAGATACTTTAGATATAGGTATAGATATGAAACGGCTTCAGCCAAACAGGATCATTACTTCTGTCTTACAATCATTCATATTATGACAGAAGAACTGGGATAAAAGATCATAGTTCAGATATAAACACTGATGTCTGCAGTAGTGATCAAAATAGAGCAAATCACCTTTAGACAGTAACTTGGCGCTTCAAATAAAGATTGTAGTAATTACATCGATTCACCAGTAGGTGGAGACAAGAGTCATTGAATCATTCGCTCATGAGATTCGTATAAAAACACTGAATCATCAAGTACTGAAACAAGTTAAGTCTTTATGAGTGAGTCATTGAATCATTCACTCAAGAGATTCATGAATCATTCACTCAAGAGATTCACTCAAAAACGTTGATTCATCCAGTGATAAAACAGTGAAGTCTTTGAGTGAGTCATTAAATCATTCATTCAAGAGATTTGTTCAAAACCACTGATTCATCCAGTAATGAAACAAGTGAAGTCTTTATGAGCGAGTCATTGAATCATTCACTCACGAGATTCACTCAAAAACGTTGATTCATCCAGTGATGAAACAGTGAAGTCTTTGAGTGAGTCATTAAATCATTCATTCAAGAGATTTGTTCAAAAACACTGATTCATCCAGTAATGAAACAAGTGAAGTCTTTATGAGCGAGTCATTGAATCATTCACTCAAGAGATTCATGAATCATTCACTCACGAGATTCACTCAAAAACGTTGATTCATCCAGTGATAAAACAAGTGAAGTCTTTATGAGTGAGTCATTGAATCATTCACTCAAGAGATTTGTTCAAAAACACTGATTCATCCAGTAATGAAACAAGTGAAGTCTCTATGAGAGAGTCATTGAATCATTCACTCAAACCAATTTTTTTTTAAATAATCCAAATTAATTCTTTTAAATAGACTGCAGCAGTTAATATTTTGTCAGAAACTGTAGTAAATTACATGTTATTTTGTTTAGTTGTGTATTCAGAATCGTGATCTCTATTTCAAACCAAAAAATCCTGATTCCCAATTTATCCACAATCGTGCAGCTCTACTACAGGTGCTGGTCATATAATTAGAATATCATCAAAAAGTTGATTTATTTCACGAATTCCATTCAAAAAGTGAAACTTGTATATTATATTCATTCATCACACACAGACTGATATATTTAAAATGTTTATTTCTTTTAATTTTGATGATTATAACTGACAACTAAGGAAAATCCCAAATTTAGTATCTCAGAAAATTTTAATATTACTTAAGACCAATACAAAGACAGGGTTTTTAGAAATCTTGGCCAACTGAAAAGTATAAACATGAAAAGTATGAGCATGTACAGCACTCAATACTTAGTTGGGGCTCCTTTTGCCTGAATTACTGCAGCAATGCGGCGTGGCATGGAGTCGATCAGTCTGTGGCACTGCTCAGGTGTTATGAGAGCCCAGGTTGCTCTGATAGTGGCCTTCAGCTCTTCTGCATTGTTGGGTCTGGCATATCGCATCTTCCTCTTCACAATACCCCATAGATTTTCTATGGGGTTAAGGTCAGGCGAGTTTGCTGGCCAATTAAGAACAGGGATACCATGGTCCTTAAACCAGGTACTGGTTGCTTTGGCACTGTATGCAGGTGCCAAGTCCTGTTGGAAAATGAAATCTGCATCTCCATAAAGTTGGTCAGCAGCAGGAAGCATGAAGTGCTCTAAAACTTCCTGGTATACGGCTGCGTTGACCTTGGACCTCAGAAAACACAGTGGACCAACACCAGCAGATGACATGGCACCCCAAACCATCACTGACTGTGGAAACTTTACACTGGACCTCAAGCAACATGGATTGTGTGCATCTCCTCTATTCCTCCAGACTCTGGGACCCTGATTTCCAAAGGAAATGCTAAATTTACTTTCATCAGAGAACATAACTTTGGACCACTCAGCAGCAGTCCAGTCCTTTTTGTCTTTAGCCCAGGTGAGACGCTTCTGACGCTGTCTGTTGTTCAAGAGTGGCTTGACACAAGGAATGCGACAGCTGAAACCCATGTCTTGCATACGTCTGTGCGTAGTGGTTCTTGAAGCACTGACTCCAGCTGCAGTCCACTCTTTGTGAATCTCCCCCACATTTTTGAATGAATTTTGTTTCACAATCCTCTCCAGGGTGCGGTTATCCCTATTGCTTGTACACTTTTTTTCTACCACATCTTTTCCTTCCCTTCGCCTCTCAAGGTGTCAATGGTCGTCTTTTGGACAACTGTCAAGTCAGCAGTCTTCCCCATGATTGTGTAGCCTACAGAACTAGACTGAGAGACCATTTAAAGGTCTTTGCAGGTGTTTTGAGTTAATTAGCTGATTAGAGTGTGGCACCAGGTGTCTTCAATATTGAACCGTTTCACAATATTCTAATTTTCTGAGATACTGAATTTGGGATTTTCCTTAGTTGTCAGTTATAATCATCAAAATTAAAAGAAATAAACATTTGAAATATATCATTCTGTGTGTAATGAATGAATATAATATACAAGTTTCACTTTTTGAATGGAATTAGTGAAATGACCTTTGATGATATTCTAATTATATGACCAGCACCTGTATACGATGTACTAATTAACATATTATATTTTTAAATAAAATGTAGTGTTATGTTAGTATCACTGGGATATTTTAGTTTGTATTAGATCGAATTAAATTTTATTTTAGATTATAATATTTTTAATTTTGTTGTATTTTTGTCATTCTTAGTTTTTTTGTCTTTATCTATACAGTTTTAGTTACTTTAGTACATAAAAGGCAAAGTATTTTATTTCAGATATTTTATTAAATAAAGATTTTCATAAAGAGTCCATTTTCCATTTTACTGTGCTATTTCAGTCTTTGCACTTCAAATTTTTACATTTAATTCAATGTGTTAGTTGTAATTATTTGTGACATTTACTAGCACTTTCTCAGTGATGATTTTATATAATAACCTTGTTTCAAACATAATCAGTTATTTCTATTCAAAAATGTTAGCATTGCAAAAAAGGGGTCAAGGGCCCAATAACACAAACACTCAAATAACATATTAGTAACATTAACTAATTAACCTGAGTAAGAGCCCAAACCAGGCAGCCAGGCAGAACCAAATCCTCCCTGACCTGGAAAAGCGGGATACTGGAATCTCTCGCTCTCTCACACACACACACACACGAACACACACACACACACACACACACACATGAAACAGCGCCTGAACAACATCCATCTGCTCCAGGAGAAACCGCTCAGGGGGAGAGAGAGACTGAGGGGGAAAAAAACACTGTAAACAGACTGTTTTTGTTGTGTCGGGTTCTCTGGTACGCCGAACTTCTTGTCTAAAATAGAGTTAGGTTTTATTCGCAAACCTGTTTTTGGTCAATAAAGACCAAACACACTCCGACCAGAGCGACGCCGTCAACACCGATTGCTATTTCCATAGCGATGGAACTCTCGACAGCCAATGGGAGCGCGAGGTGTGGGATTGCGCTCCGAGGCGTTCCACGGCAGCACCAGAAGGCTCTAGAAGCTTTAGGAGGGATTCAGACCATTAATTGAATATTAATGCAACCTCAGCGCTGACACTGGTGTGATTAGACTAATTGATCAGCTCACCGTGCCAAGATGTCAGCCGCCCGCATCCCACAATCCTTCATTTCCAGGGCCTTTTCATATTTGCATGATTTCCTCTCATCTCACAGATGCTTGTTTAAATATTTGTGCACCTGATGTTATTCAAAAGTAATGAGACGCCTATTATGGAGAACACTGGTTTACGGTGGTCGTGGTACTTCGGTGTGAAAGGAGCGGCGTCTCTTTCAGCCAATAATAATGATGGACCTTCATACGCTTGGTCACATCCAGGTCGCATTTCACCTTAAAATTGATATTTATTTGCATTATAGAAATGAAAACTAAGGGAAGAAGCACAAAGTGACCATTGACCCAAAACGACTAACCAAAATGAACAAAATCCCACCATAAAAGTAGTCCACATGACTCAAGTCATATCATGGTTGTATGGACTACTTTTACAGTGTTTTTGTGTGATTTTAGACGCTTGACAGATGTAGTTGCTATGAACTGTGTTTTCTGTATTGACATCAACAATAAATAAACAAACAAATGATGATAGTAACTAAATTACAGAGCCCCGCACATGACATGCAGGAAAAAACTAGTAGGCTAAATTGTGCGCACGATTTACTTTTTTTCTTGCATGTCATGTGCGGGACTCTGTACTAAATAACTTTTTCGCTATACTAGTCAAGTCAGATGTATTTGTAAAGCTCTTTTCACAGCACACACCGTTTCAAAGCAGCTTGATGTTAATGTTTATAATATCTTAAAATCTTCACGCATTTAGCAGATTAGAGCGGGGCGATAATATAGTTACATTTTGCAATGATATAAACAAATAAAGCAGTTGAGATATATAATTGACTAGACTTGCAACTAAGGGCCCTATCATACACCCGGCGCAATGCAAGTGTTTTCTGCTAGTTTCAGCCTGACGCAGTTATCACATCCATCTCCACGTTGTTTAAATATCAAATGCACTGGCGCATCTGTTCACCCATGGGCGTCTGGTCTGAACGCCAGGAGTTCAGGAGCATTGTTAGCACGTCGCAGTATTTTTTTGTGTTATTTAAAGGGTGTGTTAGTAATATGAGCCTATAGGCGGTGCACGACGTGCGTACACTCTGCTTATTACACACACAGGGAGGCAGCAGCACACACACACACACACACATTTTTAAATATTAAAAATAAAAGGATTCCTCCCTGGAGAAGTGTTCAGTCTTTCCGCTCACATGTAAATAACGAATCCGGTGCGAGTGCAAATGGCTTTTAAAGGGAATGGGAGATGAGACTCTGATTGATTTATTGCATGTTATGCCCAAAACACACCCATGACTCATTAAGAGACGAGGTACAACCCTTTTGGACCATGCGCCGGGAGTGCCGGCCGTTTTTTCCGTCGTTAAACTAGCAAAAGTGGATTCGGACACGCCCTAAGTGCACCTGTGCTTCAGACCATGCGCTCATATCGTTAAAATAGGGGCCTATCAGTGCAGATTAAAGAGTTAAATCTCCCCTAACGCTCAAAATAATTCATTGGTTTGAGTTGGGTAAACTTATTAAACAAATTAGTTAAATCAAATTAACTTTTATGAATATTTAGAACTTTCTGTTTCTTTGGAGTTCTCAAAACTGACACATTTATGTAATCTGAATGGTTTCATTGTTTTTTTTTTTTTTTGTTTTTTTTTAAGAGTTTTATGAACTTATTTCTTTTAATTTAGACAAACTTAAATTTTACTGAAACTGGGCTGGGACTTCTATTTCCCAGCATGCTTTGCCATGACACTCGATAGGGAGTTAAAAGCTAGCCATGTTTCCACTACTAAAAATATTTAAATTGAGATTACATGATAATTTTAAGTTACATGTATGAATTAGCTAACTCAAATATTTCAAGTTAAGAGTAATTCAAATACACAAGTACAAAATGCCAGTTCTGCTTACTAAAACTTTGAATTTCTAAAATTTTGATGCAACTGATTACTTTAAATATTTTGAGTTTTGCCAGCTTATTTGGGTTTAAAGTGCACTGTAAAAAAAATGATATGATCAATAAGTTATGACAACATATGTTTTAACTCAAAATAATCAAAATAAGTGATGGTAGATGGTATGGATAGATGATATTACTGTATACTGTAATAAATAGGTTATTTAATTAAATTAATAATCAGATTTATTATAGTTTAGCATAAACTGAAGGAAGAACAATAAATAATCATTATTACATTAATTGTCATGACAATAACGTCACAATGCAAAAAATCTGTATCTACATTTTAGCAGAATATAACTTCTTATTTCCTTCTTTTGATTTTAGGATGAAAATGGCAGGTTTGGGGACGTTCCCTAACAAAAATGATGGCAAACAGCATCAAATGCAGGCCACTTTCACGTCTCCTAGTTTGATGTTTCATGGGGTCATGAAATAATCCAGCTAAAATAAGGTACGGCATCAGTGTGAAACTCATTGACTTCACAACAGGGATGAGGAGGAGTGTGTCCTGATGAAGCTCACATCACACACACACACACACACAGCTCTGCT